>PKMM01017480.1:121071-244506 GCA_002933915.1 Eutrema heterophyllum | reverse complement strand
ATTATATCTTTACAAAAATAATAAACCGGATATTAATTTAGATTTAATTTAAATATTCAAATTTAAATAATATTCTCATAATGACGGAGATGATAAACGATATGTTATTGTATATTTTTATCATAATCAATCAGCCTAAAATTTTAAATATTTGAAATTAGTAAATATTTATATTGTACGGTAATATGAACGGCCATGTTAGAATTATGTTTTTATAATCGCGATTATTTTTGGATTAATATGAACGAGCGGGTTATAATTATGTTTTTATAATCACGATCATATTTAAAACTAGAAAAAAATAAATATACAAAAACAAATTATATCTAAACACAAAATAAATCTTTGTCACTTATTAGAAAAATTATATTTTTTTTTGACGTCATGAAAGATTATATCTAAATACAACAAAAACAAAACAAATTATATTACAAAATTTGGCTATTTTTGTGGATAACTACTTGCCGAACAAGTCAATTTAGTACAATATATATTAATTTATATTTAAAAATAATTCCGAAAATTCAAATTTTAATTTACCTATTTTCTTTATTTAGAGTATACAAAATAAAACACTAAACATATTTTTGTTAAATCTCAAACAAACTTTGCATATCTTACCCGTACTATACAAGATTTGGAAGTAATGTATTAGTTAAGCTAATAGAAATCGATTATGGAATTTTTTGCAAAATAAATGAATCCTAAAATGTTAAAAAATACATATATGGAAAATGTGATCAACAAATAAATTATTTATAAATGAAATATTCTCCAAAAAATCCCACATATAATTAGTAGTCATACATGAAACTATGATGATTAGCTTACCTAAACGATTTGACCATCAAGCAAAAATTATAAATAAAATATTCTCTACATGATTTGTTACGATTTAGAAATACGAATTAAATTCTTTCTAAAACTTGAAATCCAATTATTTTCTATTTAAAATTAAAGGATATCCTAATTAATTTTTTTTGTAACTTACATAGATGCAAATCTTTAAAAAAAAAAATTTGGAACTTATCAATAAATTTCCGTTCCTAAATATCTTATTTACAATATATTAACTAATCTAATTAATCACAAATCTCTATCAATATCTTAATTTTAGGAAGATTTTCAACTACTAGAAAGATTTTGTTGGTGATTATGATCAATTATTACATTCAAAACTAAAATATCGCAAACCCTATAATTTAGTCTTCTTCTCCTATAAATATTGCAAATTTCCTTGGTCAATCTCACACCACAAATTTCATTTAAAGATCGATTACTCTTTCAAACGAATATTACTACTTTCATAATGGATTCCAATGGTTTTGTTATATGTTGTAGGCTGTTTCAAGTCTCAATCCATCCAAATATGAATAGCGGTTCCATGTGAATTGAATGTACTACTAATTTCAAAACTTTAAAACCCAGACTCAAATCGTTGTTTATGAATGTTGCTTTTTGCTATAATTATGTTTGAAATATCAGTATATGTCAATTTCAGTTGCAGGTGGAGACCAACAACGAAGGAAGCTGGTGCTGCACCGTCTGGACAAATAAAGAGAGTAAAGTAATTTATTCAATTATACATCAGAAAGAGAGAGAAAACTTTAAACAATTTGTATCTTATTCATTACAAGTTTCGTGAATCTATATGTATGTTTCAAGCATTTCTCATTTTTTGGTATTGAGAATTGTAGTCTTTTAAATCCGTGCGCGGTATAGAATTGTAATCTTTTAAACAATTGTGTCCTCCTTTTACTTCAAGAAAATGTTGTAGAGAATTTGACTTTAAAATAAGGGAGAATTGTTAAAATAGAACATTGTGGTGATGCGGTTTGACAGAGTGTACACCCATAAAGAAAATTGTGAAAATGGTACACCTCTTTAGGTCTATTACAATGTACCCCTCTCATTTGAAAATAATAACAAAAATGTCATTACTTCTTACTTTTTTGGAGTTTTCTTTTTTCTCAACTTTTTATCAGGTGTTAAAAAAATAAAAGTATAGAATACTAAAATGATACTATATTATCACCATTATAATTATAGAATTAGTCAACTTTTTTATAATATAGTCAATATATAGCTGGTAACTTTTCTATTACATATACGTATTGTTATTGGTATATAAACACAAAATAAATATGTGTCTCATATTACTAATATTAAATCTACAAAAAAAATTATAACTAAACACAAAATAAATTTGTGTCTCATATTACGAAAATTAAAACTACAAAAAAATACGTATCTAAACACAAAATAAATATGTGTCTCATATTACAAAAATTAAATATACAAAAACAAATTATATCTAAACACAAATTATTTTACAAAGTTTCATAAAAAAAAATAAAAAATCTCGTGCGGACGCACGGATTATAATCTAGTATATATATATTTTTTAACATTGATACAAATTAATGAGAACTACTATAAGGATAATTTTACAACGGACATCGTTGCCTGTTCCACTAGGTACCACGACCACGATAAACGGCTCCATTTGCACTGAAAATTTCCTTATAAAATTACCTCTATTAATCTACAAAAATTTCCTTATATATATATATTAATCTGCAGATATTGTATCATCCGATAATTAAACCCCAAACATCCTGCTATATGTAAAAGGTTTAATAAACTCTTTGGTGAACCACCGTACCAAATTCGAAATATTAAATTAATGTCTTAAAAAAAAAAAAAAAAACCTTTTTAGATACAAGTCGGATATAGATCCGATTTTTTGGATACCCGATTAATTCCAGTACGTCATCATCAAAATTTCATCCAAAAAAGTGCATCGTTTTTTATTTTATTTTTGACGTCACATCGTTTCCAACACAATACTCGCATTTCGCCGGATAAAATATTGCGGTAGCAATGCTCCGAAGGATCACTTGTTCCTCTACGCTTCGTTCACCTTCTCTCTTCTTCCAATTCTTTCGCCAGCTCCCTCCCTCTTACTTGTCGCCAACCACCGTCGGCATCTCCGGCCGAAACCTTCGCCGGAGAACCACTCCAACCACTCTCCGTTTAATTTGTTCGCACTCTTCATCTGATCTCGTCTCCGAACATCCTCCGTTCGTCAGGATCTACAAAGACGGTCGCATCGAGCGGCTTTCCGGCACCGAGATCGTCCCGGCGTCTCTAAACCCAAAAAACGGCGTCGTTTCCAAGGACGTTGTATACTCACCGGAGCGTAACCTCTCCGTTCGTCTCTTTCTCCCCCATAAAGCCATCGAAATCGCCGCCGGCAATAAACTCCCTCTACTTATCTACATCCACGGCGGAGCTTGGATCATCGGGTCCCCTTTCTCTCCCATTTACCACAATTTCCTCACGGAAGTTGTCAAATCGGCGAATTGCTTGGCAGTGTCGATTCAGTACCGCCGTGCGCCGGAGGATCCGATTCCGGCGGCGTATGAGGATTCATGGTCCGCGATTCAGTGGATTTTCTCCCACTCAGATGGATCTGGTCATGTAGATTGGATTAACGAATACGCCGATTTCGACAGAGTTTTTCTCGCCGGAGACAGCGCCGGAGCCAATATGTCGCATCACATGGCCATTAGAGCCAGCAAGGAGAAGCTTAACCCTAGAATCAAAGGGACTGCAATTGTGCATCCAGCTTTTTGGGGAAAAGATCCGGTCGATGAGCACGATGTGCAAGACGGAGAAACCAGGAGCCAAATTGCGGAAGTTTGGGAAAAACTCGCGAGCCCGAACAGCGTCGATGGTGTGAATGACCCGTTGTTTAATGTAGTCGGATCCGGGTCGGATTTTTCCGGGTTGGGATGTGAGAAGGTTTTGGTTGCGGTGGCCGGGAAAGATGTGTTTGTGCGGCAAGGATTGGGTTACGCTGCGAAGCTGATGAAGAGTGGGTGGAAAGGAGATGTGGAGGTGATGGAGGAGGAAGATGAAGATCATTGCTTTCATCTCTTAAACCCAGATTCTGCAAATGCTCCCAAATTCATGAAGAAATTTGTGGAGTTTATTACAGGTTGAAGAAGTATCTTGAAATGTTCAGACTTCAGAGTATGATACGAATAAATTTGTTGCTTGCTTCATCTTCTGAAACACACAGTTACAGAATTGCCAACATAAGCAAAACAGTTTGATGAACAATGAGCCTTACGGCACAAGATATAAACCCGTCGATTTCTCGTATGGGCTCATAGATTTTATTGAGAGATCGACAAGATCGAGATATTCATGATTTCCATAATTGACACGGTCGATCTCCCGTCGTCGATTTCCCAGTAGACTTAGCTTAATATAGGCCAGTCTTTGAGTTTGTCAATTATCAATTGCGTGTGCGAAGAACAAAAAGCGAAACCTATTATGTTTAACTAGGCATTCTATAGCTGAAATCAGGTTCTGAAGATCCATATGCAAAGGCGAGACACTGGGACGACTTCGTTTAAGACCCAACAAGCCATTGTTCCATCTCACCTAATTAAAAAAAAATCAAATTCATTTACCTAACTAATGAAAACAATAGGATTAATTAGTGGTTAGTATATGCCCTATATTGAATTATTCTGACCATATGAGACTTGTGGTCCAATTTTAATTCCCATAGCAAAACCAGTAACACAATTTCGTTTTAAATACGTTATCTGCATAGACATATATATGGTACCTAACAAAGAATGCATATCTATAATCTATGTTGCCTAACAAAGTATACATAAATCGGCATCGAACAGTAATAATTGCGTTCAACCACAATATAGTTTTATTGATCTACGCTCAAATCGTGTATATGTAGAATATCTAGATGAGTTGGACAATTTTCTACAATTTTGCATGTCAGCATAAGCATCGAATTTGCCACAATTATCAAATTTGCGAAGACAAAAAATCATGATCTAGTTGTAAGAAAATGATTTTTGGCTTTTGCTGTGAAATTTGTATTCATAACGAGAAAAGTTCGTCATTATCCATGTGAATTTTCTTTGTTTTTGTTTTTAATCGTAGTTATGTGGGCATTAGTAATTTCATATTCGGACTCAAGTACGTATGCACGGGTGCATCTATGTACCTACTGAAAAGATTGAGTTTTTGGGTATTTGTCTTGATACATGTACTGCATTATGATTAGGTATGGGCAAAATATCAGCAACCGAAAAATTGAACCGAACCGAATTAGGAGATACCGAATCGAACCGAATTAGGAGGTATCGAACCGAACCGAGTTTTCATAAATACCCGAATGGTTTCTCTTATAAAATATTTCGGGTACTCGAACCGAACCGAAACCCAAAAAGGTGCCCGAAATATATGATATACAATTATATATCCAAAAATATTATGTACTAGATAAGTACCCGCATATATGCGGGTTTGTAATTTAATATTTTATAACCCATTAAAAAAATTAAAAACAAAAAAATAGAAAAAAAAATTAAATCACCCGTAAAAATATATAATACATAACTTTATAAACGAAGTTTCCGATGTAATAAATATATATCTTGAAAGTAAATTTTGGTGAAACATATGCAGTAAATAATTTTGGATACGATTATTGAATTTTTATTTTTTGGTGTCTAATTGTCATACTACCAAATTGTAGTTTATATAGAGGTGAGAAATTAGAATTCTTTTCCTATTAGGATTAATTTCTTTAATCTAAATGGAAAAACTAAGGTTTTTTTTTCCTTTTTATATTAATTTTGCCTTTTAAAATATATATTTTTTTTTATTTTTAAGTAAATTTACCTTTTAAAATTATGAATCAGTTATTAAATTTTCCAAATTTTATTTATTTTTTTATTAATTGATTTTAAAAATTTCCAACTTTGACTTGACATGTGTCACGATCAGGTGAGTTAGCAACTTTGAAACATTCAGCTTTATACTATTTTTTTTATTTCCTTATTCTTATTAGAAATACTAATTTTTTAACTTTTTTAAAAAAGCTTTAGCCTTTTAAGAAAAATTTCCTCAATCTTAAAACTATTTTGTTTAAAAATGAAAACGGTATTTAGCTTTTTCCTTAATATAACACTATTTATCTTTAAAAAAAAAAATTCTTTAATATATACGCAACTTTTTTTTCCTTTTTTTGAACTTTGGCTTTTTGGGTTAATTATTTTTTTTCCTTTTTGTATTTTTGTTTGCTAACTTTACTTTTCAAATTAAGTTTAGATTATATTTTTTTCTTTTATTGTTAATATTATGTGTCAATAACTTTTTTTTTTCCTTTTTTTGAACTTTGGCTTTTTGGATTATTATTTTTTTTCCTTTTTTTGTATTTTTGTTTGCTAACTTTACTTTTCAAATTAAGTTTATATTATATTTTTTTCCTTTTATTGTTAATATTATGTGTCAATAACTTTTTTTTTCCTTTTTTTGAACTTTGGCTTTTTGGATTTTTTTTTCTTTTCTTTTTTGTATTTTTGTTTGCTAACTTTACTTTTCAATTTAAGTTTAGATTATATTTTTTCCTTTTATTATTAATATTATGTGTCAATATCTAATTGGAAATTTATTAAACATGTGTCAAAATCTTATTGATTAACTTGACACGTGTCACGATCGGGCGAGTTACTATCTTTGAAATATTCTCCTTTATATAATAAGATGTTTAGATTTGAAAGAACCAAAATACCCATAATTACAGTTATAAACATAATATATTAGTTATGTTTAGAACGAAAGAACCAATATACCATAATATCCAAAAATCTTTAATTATATTTGTCAAAATTATATAATTTTTGCGAAATTTAAGCAAGCTATATTTAAATTAAACCATTTTTTTTAGTTTTTGTCGAGTATTTAAGATAAATTTTGGGTACCCGAAACTGGTCCAAACCCGGTCATAACTGAACCGAATCCGACCCGAAAAATGAAATACCCGAATGGGTCATAGACCTCTAATACCAAAATACCCAAAATCCGAAAGAACCGAATCAAACCCAACCCAAAAGCCCAAATTTATGATTGTACAGACAATTGTATCTAATGCTAGATTGATATCCAACTATGGAAAACAATCCAAGTTACGTAACTTAATAAAATAAAATAAAATAAAGTAACTTTTTTTATTTAATAAAGCGTATAAATGAATTGTTAGCATAAATAACTTATCTATATATATAAAGCCGAATGTTTCAAAGCTAGTAACTCGCAAGATTGTGACACGTGTCGAGTTAACCATCAGATTTTGACACGTGTAAAAAAATTACCAATTAGATTTTGACACATAATATTAACAATAAAGAAAAAAATTTAATCTATACTTAATCTTAAAAGTAAAGTTAGCAAAAAAAAAAAAATTGCTTTTAGATTAATAAAATTTATCTTAAAGACTAATGGGTGTGTATTCAATCTAATATTTGGAGTGATTTGTATGAAAATCACAAATTCTATGTTATTCAAACATGAATTTTAAAAAGTTTTTTAAAATTCCATGTTATTGAACTAGTGATTTGTAAATGAACCTTCAAATAAATATTTTGAAGTAGTGGGTTTTAAAGGACTTTTAGTGATTTAGAAATGTTTTGGGGAGTTTCTTAGTTAAAAAAATAAAAATCCAAATCTCATGGTTTTATGTGAGATTTCATAGTTATTTAAAAACAAATCATAAAAACTTTCCTAATTCACTCAAATCATCTAAAACTCACTAAAACTCAAATCTTTCCAAATCCTATTAAATATTAGATTGAATACACCCCCCTAAAGTTTAAAAAAAAAGAAAAATATAGTTTTCATGTTTATAATAAAACAATTAAACAATAGATTATCATCCTAAAAAAGAAAGTAAACAAAGAAAAATTAAACCAAAAATTATCCTAAAAGCTAAAGTTAATAAAGGATTAAAGCTAAAGTTTTTAAAAAAGGAAATAAAAATTTTCCTATTTAGATTTAAGAAAAAAAAATGCAATCCTATAAGGAAAATGAATTCTAATTCCTCACATCTATATAACCAATTTGATAACTTCTCAATTTTACAACCAAAAAAACTTAAACAGAAAGCGCTCGTATCGCCATACCGTAGTTCGTCTTATCCGAAAGTGGGAGGCAAGAAATTTGAAAAAAAAAAAAAACAATGAGCTCATAGGAATGAATTTCCTTTTACTTGATGAGAAGGTCAATATATTTGTAATTTTTTTAACAAATATATTATCCTAATTTTATAAACTTATTATATAACTCTAATCTAAATTATTTTTGAATACATGAAAATACTATTCAAGATTTTGTTCACCATTCCCTTCTTGAAAAGTTTGGAGGTCAATTATGTGAAAGAAATCTTATTAAAATTTGCAATTCAATGTGCAAAAGTGCAATAAGAACTGCAAAGTCTCTCATCATAAATTTATGATAAGATTAACTGAAAGAACAAAAATAGCCTCTATGGGGCAACAATTTTGTCAAATACCTCTTGAAAAATTTTGACTTCGAAATTACGAGGATTTCGCTAAATCTGAATGTTTCAAAGTTAGTAACTCGAATTATCGCGACACGTGTCAAGTCAATCGATCAGATTTTGACATATATAAAAAGAACTTCTAATTATATTTTGACATATGTTTAATAAATTTCCAATTATATTTTAACACGTAATATTAAAAATAAAAGTAAAATTTATAATCGATTCCTAATCATAAAATGTCAACTGAAAAATAGTAGTTATGTTTAGATTAAGGAAATTAAACAAAAACTATAAATAAAAACTAAAGTTAACAAAAAAAGAAAAACAATATTTAAGATTAGAATAAGGAAATTAAACAATATATAACAATCATAAAGAAAATGAATAAAAACCAAAAAAAAAAAAAAATTTAAAGGAAAAATCATATTTCAGTTTAGAATAAGTAAATCTTATTATATAAAACTGAATGTTTTAAAGTTGCTATTTCACCTGATCGCGACACGTGTCAAGTCAAAGTTGGAAAATTTTAAAATCGATTAATAAAAAAACTTAAAAAATCTGATTCATAATCTTAAAATATAAAGTTATTAAAAAAATAAATTTATCCTAAAAGTCAATATTAATATAAAAAAGGAAAAAACATTCCACATGTGGAATCGTATCAATTAATCATAAACGGAAAAGAATTCTAATTTCTCACCTCCATATAAACCCCAATTTTGTAGTATGTCAATTACACAGTAAATAATTAAAAGTCTAATAATCGTATCCAAAACTATTTACTACATCAATTCACCATATTTTTCTTTCAATATATATATACTTATTTCATCGTAAAGTTTATTTCTAAATTTATGTATTGTATATTTTCACGGATAATTTAATTTTCTTTTCCATTTTTGTCTTTAATTTTTTTTCATGGGTTATAAAATATTATATTATAAATCCGTATATATGCGGATATTTATCTAGTGAACAGATAAAATATAACAACGCCAATTCATATCAAGTTGTGTCTAGGTCAAAAAAGAAGAAGCTATTTATGTCCCCAATATATCAGATTTAAAATTATATATTTTATAAATTCAATTGAAAGAAATATTTATACAACTTTCTTTACACTTTCTAACCAATTTTGTTCCTATCTGATTATTTTCTATAGCTTTAAAAAAAAAAATCTGTTAAGTTTGATGAACACAAAACATATAAAGTGCATATTAATGCTGGTAACTCTGTCATTATGTGGATGATTGGTGGTGGCGTTAGAGTATCTCCACAGCCAAAAATATTTCTACAGCACTAAAACCCAACCATTTATGTTTTAATATTATTTTAAAAACTACGGCTCAAATTTTATAATAAATGCAATTTTTGGCTCTACAGATCAAAATTCCTAGAGCACAAAACGATGGGCTTTGAACTTTTTCTTTTTCCTCTTTTTACTTTTTTCTTCCTATTTCTTTCTCATTCAACTTTTTCTACAACCAAAATCCTAGAACAATAAATTTAAAGCCACCGTCAAAAAACCTAAAGCATAATTTCTACAGCAAAAAATCTAAAGCCACATGGGAGTTTCCAACTTGGGATTATTATCTTAATTTTTAAATCATATGATGGACCATATCTTTTTTNTTTGATGTAATTATATGTAGAGCGTAATAACTTCGTATAGCATACATTATACGAAGTTATACGATATATATATATATATATATATATCGTTACTGGTTGTGTTTGTCTTTCTTTTTGTTGTAAAACTAAAAACTGTTTCATCATTTCTGTTTCTTCACTCTCTTTCCGAAAAAAGATGGAAACTCATCTTACCACAAAGCATTTTCCGTTCATCCGAATTCACAAGAACGGCCGTATCGAGCGACTTACCGGAAACGACATCGTCCCGGCTTCACTAGACCCATAAAACAACGTCGTTTCAAAAGACGTCGTGTACTCACCGGAGCATAACCTCTCCGTTCGTCTCTTTCTCCCTCATAAATCCAAAGAACTCGCCGCCGGTGAAAAACTACCACTGCTTATCTATTTCCATGGCGGAGCTTACATCATCGAGTCCCCTTTCTCCCCTGTCAAAACCTCTAACTGCCTCGCCGCGTCCGTTCAGTACCGCCGTGCACCGGAGAATCCGATTCCAGCTGCGTATGATGATTCGTGGTCCGCGATTCAGTGGATATTTTCTCATTCTTTTGGATTTGGTGAAGAAGATTGGATTAACGCCGATTTCGACAGAGTTTTCGTCGCCGGAGATAGCGCCGGCGCTAATATATCGCATCACATGGAAATCAGAGCCGGTAAGGAGAAGCTCGAACCTAGAATCAAAGGAGTTGCTATGGTGCATCCGGGTTTTTGAGGGAAAGATCAGATCGACGAGAAAGATGTGCAAGACGAAGGAATCAGGAGCCGAATCCAAGAAATCTGGGAAAAAATCGCGAGTCCGAATAGCGTTGATGGAGTGAATGATCCCTGGTTAAACGTTGTCGGATCCGGGTCGGATATATCCGGATTGGGATGTGAGAGGGTTTTGGTTGCGGTGGCCGGAAAAGATGTGTTTGGGCGGCAAGGATTGGCTTACGCGGCGAAGCTGGAGAAAAGTGGGTGGGAAGGAGATTTGGAAGTGGTAGAAGAAGAAGAAGGACATTGCTTCCATCTCCATAACCCTGATTGTGAAAATGCTTCGAAAATGATGAGGACATTTGTGGAATTTATCATCCTCCGTTGAAGAGTATTTAAAAAATGTCTTTTTTCTTGTTGCTCAAGTATGGAATCAGGAGAAATATATATAGCCCTTTGAAATAAACATTTCGATGCTTCCTTGTATTCAAAATTCTATTTAAAATAGGTGACTTACATCTTAAGGCCTGTCAATTTGGTTCATAACCTGCGGGGCCTGCCCGTTTAACCCGCCACGGGATGGGTGTAGGTCAAGAAATTTTCAATTGCAAAAAAAAGGTTTCGCGGGGCGGGGATTTTTAAAATGCGGGGCGGGTGCGGGTCAAAATTTTTATTCTACGGGTTACCCGCAATTTTATTTAATTTAATAATTAATATTTATTTACTAAATACTATTGAAATATTTTGTAATATATATAAATTAATTAATTATTTTGTTTATTTTTTTCAAAAGATTGTGTATTATCATATGAAATTTATTTTATTAAATCTTTTTTTTTTGCTAAAACACATTAGAAGTTATTTTTATTATTATTTAAATATTTGCGGGTTACTCGCATGTACCTGCGAATTCAAGCGGGGTGGATGCGGGTCTAATATTTTATGTTCACGAATTTAGCGGGGCGGATCAAAGCGGGTCAAAAAAAAAAAGCTCATGTGTGTTTAGGGTTTCTTTACAAGTGCTTGTATAAATATGAATGTTAGGTTTGTGAGAATGGTAACTAAGGCTGCAATTTGTGCATCCAAATTTTCCTTTTTATGAAATACTAGTGGCTGATCCGTCCTATTGACATTGTTAGAAGAAAACTCGATGATATGAAATTTTTTCATTAAATTTTGTATTTCACAAAGTAAAAAAAAAAATCAAATTTTAATATTTATAGTGTTTAATGGTTTTATATCTGTTTGATGTAATTATATGTAGAGTAGTATATATAATAATGACAATAGAGAAATATTAAAATTTAGAAAACAATTACATAGTATATTAATCAAAACTTTAAAATCAAATTTGGTATGAAAAGTCCAAGCACATGTAATTAGAGTTCTCCTAGCAAGTAGAGTAGTATATATAATAATGACAATAGAGAAAGTAATTAGGGTTTGCCAAGAACCTTCTCTTTATGATATCAATTTAAGAACAATTTCATTTTGGTGACAATCTAAAGTTTTCATCTTTCTTTTCATTTGAATAAAGCTCTTAATGAGCTATATCATTTTCTATTTCTTTTATTTATCTTATTAAGCTCCTTAAGAGCATAAATAATCTTGATTTGGATTATCCCACATGCTATCAGAGCTTCAGTCGATCGGGATTAATGGGTCTGAGGCGTCACTGCTTCTATTTTTTGGAGCGCGCATCATCTCCGGCACGGAAAATTTCAGAGACGGCGAAGAAAAAGAAAAAAAAACAATCGAAGCAGAAAAGGACTTGGGCTCGAGCATATCAACATAATATTGGGCCAGAAAGTTAATATTGAAAAGGAAAAAGGCCCAATACACAAGCCCACGTGCAAAGTCTAAAAGACAAGCAAAGAAGCACTCGTCTCTTCAACCGCCTATGTGAAGCTCTCAGTTCGACGGTTTATGTTTTTTACTCTTCCATAGCTTCTGCACATATTACTCTTCCATAGCTTCTGCACATATAATTTCCTTAATACAAAGAGCAAACAGATAATTTTAAGCATGACCTTTATCCAACATTTAGATTATAGATCGAGTTCCATATAAAATTGGAATCTTCCATTTCTCATCACTCTAGCTAACGAGTTGGCTGAGACAACAACCGAATAAAATTCAGAAACATCAAAGTTTCCCATAGCACTCTATCGAAAATTATGGTATCTTGACAAAAAAAAAAAAAAGTGGTAGTCCAATTGAAACCGGCTTATTGGGTCATAGTGGGCTCGGAAGGCAACGGCCCGTAATCCTTCCACCGCCAAGAGCGGGAGGTGAACGCTGCTCTGTGAAACCAGCCTCACGCAGTCTCCTCCGCTCTAAGAAAGTTCGAACCACAAGCCTTCGCTCGAATCCGAACCTTCAACTCCCGGCTTGGAATGGGCGGGCCAGTAGAAAGCCTAACCCGAACCCGGCCCAAAGAGATCGGTCCAACGTTCCATCACCTTGTTGTCTCCACTCGGATCACAAGCCCATGTTACTGAGCTCGACGTACAGTTCTTGTTAACTAAACTTATATATACAGCAAGGAAACACTTGTCTCTTCCGATGTGGGACTTTTGGTGACTATAGATATGCATCTCTCACTAAGTATATCAATTTTCGTTTTATTTAATTCCCTTCTCTATCGAGAAAAACCTTGAATAAAAAACTCCTCGCCGTCTGGATTTTAATTATTTCAGTCTTCACCGGAGAAGACATCCCGGTGGCCATGCTCCGATCGATAACTCGTTCCTCGTCCCTTGGTTCGACCTCTCTCTTCTTCCGCCAGTTCCCTCGCTCTTACATTTCTCGGTCATCGTCAGCGACCGCCCTCGGCACCTCCGGCCGCAACATTCGCCGGCTACCTACTCCAGAAGCTGCTGGAAGACAGCTATTTCTACGCCGTGGCTTAAGGTTTCTCTCCGCCGCGAGTGGCGGTCTCAATGGGCAGTTCTCTCGCTTATCCGTTCGCGCCTTCGCTGCACAACCCGCACCTTCTTATTCCGGTGGGATTATCGAACAATTTAGTTGGATTTTGAAACTGTGATTCTCAGATAATTTTTTCAGTTAGATTCAAAGTGTTTATCGTCGGTGACTGTTGTGTTTAGTTGACTCCATATCTGCGCTTGTTACGTGTGATTAAGAGCATTTTTGGTTAAACTGTGCATTGTGGCAATTGTGAATGATAGATGTGAACCTTTTCTCCTCATATTTGATATATATATATATATATGTTTTTGGTTAAACTGTGTCAAAGTGTATGCCGTTCTGATGAGTGGTTTTGTCTATCGTGAGAGTCAAATGTAGGTCAAGATGAGGCTGAGAAGCTTGGATTTGAGAAAGCACGGGAAGAATTCATCTCTGAGTGTAAATCTAAGGCTGTTCTCTTCAAACACAAGAAAACCGGTTGCGAGGTGATGTCTGTTTCAAACGATGATGAGAACAAGGTGTTTGGCGTTGTTTTCAGGACTCCTCCGTAAGTGTAGTAGTACACATGAATCTTTCCTGCTCTTTAGTATAAGTGACTTGAAAGTCCTGTTCAGTTCTCCTGTTGATCTGGGTGATTTCGTAAACGTCTTGTAAGGGGTTGGTATACACCTATACAGTGCTTGGTCCTTGAAATTTCAACTAATTTAAAATGGTCAAGTTGATTACTAATCACCTCAGGTCGCAGTGTACGTGTTTAATGCGACCTCTTCTTTGTTGCTGCCCATGAAATGTTCTGAGATTCTGAGGTGAAGTGGTGAATTTATAGTCGATTGAATGATATTATAGCATATCAAGTTCAAAATTAGCCAATGTTGAATAATTTTACACTTTCAGTTAGAATTGCCACCACGAGCTAGAGCTAAACTTGTAACACTCCGATTTATTAATAGGCGCCGTAAGTGGTTGACAGTGGTTTAGATAATAGTTTGGTTCTTGATGCAGGAAGGATTCCACTGGCATTCCTCACATACTGGAACATAGCGTATTATGCGGGTCAAGAAAGTATCCACTGAAAGAGCCATTTGTCGAATTATTAAAGGGAAGTTTGCATACTTTCCTAAATGCATTCACATATCCTGATAGGACTTGCTACCCAGTTGCTTCCACAAATACAAAGGTATACATAGGATACTCTTTTCTTCCTCAACCTCTATCTTTGTGCATTGTGCTATGTTCACATATTCTCAAGTTTGGTTTGATCACATTTCATCACCATCTATGCTAGGATTTCTACAATCTTGTTGATGTATACTTGGATGCTGTGTTCTTTCCCAAGTGTGTGGATGGCGTTCACACTTTTCAGCAGGAGGGTTGGCACTATGAGCTTAACGATCCTTCAGAAGACATATCTTACAAAGGTTCTATTTGTTATAGATGCCTAGTTCAATTTTTTTCTTTCACACATAGCATTTTAGCTTTCGGTTTGTTTGACCACTATTTTATTAACTTGCTCTCTCTTTGTTAATGTTTCACATATCAGGCGTTGTTTTTAATGAGATGAAAGGTGTCTATTCACAGCCTGATAATATACTAGGGCGGATTACTCAACAGGCAAGTTTTGATTGTTCTTCGATTTTGTTGAACAATTTCTTCTGTTAATCTCTTTCTGAGAGTGAATTTCTGTAAAGGGTTCGAGTGAAGTGTACTGTATGAATATTTTAGCTTTTGTTAAATTTTTTTGATAGCTTACCTGATCAAATGTGTGTTTTTGATATGTATCTTTGCATGTGCGAGTCTGCATTTAATATTTTGTTGGTTTCTTACACTGGTCATCATTTTGATGTGCAGTCAGAGAGTAAATATAATTGAAGTTTCTAACAAAACGTCACTTCAATATCTGCTCCCTAATTCTTTGTTATATAATCTGCTTTCGTTGTTCTTTGGTTCAGTGGTTCTTATGGAATCGTATTATTTTCTCTTCTATTTTCTTTTGATAGGCCTTATGCCCAGAAAATACATACGGTGTTGACAGTGGAGGTGATCCAAAACATATCCCGAAGCTTACGTTCGAGGAATTTAAGGTTTGTTAAGCACTTCATGTGATTTAATTAACATGGAATAATATGATATTATTCTGCAATAGAAGCGTAATGATACGTATGACTTCCAACACACAAAATATTATTCTTCTTATGGTGAAAATTCCAGGAGTTCCACCGTCAGTATTATCACCCGAGCAACGCCAGAATATGGTTCTACGGAGATGATGATCCAGTTCACCGCCTCCGCGTCTTGAGTGGTAAAGAGCCATATCTTATATTGTATTTTCAGTACGAAATTTTCCTTTTCTTGATTTATGTTCGACCTATGTTACTATTTTACAGATATTATCTCTGTTTTACTAATTTGTGCAGAATACTTGGACATGTTTGATGCAAGTCCAGCACGAGATAGTTCAAAGGTTGAACCACAAAAGCTATTCTCTGGGCCTCGTAGGATTGTTGAAAAATATCCTGCTGGTGGAGATGGTGACCTTAAGAAGAAGCATATGGTGTGCCTTAACTGGCTGCTCTCTGACAAGCCACTGGACTTACAAACTCAACTCGCACTTGGGTTTTTGGATCATCTAATGCTTGGAACTCCTGCTTCGCCATTGAGAAAAATCGTATTGGAAAGCGGTTTAGGAGAAGCTCTTGTTAATAGTGGGGTGGAAGATGAACTTCTCCAGCCCCAATTCAGTGTTGGTTTGAAAGGTGTTTCCGATGATGATGTCCAAAAGGTTGAGGAATTGATCATGAATACTCTAAGAAAGTTAGCAGATGAGGGGTTCGACACCGATGCTGTTGAGGCATCTATGAATACCATTGAATTTTCTCTGAGAGAAAACAATACAGGATCATTCCCTCGTGGTTTATCACTTATGCTCCAATCAATTGTCAGTTTCTCTGCCTTTATGTTTGCCATATCCATTATTTCTGTATCGTTTCTTATTTTAGTTTGGATGTTTAGGCGAAATGGATATACGACATGGATCCTTTTGAGCCATTAAAGTATGAGGAACCGTTGAAGTCCCTGAAAGCTAGAATAGCCGAGGAAGGATCCAAGGCTGTCTTTTCCCCGCTGATAGAGGAGTTTATTTTGAACAACTCTCACTGTGTTACCATCGAGTTGCAGGTATTTTCCTTTTCCGAGTTTCTCATTGTTTTCTAATGTTTCTATAATTATATGCCAAAACACGTTTTTTCAGCCTGATCCAGAAAAAGCTTCTCAAGAGGAAGTGGAGGAGAAAAATATTCTAGAAAAAGTTAAAGCAAGTATGACAGAAGAGGATCTTGCAGAACTAGCGCGTGCGACAGAGGAGTTGAGATTGAAGCAAGAGACTCCTGACCCTCCCGAAGCACTGAAATGCGTTCCAAATTTAAACTTGAGTGACATTTCAAAAGAACCTACCTATGTTCCCACTGAGGTGATCATTATACTAGCTCTCTGATGTTTTTGGATTCCTAACATCTTTTTCAGCTTGATACTGATATGATGCTTTACAGGTTGGAGATATTAATGGCGTGAAGGTCTTGCGGCATGATCTTTTTACAAATGATATACTCTACGCTGAAGTAGTCTTTGATATGGGCTCAATAAAGCAGGAGCTTCTTCCACTGTTACCTCTCTTCTGGTAACTTGTTGACTTCTACATCTGATGATAAACCTTTATATTCTGCTTTTGGGGTTTTCACCTAAATTTTCCAGAAATGCAAATGGTGACAAATGTTAAATGAAGAATATTGCTAAAAAAATCATTCCAAGCATTCCCTGTTATCCAGATTTGATCTATAACCAATTCACTGATTCAGATGTCTGATGTAGTTTTAAACATTTATCACGACATATTGCTGGGTTTTGTCCGAAAGAGTCTATGTGTCTATGTTACTATTCTTGACTCTTACTTTAGTGCTCTCAACCACGCTCAGTTAAAATTCTATGCCAAAAAGGCAGCTTCCAAGCCTTCTGCTGTAGTAACATGCTCTGTTTTTCTTGGTTGCATTTTAGTAATAGCAGTATAGAGGTCAATCTTTGATAACTTATTCTCCTACTAACGCTTGTTTCGAATTACAGTGTCAGTATTCTTAGTAGCTTCATTGCACATTTGCCTTGTCTCACTCTAGACATTCGCATGCTATGTTCTTAATCTCCCGTAAGTTTGGCTGACGATTGTTTCCAGTTGTGGTTTATTACAGAGAATAACCTTTCCCAATAATGTTCTGTCAGTATAGCCAATGGGATACCCCATGCTAAATTCATAAGTTTAACTCCTATATAATTTCTGTCTTGACAGTCAATCATTACTAGAGATGGGCACGCAAGATTTGACATTTGTACAACTTAATCAGTTGATTGGAAGGAAAACCGGAGGGATATCAGTTTACCCCCTTACATCCTCTGTGTGGGGTAGGGATGATCCATGTAGCAAAATTATTGTTCGTGGAAAATCCATGGTTGGACGCGCTGAAGACCTTTTTAACCTGGTAATTGGCTTTACATTTTTAACTTATTACATAGAGCTGGAGATTTGTGTATGTTGGGATAGTTAATGTAGAGTTTTCTAGCTGATAGATCAGGTCCCGTTTTCTTGGTCCTCAAGAGATAGAGGGCAATTTTTAATTTTTTGCCTCATGTTCTCTTAACAAGTTGTTGCGATATTCTTGTAGAGGCCTGTTCTGTTTCCTAATTCCTTTGCTTTACGAGAAAGCAAAATTTGTCTCATAAATTTGTGTCTATGTCAATAGAGAATCTCTTTTGTCTCCTGATACCTTCCCCTTAAAGCAGAAATTCTCACTATATGTGTCTGATTCTATTTCTATGTGTTCAATGCAGAATATAGATGTAGAGTAGACAATCACTCGCGACTTTAAAACTGGTTCTGTTAGTTTTGGTTTTGGAGCTGAATTTTTAGTATGTGTATCTTCAGAAAATAATCCTAATTTTCAAGATTTCAAAGGAAAAAAAAATGTGGACATAGAATGTAACTGTAGTTAGATAGAAAAACCGTGCGATTGTGGAAATGTAGTTTATCTCCAGTTAGAAGTTGTAGTTTGGTACTTAGGTTTCACTAGTTTTTTTTTCTTGCTACAGATGAACTGTGTGCTGCAAGAGGTTCGATTTACAGATCAACAGCGGTTTAAACAATTCGTCTCTCAGAGTAGAGCACGGATGGAGGTATGCATTTCTTTCTTCCTTTTCGCTTTCTATTTAGAAAGCAGTGGTAGTAGTATAACTCCAACTCATGTTCATTTCAGAACCGATTGAGGGGAAGTGGTCAAGGAATTGCTGCTGCGAGGATGGATGCAATGTTGAACGTTGCTGGATGGATGTCTGAACAGATGGGTGGTCTCAGGTTGGAACTTGATAACTCTTCTGTAAAAGTTTTAGTTCTTACCATTTGTGGTTATTTAATTCAAACCTGGCTGTGGGAGAAGAAATTTTATTCACATTTTTAATTTGCGTTGGAAAATAGTAAAGCCTAATACAGTTGTACTTTTCTCTTTGTAGTTACCTTGAATATCTTCACACTCTTGAACAGAAGGTGGATCAAGACTGGGAAGGAATTTCATCCTCACTTGAGGAAATCAGAAGATCTCTCCTTTCTAGGAATGGTTGCATAATTAATATGACTGCTGATGGGAAGTCCCTCACAAGCACGGAAAAATATGTTGGAAAATTCCTTGATTTACTCCCTGAAAATCCGTCTGGTGGACTTGTCACTTGGGATGCACGACTTCCTTTGAGAAATGAAGCTATAGTAATTCCAACGCAGGTAAATAAAAGGAAAACCCATTTGTATATTATGTGTCCTCAGGTGTGTATTTCTCTTTGCCCGTCTTATAACTATACCCCAATTTTTATTCATGCCCTCTCGACAGGTGAACTATGTGGGAAAAGCGGGTAATATATACAGCAGTGGCTACGAGCTTGATGGGAGTTCATATGTTATATCAAAGCATATTAGTAACACATGGTTATGGGATCGTGTTCGTGTAAGTGGTGGTGCATATGGAGGCTTCTGTGATTTTGATTCACACTCAGGTAAACTGCTTTCCTTTTCCTTTTTTTCTATTGATTGGAGAGAGTTTTCGTAATGTTACAAACTTCTTCTTCAGACTCACCTTTGGAGTTTCTCTTGTTCAGGAGTATTTTCGTTCTTATCTTACCGTGATCCCAACTTACTGAAGACACTAGACATATATGATGGAACTGGAGACTTCTTACGAGGCCTTGATGTCGATGAAGACACCCTTACTAAAGCAATTATCGGGACAATTGGGGATGTTGATTCATACCAGCTCCCTGATGCCAAAGGTTATAGCAGGTATGATGTTTAATTCTGCGGGTTCTCTAGTCTTTGTCAGCTTATTTCAAGCAATGTAATGGATTGCGAATCTAATTTCTCATCTCTATCACCAGTTTGTTGAGGCATTTGCTTAATGTAACCGACGAAGAGAGGCAAACAAGGCGTGAAGAGATATTATCAACAAGGTTAACATCATTCTCTCGTTTTTGCAAACATATCTTGCAATTTCTGAATCACAATATGCCGCGGATATCATGTGGCGGTTTGTGGAATCCTTGGGGACAATGTTTTGATCTGAGTTTTTTAGTGTTAGAAGTTTCTTTCAAAATTACCAAATAGCCAGTTCCAATTCTTCAACATAGTTATTCTCAAACAGAATAGAAAACTAACTTCCTTTTATCTCCAGTTTGAAGGACTTTAAGGAATTCGCAGAGGCGGTAGACTCTGTCAGAGATAAAGGCGTTGCAGTGGCTGTGGCATCACAAGAAGACATTGATGCAGCAAACAAAGAACGCTCGAACTTTTTCGAGGTGAAGAAAGCTCTCTGAGTCTGAGACCCTCTTAAAAAGTAGGAAGAACTCTTCTTTGGTTCATGGTACGACGCATCAAATCTATAGGCTCGTAAATTTTTGGGTTCTACTTCTCTGTGTTTACAAAGTTATATGCCAACATCATGATTTATCACAGTAGAAAATAGAAATGAAGCGTTTTTACCTTTCATTTTATGAAATTTACCAAATTGCTAAAACGCAGGCTTTAGAGCTACTGTTGCATTTGAGTCTAGTTTTTTTTTGTTTTTTGTAACACTTTTCTTTCATTTTCCATTTTTCTTCGGGTAAAAGAGGCATGTATAACACAACTCATCATTTGTTCTGATCTTGTCACTGTCATGCTTTCTCGTGTGTCTCATGCTTCATACGTTTTGTTTTTGAATTAGTTCTAAAAACAGTTTGAAGTGAAATTGAAACTTGTAGTGCATTGGCATCAAGAATCTCTAGGTTACTTTTTGGAGTAAATTAGTCTTTAAAGTTAACTTTATTGACTAACATCATCAATTCATAAAACTTGAGCAAACCCGTGTGGTCACGGGTTTGCTCAAGTTTGGGTTCGGAGAATTGCGTGGGATTCCGGGTTTGATCTTTTGTCGGACTAATTGGGTTCGGCTAAGTCGGTCCTCGGTCTGTTGAGGGTGATAGTTTCCGCCATTGTAATTCTGTAGCCGTCATTCCTTCTCAGAGTAAATGTGGCTTCCCTCTATTTTCTTGGGGTTAGTCGAGGCTTCCAGGTTAAAGACTCGTCTTCTGAAACTTCCTTTTAGTATCCTTATCGTTTTTTATTAATCTGCTCTATGTGCTCTCTCGTAGTTTTATTGTTGTTCTTATGTTTATACTTTCATCATCGTGTAACACTTCCGTTAGCAATTTTAATAGAATACTTTTTAGCCAAAAAAAAGAAGTAATAATAATAATTCATAAAGATACTTTTATGGGTAAGATACTTTATATTTTTTTAAACCTTTTTCATCTCCTCTTAGACAGTGGTCTTTGAAAATTCTGATTACATCATTATGGTAGCATAGTGAAAAGCAGCATCGTGGATAAAATTAAAAAAATCTGAAAAATTATTTATTTGAAAGAAAACAAAAAAAATCATTTCTGCAAAAAAAAAAACTTTAAATAGTTGAATTGAACGTAAAATCCCTTTTTTCCAGATAGTTTTTGAGCAATCGTATTTTTATTTTAAATAATCACAATTTTATGTGATTGATACTAGTAAATTATTAACTCGCTAACGCAATTTCATGGGCAGACATAATTAATTTCACTACAAACATACGACCAACTCAAACATTTGTTCACAACTTCAGCAGATCCATATTATTCTAAGACTTCATATATTCGGTATTTTTATTATTATTTTGAATATTGTTACGAGTCGTACTAGCTGCAATATCCGAAATCAAATAACTATATAATCGACATTTATAAATAAATGCTCTTTTCACCCTAAGTAGAGGCTTGCCAGCACAATCATTGTGTAACGGTCAATTATTTTACTCTACCAAATTTATCCAAAATGGTCCCCAAAACTAATTAGAAGGGGAAAAAAAAACATGACATTTATTCGTGTAAATTATTTTAACCCATTTTGGACATTTGTATAGATTCCCTGTAAGAGCTGGATATTTATATGGTTTTTTTTTGTTGTCATTTAATACTACTGTTTGGATCTTTACATTTTACCAACAAAAAAAAAAAACTACTGTTTGGATAATTACATTTATTAGTTGTGTCTCCAAGTGGCCCTCGTAAGTTAATGCTTTAGGGTCACCTGACAAACAAAAAATTACGAGGACTAATTGGAATTTAGGCTCTCCTCGTACAAATAAGAGTTTAAAATTTATCAATCCGATGACTTTCTTGTACTTAGGTGACTTTGTATCCGATCGAACCATCAAAACGTTCATCAATATGTCGATCATGATTTTAAGGCGATGTTACTACCTTGTCAGAGACGTTTTTGATGTTCCGATTCATACAAAACACGGAATTGTAAGATTCCTTTCTCTCGCTTGAAACGTTTGTATAAACCAAAACAAGTTCCCTTCAAACCATCAAACCGTTGCAAACTAAACCGGATCGGGTTCATGAGAAGCCGGTTCAAACTCCAAGCCGTTCTAATGTTTGCCGTTAGAGGATCAAGGCGTATTCAAAGCTAATAATGACTTGAATGTGAATAATAAAAAGAAAGACGAACAATCTTTTAAGCTGTTTAGTTTTGTTAAGAAATCTTTGTTTGTGGAAAAACTTCGTTAAGTGTAGTTAATTATCATGAGTACTCAGTAGCTACTAATTGTAAAAGATCCGCAAATAATACATAATTTTTTCTTTTTCAACCAAGCAAAAATATTGATCATATTAAAAATAAGGATGTGTTTTTGAATTTTAGAATGTAAATAAATATTAATTGATATAGTGAAAATTAATTTATATAACTTTTTCTGAAGTATTAAAGAGAAAAATAAAATAAAAGATTATTTTACATTTAAATTTGATAACTGTAAGATGATAAAAAAAAGCTTGCATTTTTCTTTGTGTTTTCTCTTGGGGTTTTAGAAGAACAAGAAAAAGATAAGATTTTTAGAAAAACATCTTATTACTTAATTTCATTATTTTCATACTTTCATTACATATATATACATAATAGATTTAAAAGAATTGATCTCCAAGGCAATATGTCCTTTTCTACTTTTTGTTCTATTTTAAATAATAATAATTTAAGTTTTATTAATTCAAATATGTTTAATTTTTAAATTATAAGTTTATAATAGCTTCTCTATTTTTCTTAATAAATGTTTTGCTACAAAGGGATTTTTTTTTAGTGAACACATGTTGCCCATCAATTACACCTTTCGGCCTAATCTTAGGCAACATGTTCAATTTATTTAAAAAAATAAGAGGTGTTTGGAAACATGTTCCAAAAATGTTTCTCTTTTAATACTTCCTATGTTCTTATATAAGTGATGTTTAAGGTTTTTGCACAGAGATTAAGGATTTATTTAATTTTTATTTTTTCTATACTAAAAACATCATTTATTGTACATTTAAACATAATTCAACCAATAATAAATCAATCTGCAAAAGGGTCAAAAAAAAAAATTAAAACTATTTAATTTTGCATTGATTTGTGAAAACATCACTTATTTGAGAACAAAATAAAACCTCTAAAACATCATTTATTACAAAAGAGAGAGAGAGTAGTATAGATTCTAGTAATTGTTTTTGAAATTTACACATTTTCCATTGGGAAAAAAATTGTGGTCATATTTTCACAGCTCACAGGGAAACGACGGCGTTTTTTGTTGCTTTGAAAGGAAGCTAAAACGGCAAAAAAGACGCGCCGTTTCGAATCCCGACGGCGTCTGCGTAGGAAAGCGAAGCTTCGTAACGGCGCCGTTACCTGCTTCCCCGTGAACGGAACCGAGAGAGGACCCCACTCAAATCAAACCGGTTACACAACGGGCCCATCCGATAGCCAAGCAAAAAATAATATCCCAGCCGTTGAAATAATCAACGGCTCCTGATCCTTCATCTTCCTTCCCCAAATACCCAAAACCCTTCCCCTGTTTTTTCATTAAACCAGAAAAACCCAATAAATCTTACAACTGTCCAGCGAGAACGATGAACGAGACGAGCGAGAGAAACCCCATAATGTTCAAGAGAAATCCGGGAGAGACTGAGTTCGAAGGATCAAGCATCAAGAGGATAAGACTCGATGATGATGATGATTTAGCAGATTCTGAGGTTTTACGATCAACAGAGAGAACTGCTTCTTCTTCTTCTTCTCTGGCTTACTCGGCTTCAGATTCCGGAGGTTTCTCCGCCGCTTTATCTGAAGAAGAAGATCATCGGAGCTCAAGCGTCAGCACCGGCTGTTCTAGCAGTGAAACTAACGAAATCGCTTCAGATACTCGTCTGCCGTTTTTAGATCTGGAGGTGAAATTCGAAACTCGAGATTTCAGATTTTTGAATTCCTCTGTCCAAATTTGTTTTTCCCATTTTCGTCTGGCGCACACAATAAATGCTCGGCTGAAGTTCTTCTTCCTCTTTCTCTAACAATAAAGATCTTATTACGTTTTTGCTTTCACAAACTATTAATTAAGTTCCTAAATTTAATCGATTGTTATTTGGTTTCCGTTTCAAGGCTCAACAAATCTCCGAAACCGAAATCTCGACGTTAATCACCAACAATTTCAGGTTAATTATTGAGAAACGTTTTCAATTTCCCCATCGTTTTGGGCTATAAATTCTTCCTCTCACGTTTTTAATTTTTATTTTTTTTGGCGTTTTACAGAGAACGAGGAAGTCCAATAATAAGCGAGAATCTGGGAGAAACAGCTGAAATGGACTCGGCGACGACTGAGAGAAGAGATGATCAGCGGAAACAAGAGAAGACGGAAAAATATCCGACGCAGGCTGAGCTTGACGACTTCTTCTCGGCGGCGGAGAGATTTGAACAGAAACGATTCACAGAGAAGTAAGTTTCGATTTGATTGATGAAATGCGCAAGATATCAAGATTAACCAATGCGCATTTTAGCAAAAAAAATGATCTTGAGCGTGCACTTTTATAACTTGTACAGGTACAACTACGATATCGTCAATGATACGCCGCTTGAAGGTCGGTACCAATGGGTTAGTCTGAAACCATAAAAGCGCAAAGAAGAAGAAGCAGAAGAGACAATGCTAAAGTTACACGTCGTAGTACTGTGAGTTTGTCACAGACAGGAAGGATCATAGGGGTTTTATTTAATTTTAGTTTCATAATTTATCGATCTTATTATGTTCTTCGTACAAAGAGAAAAAAGGACGCAGCTTTTTTTTTAGTGATCGAAATTTTTGCAACAACTATAAGTTTTTTTTTTTTTAATCTTGAGTTTGATTCTCCGTCCACGTTGTTGAATTGTTCAATGAATTTAACAAGGTGGGGGTTACAAAGAAATTGGAATTATTGTGTCAGTAAAGTTTCACTTTTTTTTCCAGTTTTTGTAGAGTTGGTGTTGTGCACATTATTAGCATTTCATGAATTGGGACCTCCTTATATATTATGTGAATTTGGAAAGCTATTTATTGTTTTGATTCTCACTTTAGATGTTTTTGGAAATTGTTTTTTTTTTTTTTTGTTTCCTTTGTGTGTTTGTTTGTATTGTAACGTTTTGTTTTCCTAGTTTCCACAGTTGTTTAGTGAAGTAATAATATTTGGTTGAACCAAAAGAAATGTATTTAACAACAAAAAAAAGAAATATTTTAATCAACAAAGAAAATAAAATAGTACTAGTAATGGTTTTAAGAAGAAAAAAAAAATTGAATCTGAACAAGTAAAGGAGTAAAAATTTGGGAAGGCATAACGGTCTATGGCATAGGGATATATCATACAGTTGGTATGTACTTTTTATATAGTTAAAATGAATATTCCTCTAATAAGTTTATATAAAATGAGTACTTCCTCTATTTTTCTAAAACTACTTTTGTGAATGAAAATTGAATACTTCCTTCCATTGGGGTCCACTACGATGATGCTAACGTTTTTTTTCTCAAATCAGTTTTTTTTTTTTTTTGTTTGCGAAACTTAAATATTTCACCTACGACAAAAAAAAAATAAAAATTACAAAAGAGAGAAGAAAATTGTGAAGAGTGATGGTAAAAGAGGATCTCATCATCACCTGATTCCGTTGGGATTATATTCCCTTTTTATATTGCTTTTTACTCTCCTTTTATTCTTACACCAGACAGTGCCGCGTGGCTGCACGTGCTTTCTGTTATTTTAGTTATTTTTTGGATTTTCCATTTATTTTTTGGATTTTCCATATATATATATATTATTTTCTGGCAAACTGCCTGTTATATTTACTTGGAGATGAAAATTGTACACACAAAAAAAAAAATGTGAGGAAAATGAAAAAAAGATACTCATGAGGTTTGGTAAATTTTGGACGTCAATATCAGATAACTTTTTTCCAACAAGCCACATGAGGTTTGGTGCGGTAAGGGTTATTTTGTCAATTTCACTCGGAACCAATAATGAAATATGCTGTGACCATATATGCAAATGTAATTGCATTGCATTCTATTGTAAGTTTGTCACTGTTCCGACCATATCACTTTTTTTTCTTTTCCAATTTCAGTAAAAGATAACGAAAAATAATAAAATTCTATAGACGATACAAAATAATGTTTGCATATACATCTTTATCTCTTTCATAAACAAACGGAAATTGTTTTAACTTTTTTATCAATGTAATTTTCATAGTACTTTCATGTATATTTTTTTTCCAGACAGACTCCAGTTAATGAAAGTTATTTTAACATTATCTCTTTGGTCGGCGAAAAATAATGGATGTATAGAAAAGAATGGGTAAAAGATGAGCGAGTCTTCAGATTGTGTTAAATTAGATGATTCTGTTCAAGAATGGTTCCTTTTATTTGTGATTAACTCGATGATTTTATCGATTCTTTCGTTTATAACATATGGCTATATATAGTCATAGACTCATCGGTTGTGCTCTAGATTGCATTCGGGTGTATTGTATATGTTGTGTTTGAGTAAGGATTAAGATTTTTTTTTTAAATATTGAAATTCATTATATTTAATTAAATTCAAATTCTAACCAAGGTATACAAGGAAATATAAATGTTCCAAAGAAACTAAATAATAAATGTATATCGTATGTTTGGTACGTATTTGTGTATATGTATCGACGAATCAATTGGGGATGTATTCAATCTAGCATTTGGAGTTATTTGTATTAAAATCACAAATCATATGTTATTCAAACATGAATTTTAAAAAATCTTTTAAAATCTCATGTTATTGAACTAGTGATTTGTAAATGAACCTTCAAATCCACTGTTATTGAAAATATTTTAAGTAGTGGATTTTAGGGGGATTTGAAGATGTTTTGGTGGAGTTTTTTAGTTTAAAAAATACAAAATCCAAATTTCATGGTTTTAGGTGAGATTTCATAGAATTTTAAAAACAAATCATAACAACTTACCTAATTCAATAAAATCATCTAAAAACTTTCTAAAACTCAAATCTTTCCAAATCCTTCTAAATATTAGATTGAATACACCCCCAAATATGTTTTTTCTTAATTATGTCTCAATTTTTCTCTATCATATCGCATTAAAAAGATACAACTAACTAGTAGCAATAAATAGGGTGAAAAAAAGTTACAAGCAATAAATATGAGAAGTAAGTGTAGGTTTAAATAAAACTTACAAGAGTGCATGCACATGGCTTGGATCTTGTGAGACTTTCCTTAACATCAGATCCAATGCTCTTATGCTCCTATACTTATAGAATGTTGATCCGTTCTCCTCCCACACGTGTGTCCTTTTATTAATTATCGCCACTCTAATAATTGAATTTGGATTGGTACCAATTCCGTCGAACCGTTTTAAAGATTCGGGACTAAAAAGGCTTAATTGGTTGTTCTGTTTGCTGACGATGTGTTTGCGAGAAAAGTTGCGGTTCCATGTATTTGATGCTGTTTTTTTCATCAGCTTAAACTATGTTTTTCTTTTTTGTTCTAATCATTAGTTAAAGCCTTAAAACCATTAGAAAAACTATGCGTTTTGTCTAATGGCTCTGCTTTTTTGTATATTGTAAACCTTCATTTTATATGATATTTACCATTTAGCAAAAAAACTATGCGTTTACTTAAGTTGATGAAAAAAACGACATATTGTTCAATTTTAGTTTTAAACTAAATTTTTTTATATATATATATATATATATGCAACTCTTAAAACATGAAATAAACCCAAAGGCCATATATCGTAACATGATCGACAACCAAACCAGGATGACGAGAAAACACTTAAAGAGTCATTCACTCACTACATAGCCATTACCCATGAGGATTTCAGCACCTTGTGTCCCTCCGGTTCCAGCTTTTGTTTTGGGAGCCATCCTCCATTTCTGGAACAACAAAGTAAATGCAATACTCAAACTTTAAGAAAGATGAAGCTTTTATTTAACGTTTTACGTTTAAAGGTTTACAAAGAAGTTCTCTTGATATTGCGTAAACCCTAGATGATAATCAGCTGACACCTGTCAGTCCTAGGATCAGTCAAATGTTGAGAGAGCGTCAAATCTGTTATGGATTTGGATTTGGTTCTCTGCACTTTTACATCTCATCGTCCTTTGCTCTGCAACTCCTCTGTTTTTGTCATAGAGTGGAGATGACCGTTGTTGCTTCTTGGGCTCGATAATGGGCTTCGTCAAATCACTCTTTGAATCACGATGGCCCAAGCTTATTCCTGAAGTGTTGTCGTTTTGACTGCTGTATTGAGCTGAAGACATAGTGATGTCGTTTGATGATCCAACCGAAGGGTTTCCCTTGATACAAAGTTGGAGAGTAGACTGAAAATGGGGTTGAGTTAAGTCTTTTTTACATGTTACCAGTGGGAGAGTCCATCGAAAATGATGATGTGAGTTTGTGAGTCATGTGAACATGCAATGCAAATGCGATCGCCCCTCAATTCTCGTTTTTTATATGATAAGTCCATACTCTTAGTCTTAGCCTTACTAATATTGATGGTTAATGGGTTCAATTCAGCCCAATGAGCCATACCCTTTTGACTATTGAAAAATTGTGAGCCTTACTTACACAACATACGCTTCACAAGGCCACTCCGGTTTGTAAATTTTTTCAACCGGCTGCCTAAACTAATTAATCTAATGAAAAAATTTCCATCTACTTTGCATTGATCAATTTAGCCCAAAACATTCCAGTCCATCCTTCTTCTTTCGATTTATATCCTAAAAAAATAAATACTTTTTTTTGGAACATTTTCGGCTTAAATACTTCTTAATCGTTTTATCGTAAACCTAATTAGTTATGTCTAATTATATTAATCTGATCGTTCGTTTAGTGACTCGACTGAAAAGAGAAAATTAAGATATGCGGATGATTTTGGCCGATTAGACGAACGCCCTAAACACCTAAATGGCCATTTTTTAGAATAAAGACTGATGTTTTAATTGTTATTAATTAATTAAGTTTTTGGATTTCCTATCTTTTATTTCTTAGTTTTTTTTTTTTTGGTCGATTTTTTTTATTTCTTAGTTATGATTTTATTTTGTTGAGAATCCATTTATCCCAATAACATAACATTCAAAGATTTTTCAAATCAATATTAGTTTTTTTACCTCAATAAAAAAGTTTTATTTGCCTGATTTGGCACTTGGACCATCAAACTGTCATCAGTTAATGTCAACCCTAAAACTACGGTCGAATCAGAACCGTTGGATCTTAAAAATAAAAAACAGAGCTTTGAGGACGTAACTGGGCCCCACGTTCCCACCACTTCTCTCTCAGACCTAAGCGAGAAAAAGCCTTAAACCCTCCGAATCCACACTCTTCTCTCTCTCTCCGCCTCCATTATCTTCGAAAGACCAAATCTAATCCTCTCTCTCTCGGTTTCCGCCATTAACAGAGCTCCACCAAAGCTTTCTCCATCCATACTCGAGAGAGAGAGAGAGAGCGAATTTGGATTTCCTGAGGAGGTGGTGTGTTTTCCAGATCGGATCGGATTTTTTTTTTATTTTCCGTAATTTAAAGATGCAGACGACAAACAACGGCTCAGATTCGGCGTTGGCGACATCGGACGGATCAACGCCACCGTTGCAGCAATCGACTCCGCCGCCTCAGCAGCAACAACAACAGTGGCAACAACAACAACAGTGGATGGCGGCGATGCAGTACCCTGCGGCGGCTATGGCGATGATGCAGCAGCAACAGATGATGATGTATCCTCACCAGTACGCTCCGTACAACCAAGCTCATTATCAGCATCCTCAGTTTCAATACGCTGCTGCTTCTCCATATCAGCAGCATCAGCAGAATCAGAAGAATCATCATCAACGTGGTGGATCTGGTGGAGATGATGTCAAGACCCTTTGGGTTGGTGATCTTCTTCATTGGATGGACGAGGCTTATCTCCATACCTGTTTCTCTCACACCAATGAGGTTATTATCTTCTCTTCTTTCTCGTGATTTGGTTCTTTGTTGTAATGATGTTTCGTTTTTTTTTAAATCAAGATCGGTTTGATTTGATTGTTTGAGATTTTGATGTTAGTGCGTTGAATCTTTTTTTTTTTTTTTTTTCTGACATGGAAAGTGATAGATGTAACATCCGTTTGCAGATCCGATACTTTTTTTTTTTCCCCGGATCGTGAATCAATGTAAAATTTGGCAAGTTTCTCAATTTTTTTTGTACGTCTTGATTGGGTTTTTAGATCTAAGTGACCATTGTGATTGCGTAGAAGCCTAAAGGTTTGACATTTAGGGTAATGAAGAACTACGTTGACCTGAAAAAAGACAATTTTAAAGTTCATTTTTATAAGGCAATAAAAAGTACCTTTGCCACGTTTAGAGGACCTTACTGGTTATTTGGAAAATAAAAAAAAACACCAAACATGTAACGAGATCGTTTCTCAAATGGTGTCTTTTCATTAAGAAATCGTTGTGCATAAGTCTTTTAAACACTCTTTTTTTAAACTTAAAAATGTTCTTAAAAAAACACTCTGTTCTAACTTATTTTCTATAAGTTTAGCTTGTTCGACTTGGTTTCATATACTTTCTGGTTTCTTGTTTTTGTGATGGTGCAGGTTTCTTCTGTGAAAGTTATACGCAACAAGCAAACTTGTCAGTCAGAAGGGTATGGGTTTGTCGAGTTCCTTTCACGTTCAGCAGCTGAGGAAGTTCTTCAGAGCTATAGCGGTGTAACAATGCCGAACGCGGAGCAGCCTTTCCGTTTAAACTGGGCATCTTTCAGTACTGGTGAAAAAAGGGCATCAGAAAACGGTCCAGATCTATCGATATTTGTAGGAGATTTGGCTCCAGATGTGACTGATACTGTACTGCTTGAGACTTTTGCTAGATATCCGTCTGTCAAAGGCGCAAAAGTTGTGATCGATTCCAACACTGGGCGTTCCAAAGGTTACGGGTTTGTCAGGTTTGGTGATGAGAATGAGCGATCAAGGGCTATGACAGAAATGGATGGTGCTTTCTGCTCAAGCAGGCAAATGCGTGTCGGTATTGCAACCCCCAAAAGGGCCGCTGCTTACGGCCAACAAAATGGTTCACAAGGTAAGTGATCTTTGTGACGATGTATTCTACAATTGACTTAATATGTTTTTTTTTTTTTGCATGTTTTCTCTCTGTTTAGTGAATTCAAGTGGTTTATTTTCTGTTTCTTTTATGACTTTTAGTTATCTGTATTCACTGGAGTAGTAAGCCAGTTTTATGTGAATATAAGTTTTGAGTGAATTGTAATGTTTTCATTGGATTAGCCCTGACACTGGCTGGTGGACATGGAGGAAATGGTTCTATGGCACATGGTTCACTGTCTGATGGGGAATCAAATAACTCAACAGTGAGTTCTCCAAGCTATTCCTCTGCTAACGACAATATTCCTCACTGCTCATTGTCTATTTATTACATTGCAGATATTTGTTGGCGGCCTTGACGCTGATGTTACTGAAGAAGACCTCATGCAACCTTTTGCCCAGTTCGGGGAGGTTGTTTCGGTGAAGATCCCAGTAGGAAAAGGATGCGGGTTTGTCCAATTTGGTAACAGGTACTAAACTTGTTCTGTGATTGTCAGCTAACTCATCCAGTAGCGCGGGACTTGTTCAATCCCGTAGGTGCTTATTTAACGGTGGAGATGGGTTGTTGCAAAGTGACGTGCCATTGGTTTTGACAGGCAGAGTGCTGAAGATGCCATCCAGAACTTGAACGGGACAGTCATCGGGAAAAACACTGTCCGGCTTTCTTGGGGACGAAGCCCCAACAAACAGGTACTAGAAATATTATGTTGAGTTAGACATTTAGTGTGTTCTATATTAATGGAACCTTCTGTGCATTTTCTGTCTCCAATGGGTGGATAAAGTTATAGAAATCTTTAAAGTCAAAGTCAGTGGTTGACAATGGATAGTAGGTGTATTGCGTGACATAAAGACAGTGGAATCTAGCACCTTCCTCCCACGGTTTCCGTTGACTATTTTGATTGGCAAATCTAGTGCCTGTCTCCTTGGCCCACTTGTCGTCTCTCTGAACATTATCCAACCTCTGAAACAATTATGATGGTCCTGTGTTTCTTAGGATTGAAAAGATTTACTGCGACTTATAATCTTTAGAGGTGTTCTTAGTTTCATGTTTGTTTGCATTAGTTGTTGTAATCAATGGACTAGTTAAACTTAACCAACACTTTGAATCAACTATTTCTGGCATTTGCAATCATGATTGAGTAATACCTCATCAAGTCTGCATCATGGATGATTAACCTACTCGGTAGCCTTTTACCTGTGATGTTCTGTTGAATGTTTTTTCCATTCACAAATTTTGTTCAACTTCTAACTCTAACAAAAATGACAGTGGAGAGGAGACTCGGGCCACCAATGGAACGGAGGATACTCAAGAGGACAAGGTTACAACAACGGATATGCTAATCAGGACTCGAACATGTATGCTACGGCTGCGGCTGCTGTCCCGGGAGCTTCTTGAAAGTGTTGGTATGTCTCTATCATCAGAAAACCCCGTGAGTCCTGGACTTACGGGAATTGGTTTCGAAACAAACCATCGGAATGTCAAAGCGATCCGATGATAGTTGTTGGTTCAGGGGTTAGCTCGCAACAACAAAACTAAAAAACCTCTAGTCCAAAGAGGGTTTTGTATCCTGGATTTGAATCTTGCTTATCTTGCTGTCTCAGTCTCTGTCAAAATTTTGAGGTTGTCTGAAACTTGAATTTTATTTTCAAACGTTCTTAAGTTTATTTGTCCTGTCACCGAGACTTCCTCAAAGTCAGAGTTTGATCCAAAATAAGTAATTCCCCAAATCGTTTGGATCAATTACTAGCTTGCAGTGCTTTGATAGTTTTAATATTTTAGAGTCGTGTTTGGTTTCGATTTATTTCCATCTTCAAATAGTTAATATAATTCATGAAACCAAAAAAACTTTCAAAGAATACTTCAAAAAGAAACTGATTTTTCATAAAAAGAGATTACCACTTTTTAAAAAGCTTTCCTAAAGCCGTAAAATAACTTCTTAAAAATTTAATGATAATTTCAAGAAGGAAAAAAAATGTGATCTTTTGTTTAAAGTGTCCCAAAAACGTTGTATCTTTCTGCAAAAATTTATAGGTTTGTACAACAAATAGAAATTGATTTATTTGGAACAGTTAAAGAACACAAGGGCCAATCCTCCGAGAAATACCACAAGTTAAAGAACACAAGGGCCAATCCTCCGAGAAATACCACAGAGTTTTGGATTAAACGTTATGAAGGAATAACCGAAATAAACCGCCACACAATGTGATCAATCATCACTCTCCTTCCTGTTACAGAGCATCAAGCAACGATTTCATCAAAACGGTCTATTGTAAAGACCAAGCAATGCTTTTTCTCTATCTTCAACTCGTTTCCTAGCAGCTTCCCTCGCCTTCAATGCAGCTCTCTCTTCTGCAGATACTTTCTTCGGTTTCTCATCTTGTCTCTTTCTTTTGTTGTTGCCCATATCAATAGATGAAGCAGCTCCTTTTACAGTTCTTTTCGGGTTTAAAGAAGCCGAGACAACACGCCCAGGTGGTTTTGCCATACTTGGTCCAGCTTCTGAAGAAGGTACAGGCTTTTTAATGAGAGGTACTTTAGTTCCTTTATCTGATGAAGTTTTAACCGCAGCGTATGCCTCGTCTTGTGTCACCCAATGTCCTGTTTCATTACACGTGTAAGCCCACACGAGAAATTGTATACGTTTGAAAGCAAATGAAAAAAAGTTCTATTACTGTTACATACCTATTGAGTCACTGTAATAGAATCCAGACTTTGAGTCATAGTGCAGACCATTGGTCTGGTTGTAATAATATCCCGAAGCACTGTCAAGCACCCAATCTGCCATAACAATATCATTACTACATCAAACGAGAAATTTTTTATCTATATTAATGAATGAAAAGGGTAAGAAAAATGCCATCAAAAATGGTGAAATAACCTGAGAGTGACTCAAAAGAGGCAACCGTTTCGCTTTCTGGTGACGATTCTCTCTAAAGAGTTATAGGCATTAAAACTTATAAGTCAAAAAGTCTTTTGCAAACCGTGTAAGACGAAAAATGGAAGAATCATTTAAAAGGTTAGCAGATGCTATTTCATTTGTTCATACTTTTGGTCAATGAAAGCAATTCACAAGTACAATTTCATAGATTCCGCAAATCGTTTTGAAGAATGGCAGCTGGTTTTGCTCTACAACCTCAGTATGTTAGTCTATAACAAACAGATCCAAAGCTAAGCAACAACCGTGAACTTACCAGCTATGTCAAACAACAAACTTGCTAATGGGAAACACAACAATAAGAGGAGCTAACTTAAGAAATCATAGAGAGATAACTTACCGCGTGTACCATCCTCCGGTGCGCCGTTTGCTTTGGCCACTTCCTGAGCAGTTGCTATATCTTTCTGATAGCTACGAGTTGCTTTCTGAAATTAAGTTGAAAAAAACAGTGGAATCAGCAAAGAAACAAAAGAGGAGGAGGCTCAAGAACAAGAAGGAATCTATAAATTACTCACAGCTTCGATCTGTTGAAGCAATTTCTCGTTTTTCTTGAGCTCTTTGTCTTTGGCTGCGCTCTTCTCACGCATATCAGTGAGCTTCTTATCGACGCATTCTCGGTGACGTTTACCAAGCTCATGGTTTCTAATACTTGTTAGATTGTTCTGAATCCAGATCTTACAGAAATCGCACCATTTGTTCCCTTGACTCACCCAATACTAGCAAACATACGAACAAGAAACAAAAAAACAAAACAAAAAAAATCTCAGATCAATTTCAATTACGAAACAAGAGAAACCTAGAGAAGATGGGTTTCGAATAAGGCATATGATTTTAAAACAATTTGTAGTCAAAAGGTTTCGTAAAAGAAATCAAGCAAAGATGCAAAAGCTTTACAACTTTGATTTACCTCGGTCATGGCTGTCGATCAGCGAGATGAAGAACGAAGCCAAGCTCAAACCCACAAAACGGAGTTACCGGAACTAAAAGCACAACTTTTTTTATCAGAAATCAAGAACCAACTGAGAGAGGGGTAAGAAACCCTAATTCCAAAAATTGGAATCGAAACCTAGAGAGAAGAAGAAGAAGAAAAGGGAATGTAATGTAATGTTTTGGGGGAAAATCAGTTCAATTTATTTCCTAGGCCTGGGCATTCGGGTTTCGGTTTCGGTTTCGGGTATGTACCGATCGGTATCGGTTATTCGGTTACTGAAATTTAAGAACCATATAGGTACCGAAAATTTTTGGTTCGGTATCGGTTCGGTATCAATCGGTTTCGGTTCGGTTCGGTTATGAATTTAAAGAATCGAAAAATACCATTTGAAATCGGATACCCTTCTGTTCGGTACCGGTTTCGGTATTTTCGGTTATTTTAGTAACCATTACCCGAAACAGTAACCAAAATCCGAAATTGTAACCAAAAACCCGAAATAAATAAAACTAATACCGATTCAAAACAATCAAAGTTGAAAAGTGAAACACAAAGTCACAGATTTAAAAGTAATAGAAACTTCAATGATCTCAGATTCTTAGATGCATTCCATGACACACTTTTGACTTCGTTTTCATGTCCCTGCAAACAATTTTTTGATAAGATTCTACTATTAAAAACGTGTGATACAAAACATAAACAGTAAACACAGTTCAAGAAAAGTGAAAACCACCAAAAGGATCCAGAGCATAAAGACAGTCCAAGAAACACACAAAACATAAAGACAGTCCAATAAAACCACCTAAAGGATCAAAAGATTCAAAACCACACATATGACATACCTGACGGCTGACGACTTATTCCTGACCACCTCTTAGACTCCTTTCCCTTGGACGTTGAATTCCTCTTCAAACTCTAAAGGACAATAAAGAAAATAAGAATAATGAATTGTAAAATCATAAGAATAATGAAAGAAATTACCTTTCATAAGATCATCTTGAAATTGAACATCAGAAAGCATTTGTTGGATTGTTACAACTCCTTTATCATTCAACCGCATTTCACATTTCAGCCATTGCTCGGTGCACATCAACACTTCGATCATGTAGGTAGTTAAACAGCTCCTGTATGGGTCTAAAATTCTACCACTAGTGCTAAATGCAGATTCAGAGGCTACTGAAGACACTTGCATTGCAAGTATATCCCTAGCTACTAGTGATAGAACCGGGTACTTCAACCTGTTTTTCCTCCACCATGATAATACATTAAACTCTGAACCTTTCATCAGATTTGGATTCTCCACATTCTCTTTCAAATACAACTCCAACTCATTGCTTGAATCTTGAAATCCTGTTTCTTTTACAAGCTCATTATATACCCCTTCCATATTTTCTATTCCAGGCACATCCATTTTCTCAAAAGATTCACCGAAGACTTGATCTTGTGACTGAGATTGAGAACATTGCCCTTGGGACTGAGACGATGAAACTGAAACACCACTGCTACTTTTGTTGACAAAACCACTATACTCTACAAACAGCCGATTCAATATGTCCATAACTGACTCATAAATGTGAGTAGCGTCTAAACTGTCTTTCCCATACAACTTATCAAAACAAAGCTGAGCAAACTTCATCTTCTTTGTTGGGTCAAATACACTTGCAACGATCAACAACTTGTTCATGTCTCCAAATGGATTCCAGTACTTTTCTAATTTCTTTATCATAGAAGTGGCTTTGTTCCGTAATGCTTCATTACCACTAATGCTATAGCTGTCAAGGTTTCTAGCGATGGTGACAATCTCATTGTAGCATCTGTACGAGCAAACAGAAGTTGAGGCTGAAAGAACCAATGTGGAATTGTAAAATAGGACAAGGACTTTGAGCAAAGAATCCACTGCTTCCCAATCAACTGAAAATGGTGGTCCAATCCGTTTTTTTCCCTCCACAGTTTCAAGAAAATAATCGTTATACACCTTATCTTCTTCTTCCATCTTATCAAATGCCTTTCTAAAATTCAGTGCTGTGTTAAGCATTAGATAAGTGGAATTCCATCTGGTCTTAACGTCTAAAGGCAAGCTTCCCCTTGCAATCTTTCCTGTTTCAACCCGTAACTCAAATGATTTGAGTCTGTTTGTAGAAGACCTCACAAACTGAACACCATTTCTAACTGCAGCCACTGAGCTATCTATCTCTTGCAACCCTTCCTTCACCACTAAATTCAGAATATGAGTTGCACACCTTATATGCAGAAACTCACCTTTCAAGACTAGTGCATTATCTCCAAGTTTCTTGAATTCATCCTTAAATGTCTTTATAGCTGAGGTATTAGCTGTGGCATTATCAACAGTGATGCAAAATACCTTTCTTATATCCCACTCAGCTAAACACTCAAGAAGAACTTTGCAAATAGATGCACCTTTATGATCATAAATGTTTTTGAAACCTATAATAAGCTTCCTTAATTCCCAACTAGCATCAATATAGTGAGCTGTTACCACCATATAACTAGCTCCAGTATTCGGCGCAGTCCATATATCAGTAGTCAGCGACAACCTCTGTTTGTTATCCCCTAGAATAGCCTTAATTTCTGCTTTCTTTCTAACATACATCTGGACAATGTCTCTAGCTGCTGTTCTCCTAGAAACTGGCTTATATAAATGAACCCTACTGCAGAAACGCCTCCAAGCTAAGCTTTCTATGAAAGATAAAGGCAACTCAGCTAAAACCAACAGTTCATTAGAAGCTTCCCTAAATTCCTTTTCAGAAACTTTCCCTAACCTAAGATTACCACCATTATCATCAAGAGTTAACACTGTTTGGTTTTGATCTTCTTCTTTATTAGCAGCGAGCCATACCTGGTGTTGTTTGCAGCCGTCTAGATGTTTTTGCAAGTTGGTGGTGCCAGAAGTTGTTAGACATGAAAGTTCTTTACCACAATAGTTACAATTACACTTGTCGTAATTGCCCTTCTTTCTGCTCAAGTGCTTCCAAACTTTAGACCTAGTCTTCTTCCTCCCCTTAGTATCATCATCTTCTTGAGCTTCTTTTTTCTTCCTCTTGCCTTTATTTGCAGAAATCGGTGTTTCAATTTCAGGTTCAGACTCATACATATCATCAGCTTCATTGTCATCTTCACAAGAAGCCATCTACAATACAAAAATAAAATCAAACTCAAAAACTGATTAAAATCAAAATCAAACTCCAAAACAGATATCATTAATCAAAAACACAAAACACAAGAGTCTCGACATATATTTGTTACACAAAGGCATATACATACATTAACAATTTAACATTATGAACACAAAATTAATCAAAAGACTAATTAACATTATGAACACATTTTTTAACATTTTGTTTAAACTGTTACCACAGATAGGTGCACCAACGCTAAAGAAATTTGCAATCAGCTACATTACAAATGTTTAATTGGTTTAGTTTCTTTGAATTGAGATATGTGAAAAAATGTTATGGAATTGATTGATTTTAGAAATATTTTTCTAGGAGGTCTAAAATCCAAGAACAGAGAAATATATAATTAAAAATGTCACTTTGACCAATTTGAAGAAAACAAAAGCAGTAACCACGAAGAGAGGAGAGAGAGATGAAATGGAAGGAGACTATAGAACAAAGAATCGCTTAGTCAAAATTCTCAACAAATGAGTCCAAACTTATAGAATATAGAGAAACGATTAACAGATTAACAGTAACAGAAAAAAAAACCCCCAAATTACTTATGAAGCAGAAATCAAAGTAAATTACCTCGCTTTGATTTCTCGACAAAGCAGTAGAAGGAAACGTTGGTGGAGATTCCAGTTTTAGATTTGGGGTGAGTTAGGGATTCCAGTTTTAGATTTGGGATTTTGCTTTATGTAGTTTAGGAATTAGGGTGAAGCTGAATCGTCAAAGCACAAAAGTATAAATGTAAAACAATATATTCATTATTCATATATGATATATGTGTAATATGTATCTTACTATATTTCGGTGTTTCGGTGTACCGAATGGATATCGGTTCGGTTTCGGTTAGGTACCGATATCCATGGTACCAAAAAAAAAAACTATCGGTTAATTTACCTATAACCGAACCAATACCAGTACCGTTTTTTCGGTTCGGTTCGGTTCGGTATTTCGGTATAAGTTATTTTTGCCCAGGCCTATTATTTCCCATCACTCGAACCTTTAATTTTTCTTTCCGGTTTGCATTTAGTTAAACCGACTCAAATCTCAGAAATTAGAATACAGATACAGCCGAAAATAGCTTTTACAGCACTTCTTTCTTTTACAACCGAAAAATTTGATTAATTTTTCTTTCCGGTTTTCTTTTTTTGACGACACTTCTTTCTTTTTTTTTGTTTGCGAAAAAAAAAACAAAATAAATAACAAGTCATACTCACAGCCAAATTAGCTGGAGCCTAGAGTCTCTATGTTATATATATTATGTCAGATTCAGCCATGGCCCTGACTTGAATAAAAACTTACTATTTCTTAAAAATTTATTTGATAATTGAGTGTTTACGGAGGAATACAACTTGTAATGTTAAAGAGAGCTTTAGGGAGCAAGAAAAACAATAAAGGTATATTCATCGTCATCTAAAAGACGCAGAGAATCAAATTTGTTAATGCTCTCAAACCTACGACCATCCTGTTGCAGGTGAGCTTGAGATGATGTTGTTGATGTACTCGTGGGTTCACGCTTCTGTCCTGGTGGGCTTAAAGATATTGCAACATAGAGCCATATTCTCAAAACTCCATAAAACACATTTTGAAATCTCTTATATCTCATTTAATCTTCATACCTCTATATTCATTAATGAAATGTGTTATGACTAAAAAGCTCTCTCCTTCTTTGATTTTTAAAAACAAAAATCGAAAAAAAAAACAAAAAACAGCTCTTCGCTGCGACGCACTCCGCGACTCACTCCTCCAGAGCTCGATCTCCATCGCCGCCGGAGTGAGCCCTCTCGCCGCCGTTTCCTCCGCCGCCGAGCTTTCCATCGCCGCCGTTTCTTCGCCTCTCTATAGCTGCATCGAGCTTCAAATTCCAGGTTTCTTCTTCAAATAGATGATTTTGAATTTGTAAATTGAGGAATTGAATTGGATTTGATATGGTATGCGCATTGGGTGTTTTACCATGGTTTCTGGATCGATTAAGACTTTAAATTGGTATGAAATGGATTAATGTGGTTGAATCGTAAGTAGATTAGAACCCGAAACCATCCATTTTACACCCTCCTTGACGACCCCTCCAAAATGAGTCATCGTGTGCTTGATCTCTCCTAGCATGTGATCGAATGACAATCTCCCCCAAGGAAATTTCTTACAAAATTTAAGATCTTCCACCGCTCTTAGAAAGAATGACTCCACGGGCGTAGCATCTAGTCCACACTTTGTTTGCCCTATAACAATGTTGGCTAAGAAGTAGAGGACCGCCATCTTCAACCTTTCTCGAGAACGTTTTGTTGGAGGTACCATTTCCTCTAGCTTTTCTTTCACGTCTTGAAGTCTAATTGTTGTTCAAGAAAAATGTTTCTTCACGAAGTTCAAACTGCCAACTTTCTTATAATCGAGTGGGTAGTTGCGGCAGTCTAATCCCGATATCAAGGCGTGTTCCTTTAGACCATAGCGGATGGGAACACCATTTACGATGAACCAAACTTCCTTTTCCTTTTCGATGCATGCCGTTCGAAGAAGGAGCATCCACATGCCCATAAGCTTGTGGTTTTTGTCCCTTGGCATGTGGAAAATGTGTTTGAACTACGTATGCTTCTCAAACCAGTTTCTCTCAACTAAAGTGAGCGGAGGATCCAAATTCTCTAGCGTATTCAAAGCTTCGTGGATATAACACTTCGTCGATATCTTAATTTTCTTCTTATACTCCGTCGGCGGGAAGTACATTTTCAGAGGTTGTAGTGCTGTCGTTTCCTCCTCGGAATCCTGTAAAAAACAGTTTTACCAAGTATTACCAAGATATATTACCGACTAGTTCTACATAGTTATACCAATAAAGTAACAAAAATCTGACTAGTTTTATCTAGTTCTACCAGTTTTACAAAATCACATTAGTTTTACCTATTTATACCAGTATTACTTAAAACCCAGAAATTCAAATCACACTAGTTTTCCCTAGTTCTACCTAATTATTCAATCGAATCCAACTACTTACCGTTGACTCGACGGGGTAACAAAATCCGACTAGTTTTATCTAGTTCTACCAGTTTTACAAAATCACACTAGTTTTACCTAGATATACCAGTATTATTTAAAACCCAAAAATTCAAATCACACTAGTTTTCCCTAGTTCTACCTAATTATTCAATTGAATCCAACTACTTACCGTTGACTCGACGGGGTCGCTCACGGTTCGGCTGCTTCCCGAGTGAGTACTTCCTGACTGGGTACTTTCCTCGTCCTTATCTCCTTCTCCTTCATCTCCTTCATCTCCATCTCCTTCATCTCCTTCTCCTTCATCTCCTTCATCTTCATCTCCTTCTTCTTCAACCGGACCGAGTTCCTCACCTATCCAAACCGGAGATCGCAAACTCAATCCTTCTTCTTCTACCTCTTCATTCGTTCGGGAGACTTCGACAACCGGATCCTAACCCCTCATATCTTCTACCTCTTCATTTCGAGCAATCGTCCTCGTCTTTCCCCCCTTGTCTTTGGTCCCATCTTTGTCATCTTCGATCGAACTCGATTTGGTTTTGATTTCGACTTAGTTATCCCTAGTTTTATGAAGAGCAGTTACCAACGGTTTTGATTTTAATTTAGGGCTTGTTGAGTTTGAGTTTTGTCGATTTCAATTTTTTTAAAAAGCAATCGGGTTCCGGGTTAGATCCGATAGGTTTTTGGTGGGTGGATAAAACCCTGATATAAGTTGTAATTTCGTAGTTTTGGCTAGGGTAACAAAGTAAAACACCTGTTTTTGGAATAAAAAATAAATCAAAACAAAATTCGTTTTATAACTGGGAGTTTTCAGACTTCGGTTTTAGATTTAGGGATATATGAGATGATTTCTCTGCAGCATATGTCGTTTTTATTGTAATAAACTTCAGATCCTCTACATGGTCTACCATGACTACTACTCTACTACGATTTTCTATTTGGTTGGCTCCAAAACCTTGGATTTCAACCCTTTGAAGAGTGTTCTTTTCGGGATTAAGGTAGAAAACATAAAACGGCTTAGATGCATGGTCCCTCGACAAAACAATTTCACCTGTAGCAGTCACTCCAACGATAACGATGGAAGGAAGCCACTCCAACAAAAGGAGAAATATTTCGGCCATTCCGAATCCGGTTTCTCGACATCATTTATAACCCACATACACAACTTAAGGGAATGCTCTGCATAACAATCGTACTCCATAGTAATCACGCCTAATTTACCCTTGTAGTTGAACAGTTTAGTACCATGCTGATAAATAACGAAATCTCTGTATATAAAACCTGAATTTCTCTGACCTAACATCAAAGCAAATTAGCACATATAAAAACTCTCCACCAATTTGTTGAGGAATTTGCTGAGCTAAGTAATACAAAACCCCATTGATGCATATCCCTTCAGGCAAATGATACGTAGAAACATGGTTCAAGGGACAATGGATCTTCCTCCACGTATCGTTTCCAATTCCTAGTGTCAAAATTTGATATTGGTTTTCCCTTTCATCTTTATAGTTGGGAACGCTAATGGAAAATACCTTGAATTATTTGTCAATCGGATCAAACCCTAAAAAGCTTCTCCAACCCCTTCTCCCTTTAGGTGTAGGTAAGCTCGCGTACTGTCCACGTTTATCATTTTCAAAGTTCGCCGTACATCGGAAATAGATCAAACCAGAGGCATGACCACAAAATTCTGGCCACTCGTTTCCACGGAACTTCATGTGAACATCGGCCGTTACTACAAGAGACGACGACTCCTCATATGGATTCTGAAGCTGAGGCGGGGGACGAGCAGAGGACCTGGTAAGAAACTACGAGATTACCTTACCTTATGTTGAAGTAATACTTTGAATGCCAAAAGGAATTGCTTGTGAAAGTAGATTCCAGCCGATTCTGCAATTCATAAACACCTGAAAAAGCATCTCTACAAATAGAAAGTAGAATCTTCGCCTTGCCATGTCTGATTCCTAGCTTACGAATAATGCATTTGTGGATGTTTTGTTCACAGCCTCGACGTTGTCTGATCAAATGTAGGATCGATATACAAATTTTGGAATATTAGATCTCATTAACTCATGGCAAAACTAAAGAAAACCATCAACTTGCTTTTTTAAATCAAGAGAAAAGAAAAGCTCTGGATATGGCTTGATGAATCACGTGACTGCACCTAGTCTTCTGTGCTAAATGTAAAAAAATTCTGATAGTTAGTGAAGTATCAGTTTAGTGGAATAAATGTAAACAAAAGAAACGTGTGGTTTAAGGTAATACGCTTAAGCTTATTTACCTTAAAGCTTTCCAAGTGAGTAAACATGGAATAACTTGTCAAGATTTTGTTTCCACAGTTGACGACATTATTCTTGATTGAATTGAAACAACATTTTCAAATACTAGACAAATTCGTAGAATACCAAAACCAGAACTGAATGCAAAAGGTAGAGAACAAAAGCGCCGATAAAACGAGTTATTTCAACATACCATGGCTTGGGCTTTTGATAGTTTGTGGGGTGCCATCCTTTCTCCCTTTGATACTGAAAGACGAAATCAAATCATATATGCTACTTTGGCAATTTCAAAACCGAAATAGAACAGAACCGTTGTATGGGCATAATTGTTTTTAATTTCGTTAAGACAAAGCCAACGAACTTTAAAAAATTAACATTACGTAAAAAGAATTTTATGAAAACCCAATTAGTGTGGGATAAAACATTAGTTTGCTCTCCCAGTAACAAATTATGCTAAGCCAACAGAGTGATAAAACTCACACGAAACCTGTGAATGAGAAAGAAGTGTCGTAAACAATAAAAAATAAAATAACATAACAAGTCATAGTCACAGCCAAAATAGCTAGTCTCTCTATGTTATAAATATTATGACGACAACTTCAGCCATGGCCCTGACTTGAATAAAAACTTAATTTCTTAACAAATTTCTTTGATAACTTCTTGATTGTTTTACAGAGAGAATACAACTTGTATCTTAATAAATATAGATTTTAGCCGGCTTAGGGAAGCAATCAGGTAAATTCATCATCATCCAAAAAACGCAGAGAATCAAATTTGTTAATGCTCTCAAATCTACGACCATCCTGTTTCAGGTGAGCTTGAGATGATGTTGTTGATGTGCTTGTGGGTTCACGCTTCTGTTCTGGTGGGCTTAAAGATGTTGCAGCATATGCCGACTTCATTGTAATAAACTTCAGATCCTCTACATGGTCTACCATGACTACTACTCTTCTACGATTGTCTATTTGGTTGGCTCCAGAACCTTGGATCTCGACACTTTGAAAAATGTTCTTTTCGGGATTCAGGTAGAAAACATAAACCGGCGTATATGCATCTTTCCTCGACAAAACAATTTCACATGTAGCACTCACTCCAATGATGGAAAGATCCCGTACTTTAACAACTTTATTGCCCCAACAAAAGGCAAAATATTTTGGCCATTCTGAATCTTGTTTCTCAACATCATTTATAACCCACATATACAGCTTAAAGGAATGCTCTGCATAACAATCGTACTCCATAGTAATCACGCCTAATTTACCCTTGTAGTTGAACAGTTTAGTACCATGCCGATAAATAACGAAATCTCTGTATATAAACCTGAATTTCTCAGACCTAACATCAAAGCAAACTAGCACATATGGAAACCTTCCACCAAATGTCTCATCTAAGTAATACAAAACCCCATTGATGCATATCCCTTCAGGAAAATGATACGTAGAAACATGGTTCAAGGGACAATGGATCGGATCTTCCTCCTGTTGGTTTCTTAGGTTTTCACCACTGTTTTCTTAAACTCTCTTACTTTTTCACATTACACACAATTACATATTTATACTACTTATCTCAAAGATCTTAAACCTAATGTACTCATTACACAAAACATTACCCACACATTTGGGCTTAGTTTATAGTACATGCCCACTAAACTTAACTTAATTTGTTACACGTTTTTCCTTCTTTGACTGCTTCTTCTTCTTTTTGTCTTTACTTCTTTTTCTTCCTTCTTACGAACCATCTCCCTCCTTCCTCTTCTCATCATTCTTCTTCTCACACTTTATGTTTATTTCTTGTGCATGATTAAGCATAGGATCAAACTCCAACACCTCCACGTATCGTTTCCAGTTCCTAGTGTCAAAATTTGATACTGATTTTCCCTTTCATCTTTATAGTTGGGAAAGCTAATGGAAAATACCTTGAATTGTTTGTCAATCGGATCAAACCCTAAAAAGCTTCTCCAACCACTTCTCCCTTTAGGTGTAGGTAAGCTCGCGTACTGTCCCGTGCTAGGGTTACAACTTACATATCACATGACTGTCATGACGTTTATATCTTTGACAGAAAAGGATCAAACCAGAGGCATGGCCACAAAATTCTAGCCACTCGTTTCCAGGGAACTTCATGTGAACATCGGCGGTTACTACAAGAGATGACGACTACAAGGCTGTCTGATCTTTCATCTCTAACTCTTCCCAAGCTGTCATCTTTTTCTTCTCATCTTCTGTGGGCGTAGATATCTTAGGTGCTTCAGGAATTCCGTCAGTTACTGTTTTCCACAAACCCCTAGACTTAAGTATAACCCTCATTTTTATGACCCAAAGACTATAGTTCTTCCCATCAAACACTGGAACCACTTGTAGGTTCTGCATCTTTACTCAAAACAGATATGGAACTTAGCTTTATACCTCGTCTTTTTTTTTTTTTTTTTTTTTTTGTTGTGCTCTGATAAACGACCCCGTACCTCTGATTTTCCTTGTTTGCTAGACAGCTCTTCCTGTCAGCTTCTCTATTCTTTCCTCTTGTGCCGATCTTGTTCTTTCTTCAAACTTCCAGGCCACCAGAACCTAGAAGCTCTGATACCATGTTGGTTTCTTAGGCTTTCACCACTGTTTTCTTAAACTCCCTTACTTTTTCACATTACACACAATTACATATTTATACTACTTATCTCAAAGATCTTAAACCTAATGTAGTCATTACACAAAACATTACCCACACATTTGGGCTTAGTTTATAGTACATGCCCACTAAACTTAACTTAATTTGTTACACGTTTTTCCTTCTTTGACTGCTTCTTCTTCCTTTTGTCTTTACTTCTTCTTCTTCCTTCTTACGAACCATCTCCCTCCTTCCTCTTCTCATCATTCTTCTTCTCACACTTTATGTTTATTTCTTGTGCAGGATTAAGCATAGGATCAAACTCTAACACTCCCTCTTGATTCCTTTGCTTAATCCCCAAATTTATATCTAGGGCTTGATCCTCCTTTTTTTTTTCCTTGATTCTTCTCCGATTATTCTTCGATCTCCTGGGGGAATCCCTTTCACAACATCAGCGAAGCTCACTGGTAATTTTGATTTCTCCCTCATCATCTCATTCTTCTTTATTCTTCCGGTTTCCATTGAATCCCCGATTTTCTCTGGTTTGATTCCCGGCTCGATTTCTCGTTGTTTCTGCTTGATTTGACCTGACCCTTGAACCTTCATTTCCTGCTGATGATTTTGTGTGAAATCTCTGTCTCCCTTCTCCATCTTGGTGAATTTCGGCTCATCCCACTCGTGTAATTTTCTTACATTTTTCTGGCTTTGATTCTGATGCTTCTGTTTCTCTTTCATAGTAGCTCCGTTCTTGTTTACACTCTTCCAATTCTGGAATTGGATTCCTTCGCTCTCTGACCCTTGGGTTGTCTTTCCTTCCACGACTTTACTCTGATTTTGTTTGGTTTCAGTTGAGCTTCCCCTTCCCGTGGAGTCAGATTCTTGAGTCTCCCTCTTGCTGGATTCCTTTCCAGCCCATGATTTCAAAGGTAACTCTAGCTTCCTTGGTTCAAACTGATTATGCATCTTTGAGTACTCTGCACTTTCTGGATTTGCTAGCTTTTGAGACCCTTTGTTCTTTTCTGTTTTTTCTTTCAATGTTTCGTGAGCCTTCCACATGACTGCTCTCATCTCCCCATGGCGTTCCTGCACGTTCATACCGGCTGCCTCTCCGGCCAGCTTATGCTCCCTCTCAGGTGAGTTTCTTTTCTGTCCAGTGTCTTCTTTGGACACCGACTTGTTTCTTTCGGTTCCCTGAACCATAACCTTGGTTCCTCTAACCTCGGCTTCTCTGTTTTCAGTTGTTGAATCTTCTTGGTATTCAACTGCTATCACAGGCTTCTGCTTCTCAATTTCCAGAACTGTGTGATTGACCTTCTGATCAATCATCTCAGCTCCTCTCTTGACATCGACTGTGTTTTTCTGCTTCTCGACTTCCGCTTCATTCTTTTCTTTTTGGTACTCAACTGGTTTATACTCTTTTTCCTCATTCCATCCTTGTGGATTGGAATATTGTTGATCTCTGAGCTTTGGTTTCATGTCGTCTAGCATCACGACTTTCTGTTTCCATGGCTGCCCGTTGCTTGATTCTCCCTCTTCGATGCATTTGGGTAAGTCATCTTTGGTTCTCTCAGTCATACAACTTGGTGACTGTTCTTTTCCTTTCTCTTGTAGGTTTTCAGCTTCGGTATCTCCACATGCCTTATCATCAACTTCAGGTATGGTTTCTACCTTCTTTTGTGAAGTCTCTCCTTGTTGTCCTCCATGCATCTCATCTCTTGCTCTCTGAAATTTAATAGGATAACACCCATTTGACATGGTCGCTCCAAATATCTTTTTCCCTTCTTGGTTCATTACTATGCACTTTGATCCGTTAAACATCAAATTGCAACTACTACTCATCATGTGGGGAACACTTAGGTAATTATGCTCCAAGCTAGGAACATAATGAACATCTCTTATAGTCCTCTTTCCTCTCTTTGTCATCACTGAAACATTTCCTCTCTCTTTTGTTTGCAAGACTTCACCATTGCAAAGTTTGATCCAAATTCTGGTTCTTGTGTCTAGCTGCGAAAACCAACTTTCATCTCGAGCCATGTGTTTTGTAGCCCCGCTATCGATCAACCACACATCGTCATCACTTGTTTCTTGTCCATGAGTGGCAGTGAATAATCCTTCTTGTTGATTTTCTACTTCTTGATCTGGTTCTTCTTGTTCTTGTGTTTGTACTTCAGCTTGTGCTTGTGTTTGTGGTTGATTTTGGTTGTGTCTACAATATCTTGCATAGTGCCCTGGTTTTCCACATACAAAACAACTCCCTCTTGATTGATATTGCACATTTTGTTGTGTGTTAGTTGTCTTGTTCTTGAAATAGCACTCTTCATCGCTGTGATTGTTTCTCTTGCACACACTACACCACTTTTGATGTCTTGATTCTGACCCGAATGGTCCTTGCATGTTTGGGATTTCCTTTTGAACGTTTTTGAACCTCTGAAACCTTGCTGCAAATGCACCTTCTACACTTCCACCATTTCTATCATCCAACCTATTTTCTTGTGCTTGTAAGGCATTTATTACTTTAGCTACAGTCACAGTTGCTAGATCCTTTGTTTGTTCTATGACTCCCACATATGAGTCAAACCTTTCTTGTAGCGAGCAGAAAATCTTAGACACAATAATGCTTTTTGCCATGTCTTCTCCAAGACTTCTCATCTCATTTCCCAACTCTACTACTCTTCTAGTAAAGTCTTTTATTGTTTCCTTTTCTTCTTGTTTCAGATTATAGAAGTTTGCTCTCAGCCTTTGCAGCAATATCATGGAAGCTTTTGGATCTCCTTGGAACCTTAACTTCAACACATCCCACGCATCCTTTGAAGTTTCAGTGACAGACAAGTGATTGCTGAAAATTTCTTTAGAGACAACACTAAACAATAATTGTAAGGCTGTCTGATCTGTCATCTCTAACTCTTCCCAAGCTGTCATCTTTTTCTTCTCATCTTCTGTGGGCGTAGATATCTTAGGTGCTTCAGGAATTCCGTCAGTTACTGTTTTCCACAAACCCCTAGACTTAAGTATAGCCCTCATTTTTATGACCCAAAGACTATAGTTCTTCCCATCAAACACTGGAACCACTTGTAGGTTCTGCATCTTTACTCAAAACAGATATGGAACTTAGCTTTATACCTCGTCTTTTTTTTTTTTTTTTTTTTTTTTTGGTGCTCGGATAAACGACCTCGTACCTCTGATTTTCCTTGTTTGCTAGACAGCTCTTCCTGTCAGCTTCTCTATTCTTTCCTCTTGTGCCGATCTTGTTCTTTCTTCAAACTTCCAGGCCACCAGAACCTAGAAGCTCTGATACCATGTTGGTTTCTTAGGCTTTCACCACTGTTTTCTTAAACTCTCTTACTTTTTCACATTACACACAATTACATATTTATACTACTTATCTCAAAGATCTTAAACCTAATGTAGTCATTACACAAAACATTACCCACACATTTGGGCTTAGTTTATAGTACATGCCCACTAAACTTAACTTAATTTGTTACACGTTTTTCCTTCTTTGACTGCTTCTTCTTCCTTTTGTCTTTACTTCTTCTTCTTCCTTCTTACGAACCATCTCCCTCCTTCCTCTTCTCATCATTCTTCTTCTCACACTTTATGTTTATTTCTTGTGCAGGATTAAGCATAGGATCAAACTCCAACACCTCCACGTATCGTTTCCAGTTCCTAGTGTCAAAATTTGATACTGATTTTCCCTTTCATCTTTATAGTTGGGAAAGCTAATGGAAAATACATTGAATTGTTTGTCAATCGGATCAAACCCTAAAAAGCTTCTCCAACCTCTTCTCCCTTTAGGTGTAGGTAAGCTCGCGTACTGTCCCGTGCTAGGGTTACAACTTACATATCACATGACTGTCATGACGTTTATATCTTTGACAGAAAAGGATCAAACCAGAGGCATGACCACAAAATTCTAGCCACTCGTTTCGAGGGAACTTCATGTGAACATCGGCGGTTACTACAAGAGATGACGACTCCTCATATGGATTCTGAGGCTGAGGCGAAGTGAAGAAACACCACTCATCGCTGTCTAGTTGGACGGTGAATAAGAGACGCGGGGGACGAGCAGAGGACCTGGTAAGGAACAAATCGGTGAAATATGGACGGAGAAACATGGAGCCCCATAGCTTCGACACGCAATGAAACCTCGCGATTGACTTGGCAGCAATCTCGCTCGAGAGTATCTCGATGATGAGATCAGTCGGGATGGAAAATGGAATTATATATATTATTCAAAATGGAAAACAATATTAACATGTCGTGCCTCATATAATCATGTCAAGAAAACATGTCGCCACCAACATATCAAAGTTCCTTTGCCAACTTCTGTTATTAGCTCTCGAAGAACCTTGAAGCCTGTTATTAGCTGATTCCATAATCAAATCTTTTTGGAAGTAAGAGACTGTTTCATGTTTAAATTCCCTCTTTCTCTTTCTCTTGATTTCACATAGAGAATGAGAGTCACTGTGGTTACTATTTTATTACAACAATTTTCGTAGAACTTCTCTTGTATGAAACTTTATGTTCCTTTTACACTTCTCACTACTGATCCAAGAATCAGAGTTAAGTTCTTGACATCCTCTCTTTTATCAGATTTCGCTTTGTCATGTTTGTTTCATTATCTTCACCGTGTAGTTTTCACCGAGGGTCGAGCAGAGACTCCATGTAACAGTTTAGCAAACCCGAAGAAGCTCAGTTTCCCATCTGTGTGTCTTATCCAATCATGTAGAACCGAATGTACGGTTATCGATGGTCCAACACCAAGTTCCTGCAACTCAATAACATGTCGGCTTTAATTGGATATATGTCTTGTCTTTTCCGATATTGTTGTATTAGGCCAAATCGAAACTTACAGAGGCAAGTTCTTCAATGACAATAACTCGGTTTCCATTCTTGTTGAAAAGCTCATAAGCATGACGAATGCTCTGTTCCCAACAATCAAGCGACTCGTGTTGATGAACGTTTAAGGCAGCTGCACAAAACTCTTCAAAATCCATTCCTCTGTATTGAAGTCCATTTAGCTGTAAAAGGCCAGTCATTGAAACCAAACTGTTAAAAGTATCTAAAAAAAATCTGAGAAACACACAGAAACATTTCTTACCAAAGCAAGAAACTCTGGGATTCGAGATTCCTTCATTGCCTCTGTTGCATTGCTTGAAAGTGCCTGCCCAAACAGAAAAATTGCAACGGGATTAGATTACTACGCTGTGTTTTTATCGTCTTTAGAGGAATAAAAGAGAGGTTTAACCGTTTACGAACCAATCTAATGTTTTCCAAAGTGATGAGGCCATCTTTGTTTGGTGCGAGGAGAGAAAATTGAGTTTTCAGGTAAATAATTTCATTCGTGATTAGCGTCTTGGACAGAGCCTGTAGAAAGAAAGCACATAGTGAGAAAATAGTCTTCAATGTTCTTTTGGACACTTAAAAAAAAGTGCTTGAAACATACCCCCAGAGCAGCTTTGCGCAATGAAGAAGATCGCAAGTACGCCTTTATCTGCCTGAAGATCAGAATATCGAACGGGATATTCATGTCGGTACTATAACCCCGGATCCAAGGATGCACTGAAAAAAGTAAAAAGGAACTGGATTTGGTGATTTATGACTACGAAAAGAGAAACACGTAAATCTATAAAGAGATTTGAAATATAAAAAAAAAAAACTGACTCAAGGCTTGGGAGGCTGACATTCTTCTCCGGGGATCCTTATACAATAACCGCTTAACAAAGTCTTTAGCTTCAGAGGACAAGAAGGGCCAAGGAGCTTCATCAAAACTCGGGTCAGCTTTAAGAACCGCTCTGAAAATTCCGGATTCGGTTCTTGCCCAAAACGGACGGCTACCACAGAGTAGAATGTATGATATGACTCCGATGCTCCATACATCCGCTTCTGTTGTATATGATCTGTGTAGAACTTCAGGAGCTACATAGTACGCACTTCCCACTATATCGTTGAGTCTTTCATCTTTTAAAATAAAGGACACAAAACACCATTTTTTAGTTTGGTAACCAGAAGAAAAATAATTAATGAAATTGTGGCATAGTAAAATATGATGATGAACCTGGTCTGACAAAATCTGATAAGCCAAAGTCTATGGCTTTCAGCTTCGAATTCTCCTCCTTGGAAGTGTACAAGAAGTTCTGATGATCAAAGAAAACATTCCGTAGGGAAACTTTAGAGATAATCTTCTTTCCGGTTCAAACGAAAATTGTGCCTCACCTCTGGTTTAAGATCTCGATGAACAACTCCTTGGAGATGACAGAAAGCAACAACATTTAAGATCTGTATAACCACTGGTTTTGCATCATTCTCGGAGTATTTCCCTCCCCTGTAGGAAATAAAATAAAAAGATGAAACTTCAGAACAATCTCTGACCCTATGTTTCTGTTGTATCGATAACTCTTTAGTAGCACACACCTTGCTAGTATTCTGTCAAGTAATTCACCACCTTCACATAGCCTGCAAATTCAAACTACTTTAACCCCCAAAAAGCGACACTAGGTTCTTTTTACCAAAAACAAACTTAAAATTTAACTGATTCAACATCAGGCAACGAAATTTTCTTACTCCATCGCGATGTAGACGTTCACATTGTCCTCGAATGCATCATAGAATTGTACCAGATTCTTATGTCCAGATAAAGCCTGTAGAATTTTCACTTCCCTTCTCACATCTTCTATAGCAATTGCAGTTGTCATCTGCCAAAAAGTAATCAACACGTTCTGTTCTATCAACTACACTATAATGGAGTATGCAATCATCAAGAGCATGAACTAAACTAAGCTGATTAAGAATTCTAAAAGAGTCAATTTTAAGTTTTTTGACCTTAGATTTTGGGATGATCTTAACAGCAACCACTTGACCTTTGTGCTCTCCTTTCTTGAATTTAGCAGAGCAAGTGTACCCAAAATGCCCTCGTCCAATCTCTTCCCCTAATTCTACTCTACTGTGAAAATCCTTCGGAAAACCAAATCTTTTGTCAAGCCCTAATTCCTCTTCCTCCTCATGCGGCGGTATCTCCGTCGCAGGCTGCGTCGCCGACGATAAAGCAGCTTCCTTTTTTCCCTTCCTCCGCCTTAGCGCCGCCCGGATGTGTTTAGCCGGAGACGGAGGGTGAAACGCACGCCGTAAACGACGTAGCGGCGTGCTGGTCACGCTCTTGCTCTCTCCTCCGCCACCGCCGCCGACGACTTCACGGCTCTTGTTGCGGCGGTGGCGAGCAGGGCTCGGAGTGTAGAAGGGGAAGAAAGGAGAGGCCTTTGCGGCGGAAGGGGCAGGGAGTGGTGATTTATCGGGATGGGTAGGGGCAAAATCGTTAATTTGGGGATAGTCGTTTCCCGGAAAGAAAGGGTTATTAGGTCTACCGGAGGTGGAGGGTTTGGAAGTACAGCCACCCATAATCTCCGGCGAAAGTAAAAAGAAGAAAAGGAACTTTAGTGTATGGAAAAATCAGAGTGATGTGCCATAAAAGTTATGGTTTTAAGAGAGGGAGAGAGAGAGAAAGATCACATGAGAGAGAATCAGGAGGAAGTGAGACTGTTAGAAATTGAATTTGAATCTGAAAATGGGGGTAGTAAATTGGTTGCTTTCTGCCACGTATTAATTGTCTTAATTTATTACATTTTGTGAATTTCCGATCTGTTTTGTTTGTCATGCCCAATATATTTTTGTTTATGTCAATGAGGTCATCTTTTTCAACGGTAGTGACATCATTTTTTGTTCAAGTTTTGTTTAAATTCAATGTAATGAAGTAGCAGAGCCTTTAAATAAAGAAAATATAGCTAACAGTTGGTGGGTTTAATTAAGGATAATTAAATATGTAAATAGTAGTGTCATATTATTGAATACATGTGTGTGTATATATATATATATAATTGTATAGTTTTGTTTGCCGAAAAAATATACTCCTATATATATATATATAATTGTATAGTTTTAAAATATGGTCTTTTAAGTGTATATCATAAGTTGGCCTCTTAATTAAATATATATGAATGAATAATATAAAATTAGGTGAATATGAAAGAGAAATTTGTTTAGACCAAATAACCATTCTCTTTTCTCTTTATTACACCTAGTGCCATTGATACGAAAACATGAATATATCAGCGGTATTGTTCATCAATCCCCACTAACACTGTTCATCCAAAAATATTTGAGACTGGTTAACATGTTAACAAAAATATCAGAGACTTGTTAACATGTTAACAATAATATATAATACTTGTTAACATGTTATCCGATACTTGTTAACGTGCTAACATTAATATATGATATTTGTAACTGACTTGTAATGTGTTAACATAATATGTTAACGTATTAACAATACTATATGATACTTGTAACGTGCTAACAATAATATTCGATACTTGTTATTATTGTTAGCACGCTAACAAGTATCAGATAGCACGATAACAAATATCAAATGTTACTGTTAACAAGTATCAGTTATTTTCGTTAGCACGTTAACATATATCATATATTGGTATATGTTGTTAACATGCTAACATACTATGTTAACATGTTACATATATCAAATATTATTGTTAGCACGCTAACAAGTATCAGATAACACGTTACCAAGTATCATATATTAATGTTAACAAGTATCATATATTTTTGTTAGCATGTTAACAAGTTAAGATATTAATGTTAGCACGCTAATAACTATCGAGTATTACATTTATCAGTGATGAATAGTGTCATCGAATTTTGGATGAACAATGTCGATGGTGGTTGATGAACAGTACCGGCAGTGGTGGTGGTGAGGATCTCATTGATATTTCTTTTTGTAAGGAATGGCAAAATAGAGAGAATTTATTTCTCTTTCTAGTCGAACTAATTTTTACATTATTACTAAGAGATACTTAATTTCCCTATTAATTAATGATAGTTCTTCATAATAATAAAAATCATAATGGATTGTATTTTTCTACCATCGATCATATAAAAAAACGTTAAGCTAATAAACATTAAAATTTTGCTAATTACTTTCTTAAACATAATTTAAAATTAAGCAAAAAAATAAATAAATAAATTAAGCCTGCAACGACCATTTCTTTAGTTAAATGTTTAATTAAAAATTATCTCTTTTTAGTTTATGATTGTAAATTAATTAGATCATTGTTTAGTTTTGAGTATAAACTATATTATATTTTTCTTGGTTGTGTGTTTTTGCTTGTAGTTTAACATGATGTGTGTAACACCTAACTACTCCATTGTATTAAGACTATTTAAACCAGCTTATATGATGTATTTTTCTTTGAACTATATGTATATCATGTATTTTTTTTCATTCTTCCACTAACTCTCGTCTTGATAATCTCCATGAAGTCGTTGGAGAAAATTAAATGATTTTAAAATTATGTCTTCCAATCAGTAATCAACAAGCAATACCTAAAAAGTTGGTTGCTTCCATTTGGATTTGATTGAAATTCATGTCATCATTCAATGCTTAATTGCTTCTTGTTAACTCATAGAAAGAAAGAACAATATATATATATATATATATATGCATTAATTCTGAATTTTAAGTGGAAATACTTGAAAGTTGAAATTCTGAATTTGCTTGCATTTGGGCTTGATGAATATGAAATTTCATCATTTCTTTTTCAACTATGTATTTTCTCATCATCATAAAGTTCTTCTTATCATTTTGAAAACGAAAAATAATTCGCAGCTACACGAAATATAACCCGTTGCATTGTTACATATACCAACTAATATAATGTATTTGTACCTATACCAAAAAAATGGATTTGCATGGTGACATGCACCAATAAACATAGGTTATGTGATTAACACCATGAGCATTGGTCTTGTCACTATTCCGGTGCACCATCCAATTAAACCCGAGCGGACCCCGCAAAATTTTTTTAAAAAATGTTTGCTAATTAACTACACCAAATATAATCCATGATCACATATCCCAACTAAATTAATGTACATATACCTTCGCCAAAAAATGGATTTACATGGTGAAATACACCGACAAACATAGGTTATATGACCAACACCATAACAATTGATTGGATCAATGTTCCGGTGTATCTAACGATAAAAGCCGGTTAGACTCAATTGGACCCACCTGATAATTAAACTTGATTCGACCCAGATCAATTTAACCTAATTTAAAACTTAACCAAAAAGCACACATATACATGTGGTTTTCATGAACGAGCATGTAAAATATCTCAAAATCTAAATCACAATACCACAAATAGTGTGAAAGGAGATCTTTTGTCAAGCTTCATCTATGGTACTTACACTTCTGGATGCCTTCTTTTCCATCTTCATTCAATTTCTATTATTTTTGTGTTGTTTATATCTAAATATAATAGAACTAGATTAAATCTTGCGTGATACACGAGTAAAATATAAAATATTTAGATTTTAAAATTGATAATCCGAATAATTATGATCTGTATAAATAGATTTTAAATTAAAACTTTCGTCTCTAGATTTTCGCAATTTAGAAAATTCATAATTAATTCATATTACCCATAAACAATCTCTCTAAAAATGAGAGTCTTCTAAAAACAAATTTCAAATCTTACGTAACTTAAAACTGAATATAATTGATAAAATTAATATTTTAAAAAAAAAAGATATTATCTTATGAAACTTAATTGTTCTAACATTACGATAACAAAGTGTTACTCTTTTAATTTTATATATGATAAATATTATATATAGATTTAATATTTTACATTTTTTTTGATTTTGTAGTTTTAAATTTTTCTCGTATTTACTTTTCGATTTTATTAGTTTCCATTTTAAAAACACAATTGTTTTTTGTTATTTTATCTATTTAAAAATAAATAACTAAAAAATTGTAAAATTTATATTATTACTTTAACACATGTCACAATCTAAATTAACAATAACACATATCACAATCTGGTAAGTTATAATTATCATATGTGTCACGTTCAGCTTTATATAATAAAATTAAGTGAGTAATTAAGTCACACGGTGTATTTCACCATGCAAATCTATTTCTTGGTGAGGGTGTATGTACATTAATTTAGTTGGGATGTCTTGTCATATATCGGACTATATTCGGTGTAGTTAGCAAACATTAAGAACAAAAAAAATGTTTGGGTCTGCTTGATCTAATCGGACGGTACACCGAAATAGTGACCAGATTGATGGCCATGGTGTTAGTCACATAACATATGTTTGTTGGTGCATGTCACCATACAAATCCATTTTTTGGTGTAGATATAAGTACAGTATATTAGTTGCCATGTGTAGCCATGCATGCAACGGGCTATATATACGAAGTATAACTGTCGATCATTTTTCATTTTTAAAAACAGTTGTATCTAAGAGTTATTTCAATTTCCAGGACCCCAACTATATATATATATATATATATATATATCTGACATGTTTGTGATAGATATATATTTATATACTATAAATCACGTCATGCAGTGCTTACTAAAAAGAAATATATGTAATGTTTTGATATTTCAACAAACAAAAAAATATAGTTTTCCTAAAGTATATGGAGTATAACTACGTAATACCAAATCGACGACAATATATAGTTCAAGAACTAAGACTATTTTATGTTTATACAAGTGAGCGAGTTCGATTTTTGGGATATTACAAATACTAGAAAAATACAAAAGACAAATACATATTCCATTACACACAAACACACATACAACTCCAAGAATTTTTTGTTGTTGTCTTTGTGATCCATAATAGATACATAAGGCTGATTTTTACACCATATTTTATTCATGGACTTTGCCACTTTGGTCTATATTATACAATTTAAAAGCTAGATTAGTTCAAAATAGTCCATATAACTTAACCTGGAAATCCACATTTTGCTCTAATAACTCCAGCACTTCCGGTCATAACTCCAATATTCCCCATTTTAACCATCGAAATCGCGAAATCCCTCGAGAACAAGTACGGATTCTCGCTGTACGACTTCACCAAGGCTGCAGTTGTAGAATCCGTCATTAGGATTTGGTCGGAATCGAGCAGTCCAACGTTGTTCATTAGATTCACGTAGTAAGCATTGTCGAACTTGACGGCACTAGCTGCGTCAAGAGCAGCAAGGTTAGAATCAGATGAATCCACGTTAGGACATGTGTTCTTTAGCTTAGAGAGAAGAGCCGAGGAGGCGGCTAGGTTCGGGTCAGGCTGGCCTGACCCACTGAAGTTGTAGATCCTGGTCTTGAACAGGAAACATTGAGCAAATCCTATTGTATGAGCCCCTACATACGTGTATCATCATATTAAGTCATAAAATAGTGTAAGTCGAAAAGAATCATGTATTTGTCTAATGATGAACTATAGTCCATTGTTTCACAACAATAAAATATGGTTTTACCATTTAATTTTTGTTTTAAAATAACTAATGTTTTTCTTTTGTTTCTAATACAAAAGTCAATCGAATTTAAATCCGTAAATTTTATTATTGTTATTTTCATATATGAGTATTTGGCTGATTTTGCACAAAAAAATATGTGTATTCAACCGAAACATCATGTATTATAATAATAATAATAATAATAATAATAATAATAATAATAATAATAATAATAATAATAATAATAATAATAATAATAATTATATAGGATTTGACATTCGTATTGATATAAATTGGAAGTTAATTAACCAAACCTGAGAGCACAACAACATCTTTGAGGTCGAGTCCAAGGGACACGAACTTGGCCGTTATATTCACCAACGGCTCAATCGGTGACGGCAGATTTGTAATCGCCGCTTGCTCACTCGCCGTCAACGAGTCCCTTCTCCCCAACGGCACCGGCCAAAACGGCCCTCCGGTCTGCATATATGGCATAAGAAGCCATGCATATATATGATTACCATAACCGATATCCATATTAATATAGTATGTATAATTTGATACATTTTAGATTGATATTAGCGGTTTCAAGATCACACGTCACGTACGAGGACAACGGCTTCTCTAGCTGCAAGAGCAACTATGTCGGCGCATGAAACAGTTAAGGGACAAGAGCTTTCAATATCAGATTTGATGTCTTCGATCACTTCGAAACCACGAACTGAGTTTCGGTTTGGCCTAGCGTTCTTCTCTCCTTTGAAATCCTCTGAATCCTCCAGAAGAATTGAGCCATCACAACCCTACGTACAACACAATTTAATTACATCTTTTTCATAATTAATTATAGAGAAAAGTCAGTGAAAAAAAAAATTATAGAAAAATTTAATATGCCTTGAGTAACTAGCCTTTTAGTCTAATGGTTTGCCTGCATACGTGTGTATATAAAGAATTTGAGTGCCCGGCCTTTTAGTTTAGTAGTTGCCACTAAAACTCACGTGCATGTTTATGTTTTTATAAAATCCATATACATGAAAAGAAAATGTTAACGTAACTTACATTGACAAAACAATCGTGGAAATGGAGACGGAGAAGAGACGCAGCGATTCTAGAATCGTCTCTAAAAGCTTTCCAAACTCCCGCCCTAACAATCATCTGCAGACGAGGACAAGACCGATTATAGAATCGATAGTCGAGATTGCTAATTAGTCCGCATCCGTGAGGATCGTGACCATTGTTATATCCCGAAGGAAACGAGGAGGCGAAGTCGTTGAAGAGAAGGGTTAAGATTGCTACGTGAATAATAAACCAATACGAAAAGATTTTGCGATCCATGATGATGAAATAAAAGATGGATGATCGTAGATTGATTGTGTATTGCTATGATAATTTTAGCTTGTATTTATACACCAAAGCAAGGTGTATTTTTATTTGTTTTAATGTAAAAGCCTTAAGGGTGCGCCCCGGAGATGCATGCATAATTAGGAAAGTGGGAGTGCCACTATAAATTAAATAAGATAATATATAGTGGGATAAATTTTGAGGTTTTTTGTAATATTTGGTTTTTGTCAGTTAGTTCAGTCACTTGGCAAAATAACTTATTTGTTTTCAGCCATCTTATCATGTGATGTTATCTAGAATTAAGATGTCATATATCATCCTAAGTCATACGACGTCATACAAACTTTCAATTAAAAAATTCCCGAAATGTATATTCCTAAGTTTTTTTGAATAGTGGGAAAATTTAGTGGATGAAATAATCTAAACTAATCATCTAATGCCCCACTTTCTTTTTTCTTATTGATAAATGATAACGTTGGGGGCATTTGGTGTGTTCAACGCAGCCAATGTTTATACAAAGTAGAACCAAGTCGAAATTTTAAATTGTACATTAAGAGTGCGTTGGATGAATTTTGTATATATACTATGACTTCATTAAAATGTATATATGGTTTGCCACTAGGCTCTGAGCTCTCCCTAAAGACGAGTGTACTATGAGAGAACAACATCAGTTTTGAGGTCGAGTCCAAAGGATATGAAGTTGGCCGTTGTATTCCCCAACGGCTCAAACGGTGGCAGCATAATTGTATTTGCTCATCGTCAATGAGTCCATTCGTCTCAAGGGCACCGGCAAAAACGCTCCTCTAGGCTCTAGTCTGCATGGCATGGTCTGAAGCGACAATTAACATTGGACCGACTCATAATGTATATTTTTTTGTAAGATATTTAACCAATCAACAATATATTTTTTTTGGTTTAAAAATCGTATATATTTTTGATATTCCAGATGTTTCAAAAATAAAAATTTCTCGGACCGAGAGTAAAAGCGCGATCTAATCCTCGTTACTTTTTTTGTTACATATTAATCACATGCACTTGTTCTTACACTTTTAAAGCCATATATAAAAGGACTCTCCAGTCTTCCTATTAATTCTACAAACAAAAAATATATATTAATTAAATTAATTAATTACACAAAATGAAAATAAAAAAGAAAATAAATGATTAAAAGCGTGTTTCGTGGCTTTCTTCGCGACGTCGCCGCCAGAAAATTCATCCAAATTGGCGGTGAGCACAGAGCGGCAAGGACAGTGAGCACAGAACCGCCGGTGAGCATCGGAGCGGCGCATCGAAGCGGAGCAGCGAGGACGGGAGCGATGAGCACAGAACTGGCGGTGAGCATCGGGACTGGATCTGGAAAAAAAAAGAGTTAGATTTGAAGAAGATGAGGAGGAGTATAAGAGAAGGAAGGAGACGGCGTGGAGAAGAAGAAACGGAGGAAGGAGCGGCGAGGACAGAACCGGCGGTGAGCGGTGATCACAGAACTCACCGCGACGCATCGATTTAACCACTCCTCTTGCGTCGTCGAGTGCGGAGGAATGCCAAAGAGCGGAGGAGAAGATATTGTTGACGGCGGCGATATATGAAAATAAGTGAATTAGATCTGAAGAAGAAGAGGGAGAAGAGGAGAAAGGGGAAGAGATAAGCAAATTGTTTAAGAGGAAAAAAAAAAAGGAAGAGAGAAGTATCTACTATATAAAATTTGTTTTTGTTGAGAATTTTGTGAATGATTCATTGATTGGTCAGTCTCATGCTCTTGAAAATCGGAGAGATAGTCATCGTTGACCAACACATTTGAAAAAAAAACAAAAGAAGAGATCAAAGGTAAGTCATCAAATATATACGATTTCAAAAAAAATAAACATGAGTTCAATTGACTAAATACTCACAACTAAAGAAATTGAAGACTATTCATAAAGAGAAATATGAAGTACAAACTTTCAACATGGGCAGAAACAACAATGGAAACACACTTTCAACTATTTTTTAATAATAATCAATCAAAACGATATTTTGTTTAGTTGGGACTTGTGATCATTAGATTTACCGCGAGACAAAGATATTACATAGTCGAAAATAAACCATTAGATCTAGCAGCCCGACTTAATTGAATGTTATAAAGTAAAGTTTCCAACAGTTGAACAAAATCAAAAAAAAAAAAATGTCATGAACAAAACAAACAAATAAAAATACACAATTAAAAAAACATATAACTATAAAATAGTTTAAAATTAAAATACCGCGCCGGTTCTCACCTAATTCTTAATAAAAAAAACAAAACTTATCCATTATTTAACATCAAGAGGATTGCGCAACATATTCCACTACTCAACTGGGAAGCTTATATTACTCGAAAGTATACTCGAAGACCTGAGAGAACCGAGACTTTGCTTCCATTTGGTTGGCCAGAGGTTCCATAACTTTCTAGTTTCCACAACCAAAGTGGATTTGTGACATTTTATGAACTAAACTAGATTCTAGTTTCCACTTGTTCTAATTGGGATTGAATGCGTCTCATTTTATCCTAAACTAGATTACTAGATCGTCTCCCTATTCATTTTAAAAAAAAAAAACAAAATTTGACTAGTTTGTTATTATGGAAGTTTTTTGGTGTAGTGATTGACGGATATTTTATTAATACGTCCAAACCATATATAGATTCGATTTCAAAAGAGTGCAAATTATGCAGATTAATATAGACAAATTTATCGAAGATTTTCAACGTGGTGCATGTAAAACCGATCGTCGTGGTCCAATCTATTAAGGATAAAGTTGTATATCATGAATGTGATGCAAGTAAAACCATCTATCATAGATCCATATGAGGAGTAGTTAGAATTGTTTGTCGTGAAATCGTCCATAAAACTGTTAAATTTACGTATCATAAATAATTAGATGCCATCATTCGTGTAATAAAATAACAAATTTAAAAATATCTTTCAAATAATATTACAAATGACAAAAAACAAAAACTAGGATTTAGTATTAGTGTCGTCGTCGTGTCATCTCTCACATTAAATTTTCGAAATGTGCATATGTGAACGGTAGACAACCAAAAGACTAATTTATAATTTATTACAATTAAATAACACTAATGCATGAGAAAATAACAGTGACTTAAAAAGTGTTCTAGGCGTCTGCTTAGGTTTTAGATGTCCATAGACCGTGGTGATTACCTCTTAGATATTGATATTAAACGTTATTGTCCATATATCTAATATATTAATTTATCTTGTAAATGCTTAAACTGCTTAAGAATCGTCTAGACTCCGACTAAGCGTTCTAGGCACTAAGCATTGTACCACCGCCCGCTTAACGTCTAGGGCCTAGCGCTTTCTTGAACGTTGGAAAATAACAACATATTTTGCCATTTCAAAATTCGTAGCTATTTTTTAATAACAAAAGTATTGAAACTTCATGAATTTTTAGCGAACAATTAATATGCAAATATAGATATGAATATTGATTAATTATAAAGACGTGATTGCGGTGGTGGTAATGAAGGCATTCGTCGACGGTGGCTTCCACATACACATGTGGAGTTGTTTGACAAAAATTATGATATATCTTCACAAACTGAAACAAGTTGTTTTATGTGGATTTTGCGTTATTGTGAAGAAAATTTGGTAAATGGTATTGGCTTATTCATTAAAGCACTTGAATGATTGATTGCATGGTTTCTTGTAAGTCAAAACTTGATCAAACTTAATACTGTATTCTGAATAGTTTTTGTTTGAAAATTTTAGATATGTTTAATTTAGTAGAGTGATATGTTGCAAAATTTCTTGAGGGCTACAGACACTACAAAAAAACATGTTGGATTTTGACCATGAATACAGTCGAAAAATGGTCGAAAACAGCTGTTTTTAACCATTTTTGGACCAAAAAGTGATTGTCAATAATCGATGGTCGAAAATATAGATAAATATTCTTCATTTTTTCGTAGCTGCTTTGTTATGGTTTTTTTATACGTTGACAATAGATTTAAAGTTTTCAATTGTATCTAAATCCATTATTAATTTCACAACAAAAAAAAAAAATTAGGATCTTTGTTAAGAGAGCAAACACTACTAAGACTTGCAAGTCTTTGGATTTCTGAAACTGCTAAAGACAAAGACATGATGATGATGATAAACTCGGGAACTTAATTTTTGACTTACCGTAACCTTCCGGATCTTTGTTAATGTAATTTGAGTTGGGTTAGATTGCCATGTTTGTGAACTGATCTTATTAACCACGAGGTAAAACTTTAGTACTTCCTGGAAATGTGCAGTATCAAGATTTTTATGTATAGAGAGGATCTGATTAGATTAAAATCAATGAATTATTAAGTGTAACATTATAAACTAGTCCAACTTCATTAATGGACGATTTATTTTTAAATGTTGTATTATTAACAGTTCGTTTCTGAAAATTGGAAAAGATTATGGGTATAAGACCCAGAACTTATATCTCTTATCAAAAAGACAAATGCCCTAAAATAATACAAAACTAGATTATAACCAGTGCGTCCGCACATGATTTTTTTTTTTTTTTATGAAACTTTGTAATATAATTTGTGTTTAGATATATTTTTTTTTTTTGTAGATTTAATTTTTGTAATATGAGACATATTTATTTGCTTAGATACATATTGTTTTGTAGATTTTTTTTTTTGTTTATGAAACTTTGTAATATAATTTATCATTTTTATAATCGAATAAACTGCTTTACTCTCTTCATTTGTCTAGGCGGTGCAGCACCAGTTTCATTCGTTGTTGGTCTCCACCTGCAACTGAAAATGATATATACTGTTATTTCAAACATAATTATAACAAAAACCAACATTCATGAACAACGATTGGAGTATGAGTTTTTAAGTTTTGAAATTAGTAGTACCTTCAATTCACATGAAACCGCTATTCTTATTTGGATGGATTGAGACTTGAAACAGCTTGCAACATATAACAAAACCATTAGAATCTATTATGAAAGTAGTAATATTCGTTTGAAAGAGTAATCGATCTTTGAATGAAATTTGTGGTGTGAGATTGGCCAAGGGAATTTGAAATATTTATAGGAGAAGAAGACTAAATTATAGGGTTTGCGATATTTTAGTTTTGAATATAATAATTGATCATAATCACCAACAAAATCTTTCCAATAGTTGAAAATCTTCATAAAATTAAGATATTGATAGAGATTGGTGATTAATTAGATTAGTTAATATATTGTAAATAAGATATTTAGGAACGAAAATTTATTGATAACTTCCAAAATTTTTTTTTTACAGATTTGCATCTATCGAAGTTACAAAGAATTTAATTCGGATATCATTTAATTTTAAAAAGAAAATAATTTGGATTTCAAGTTTTAGAAAGAATTTAATTCGTATTTCTAAATCGTCACAAATCGTGTGAAAAATATTTTATTTATAATTAATGTTTGATGGTCAAATCGTTTAGGTAAGCTAATCATCATAACTTCATCTATGGCTACTAATTATATGTGGGATTTTTTGGAGAATATTTCATTTATAAATAATTTATTTGTTGATCACATTTTCCATATATATTTTTTTAACATTTCAAGATTCATTTATTTTGCAAAAATTTCCATAATCGATTCAATTAGCTTAACTAATACTTTACTTCCAAATTTTGCATTACGAGTAATATATGCAAAGTTTGTTTGAAATTTAACAAAAATATGTTTAATGTTTTATTTTGTATACTCTAAATAAAAGAAATAGGTAAATTCAAATCTGAATTTTTGGAATTATTTTTAAATCTAAATTAAAATATTTTTTTATTAATATTGTACTAAATTGAGGTAGTTATCCACAAAAAGAATAGCCAAATTTTGTAATACAATTTGTTTTGTTTTTTTGTATTTAGATATAATTTTTCTAATAAGTGACAAAGATTTATTTTTGTTTTTAGATATAATTTGTTTTTGTATTTTTAATTTTTTTTCTAGTATCAAATATGACTGTGATTATAAAAACATAATTCAAACCCGTCCGTTCCTATTAATCTGAAAATGACCGCGATTATAAAAACATAATTCTAACCCGCCCGTTCATATTACCGTACAATATAAATATTTACTAATTGCAAATATTTAAAATTTTAGGCTGATTGATTATAATAAAAATATATAATAACATATCGTTTATCATCTCTGTTATTATGAAAATATTATATAAATTTGAATATTTAAATTAAATCTAAACTAATATCTGGTTTATTATTTTTGTAAAGATATAATAACAACTGATTTTTGTGATTTTTGATAATTAATATAACCTATATTTAATTAAATCCAAAATAATTTAAATTAAAATTAAAATTTTCGGAATTATTTTTAAATCCAAAAAAAATCCAAACTAAAGAATATTTTTGTAAAGATATTATATCTATGTTTTCGTAAATAGTAAATAATTAAAACTTTTGTAAGATTTTGCTATAATTTCAAAAATAGTAAATAATTAAAGATTTGGTAAGATTTGTCAAATATAATTAATTTTTTAATTTAAAAAAAAATTTCTGTTTGGCAACAGGGATAAAATGAATGGAATATTGGTTATCCAATATATGAATAGACTAAAATGAAAGTTTTCCTTGTTTGGACACAATTGTGTCCCCTTTTAATAGTATAGATTTATTTCTGGTTCCAAATCTATTACACCAAATTTAAAATTTCAAAAATAGCACAAATAATTATGTGAAAATACATGTTTACCCAAAATAAATTCAAAATAAAATTAAAACATTATATTTGGGTTCACTATTTCCTATTTAAAGTTTGGTTTTTTCCATTAGAAAAGAATTTTGGGTCATTTTAATATTAAATTTATGTTATTATTGTCATTTTTAACTAGTAGTGCTAAATTTGGTACAAATTTTATAAAATGTGCTATTTTAGATAATTACCCAAAGAAAAAAAAAAACCTTTAAAAACTGAATTATTCGAAATGAGACTAGAGGTGGACCGGCTGGTTAATTTGAGTTTACCCAAATGCCCAAAATGTCCTGCTTTTTGAAACAGCTAAGCTTTGAATCTTTGATTATTAAATCAAAATTAATATTGGAAAAAAAAAAAAGCAGAAATTTCTACTAAGATGTTGAAAAGAAAATTAAAGTAATATATAAATAGTTAATTAAAATATATAGTACGGTATCTGTCGGTCAAAGCTTTAGACCTTTTAGTCGATTGAACGAACGACCGCATGATTAGGTGACCGTTGAAGAACATAATTCGAAAGCAATATTCAAGAAAAAAATCAAATACAATTCAAATCATATATGAATCCGAATAAATGACCAAACACATGCTTATGTCCCTCCTATTATTATGCTTTCCAAATCCAGAAAAACCCAACATGTAACTATTTCATACTTTCTTTTTTCTTTTTTCTTTTTGTTCTGTGAACTAAATATTATGAAACTTACATAAACATTTCTTTTGGTTCAACACCGGGGTTTACATGTTCTTTGATAAAGATCGTAGGTGAGTTTCGGTTCAACTGTTTGGTTTTGTATCCTTGTTTCTTTAGTGGTTCTAGCAAACTTTTAGTATTTTTGCTTTCTTTTCATAGGGTTTTGTTTCTGAGAAAAAATTGTTTTCCGTCGGCTTTATTTTTGAGGATATATTCTTATTCCGCCGGTGTTGTGTATTAAAACCGTATCTCACTCTTGTATTTCACTTTTTTATTATATAATAAACAAAATTCAGACGAAACCAAAAAAAACATAAACATTATTACTCGGGTAATGCCTCAATTAAACCCAACCAAAAAAGCCGTACACAAAAAAATACACTAACAATCTCTGCAAATCATTTGAAATCCTCACTCATTGCTCCACTATATTGCTCTCTCTCTCTCTCTCTCTCTTTCTTTCTATAAATATAAAAATCTATATCCTTTCTATAATTATTGTTCTCATTCACTACTAAATAGTAGTGAATCCAAAATAAACAGAAACGGAATCAAGAGTTTGGTTCTTGAAAAGGATTTGAGGTTTAAGGAGACCTCAATCTCTCCATCTGAAAGCTCTCAGATTTAGCATCTTCAGCATCTTCCATGCTACTATCTCCACCTGTTGTAGTTGTTGTAGAAGGTAACTGCAAAGGACCTTGAGGAGAATCCGATTTCGAATTGCTTCTCTTTGATGAATCTCCTCCTTCACCCGTTTCTTCTTCCTCTTGTGATGAATTCCACAAGTTAAACCCTAAAACAACTACTGATTGTTTCTCCGGATTCGAATTAGGCCTCCTCATGTGTAACCGGTATTTCTACACATAACAGAGAAAATGGAAAGATGGGTTCTTAGTAACAGTTGTTAACAGAATCAAAGATCTCAACTTTTCTTTTAATGTGTACCTGTAAATGACTCTTCACTTCATCGTTGGTTAAGCCTTCTTCTTGCATATGCTCTCTGATTTGTTTAGGAGTTGCCACTGTTAACACAAAACAGACAAAGATATAAGTAACTAAACTCAAGAACAAGAAGATCCAATCACTATAATCACATCGATGAAGGGATTCTCTATCTTTTACCTCCCGGTCCACCGAGTTGTTGTAATGCATCTACAAAACGGCGATGCAACTCAGGAGTCCAACACCTTCTTTGCTTCCGCAAAGCTTGCTGCTGAAGAAATGGTGGTGGCTGTGGCACAGAGTTAGAGGTAAAGCCACAGGCTGAGGCAATTCCTTCTCTTCTTCCGTTAACCATCGAGCTCGAAGTTAAACCGAGGCCTAAACCGGTTTCTACCTTAGGAGTTCTCATGCCAGGAATCAACAACATAGATAAGCCATTTGAAGATTTCTCCTCATTTCTCTGCAACAATTAGATCAAACCAAAACAATCTCAAACTCAGCCCTTGTCCTGATTCTCACCTAAAACATGCTTGGAGTCATCAAATTCTCCAAATGTTATCTCAATTTCAGGGGGGTTTTACCTCAATCTCTAGTGTGTTCTTGATCTTCGTGTCAGAGAATCTTCCGGTTGAGGTGTGATCTTTTTCTCTCCATAGCTGAAACTCCTTCTCCTTGACTAGCTCCTCTGTTTTCAGCAACTGCATATCAATCCCATCTCCTTGTCGCCATTCTTCTTTGTCATGTTCTTCTCGAATAGGTTTATTAAGAGAGATGAAATCCTTGAACAATGGTTGAGTATCCATCTCTGAGTATCTCTTATTTTCCTCCTTCAGATACGAAATCGCTGCAAAACGAAAACAAAATCATCGAAATAAAACAAAGTTTCAGCATCCAAAATCAAAATCTGCCTACTCAAAATCGGGAAGTTTTTCGAGAATCCGGGAAAACTAGAGAGATGAATCACGAACCATCGTTTAAAATCTGCAAACACAGAGGAAGCTCAAGTTCACAGCCTTGGATCTTCATCTTCTCTTCTTCAAGCTTCTTAACATGTTCCTCGAGTTTACAACCTGCAACATTCATGATCTTCGAAGCTTTTCTCGGAAACCCACAGATCGTTATGGGCATCGAGCTGTGTCTTCTCGATCCTAGACTCAGCTCATCTCCTAACGAACCCATTTTCTTTTCCCAAAAAACAAAAAAAAAAAAATCGATCCTAAACTTGGAGAGAGAAATTCAAAACTTTTCCAGAATTTGTCATGACAAAAATTATCTTCTCGTGAGTTAGAACAACAGTGTGGAGAAACAACCTGAGATGAGATCTGTGTGAAGCGATTATATAGAAAACGATGGAATCTATAGAGAGAGAGAGAGAGAGAGAGAGAAGATTGATTGAAGGGAAGGAGGGGAATGCGAGAAGATTCTGTAAATTGTGTGTGGGGTAGTATCTTTTTTTTTTTTTTTTAAGATATCAAAAACTCTTCGCTTCGTCGCGTATCTCTCACATTCCTTAATCCTCTCACTCGCTCTCTTCCGAGTTTTCACACCTTACTCGCGAGTTGACTCCTTCCAACTCATTCCAAACTCGTGATTTTTTTCTTCTATGCTTATTATAATTAAGCTCCGTTTATTAATTTTTTTAAGGAGTTTATTAATTTTTTAAACCATTCACTATTTAAAATTCGTGGGTTTAAACATGATTGTCTGTGAAGTCTTTTTATTATAGTGATTGATCAAATGGTTCATTAATCTTTTTATTTCAGGATGGTTCATTAATATTTTTATTTCAGGAGGTCCATGATTTGATTCCCAGAAAATGCAATTTCTGTAAATTAATGAATACGAGCTTATAAAGAAACCTTCTGGATAGTGCAAGTGGAGCAATTCATCATGATCGTAGATATTTGTAAAACGGGTAGCACTGTCCGTCGTAGATTTATTTTTATAGTTAGTTCTCATAATTTGTATTAATGTTAAAAAAACATGATTATTTATGGGTCATCTCAAATTAGTCGACAATTATATTATAATGGTAAAATTTCAAATATAGACACATTTATAAGAAAAATGTGTCCATTCTTTAACGTTATTTGAAACATTACTTCCTATTGCATTCGATGTTGGACCATTTCAACTTTTAATAGCATTTTTATGTAGAAATATATCTTCAACAAGTTAAATTTTTGATTATAAAATAAATTTGTTAGTTGTTAAAATAAATTACGTTCCCTAATATCTTTCAACTAAAATGTAGCATAATTTTTTTTTTTTTGAGAAAAGGGTTAAAACGTAACATTTTTTTTTTGCTACTAAAAAATAGCATAACTCATAAAATACTGGCATTTTGATTTATGAGTGATCGCATTTTGTTTTTAATCGTCTGATATTGTTTTTCAAAGAATTGCAAGCTCTGCAACGGAGCAATACAGAAGTTCCAAAAAATTGAAGGAAAAACAACCGATAAAAACAGCATCAAAAGCCTAATGATAAGGATTAAAAGATGCAAACATTGACTGCGATTTTCCAACGTTTCATGTGTGGATTGTTAGATGCTCATCTTCGCGTCTTGTTGTACCCGATTGTGATTGTGTTAATACTTTAAATTATTTGTTCTAGATAATGTTAAATGTGGACTTATAAACCAATTGACAATGAGTGGATTGGTTTATATCTCTTATATACTAGTGTTAGATCCTTTTATATTTCCGATGTGGGATCCTAACAGATAAAAAAGTGACAATATTAATTACAGAAAAAATCATTTTGACTTAAATGCAGTTAGATTTCATTTATTTTGAACTAATATAGATTACATAAGTATGAACTAAATTTCTTGTTGGTCATTTGTAATAACTATTAGCATTAGATTTGAATAGCTTACAAGTTACTACACTCACCTCTCTTCTGTTTCCTAATAAATGGGTTGGTCCAACAAAATTAATAACGAAGGTGTTAGGGTTATTATTTCATAATTTTGGAGTTGTGATTTGTGACTTTAGAGAAGAAACAAAAAAAAAACTATCCGTCAAGCGAAAGAGAGAGAAAAAGGAGATTTTTTTTTTGTAGATCCAGACCGATGGTTGGAGGTTTCTATAGCTCCGACATCGATTTGGTTGGTTTCTTTTGCTATTTTTTTTTCTGATTTATTTAGTTTTTTTCTAATTTATTTTAGATCTGGCAAAGTTTTTGATTGTTTTTTCGTGTGATTTTTTCAATGAATTTGGGAAGATAAAAATTTCGGTTCAGTTGAGCCGTTTCGAAGAGGTAATTGATAGTAGAAGCGGATGGTGGCAACGGTTCTTCCCGACTTCAATCGTTGATGGTTATTCATTCGGTGTTGGTGGGTTTCTCGTAGCAAAACACGGTTATTCCGGAAGACGGTTTGAATATAGACTCCTAATTAATTGATTGTTTGGAACGGTGATCTCAGTGGCTCATATTGAAGTAATAAAAATAGATTGACAGCCGTGGTCAATTCAGTCTAGTTGATCGATGTTTTTGGATTTCTATGAAAATCATTTCAGTGGTGATTTACTCAGCCCAAAAGCAAAAATAGAGCATTTATCTGCAGAATTTTTAGTCATACATTCACACAAAAAAAATCGTTATTTAATTCGAATCCTATTGGTGAATTTTTGTGTCTAGTTGCTGTAAACTCTTTGATATTTTGATTTTTGAATAAAGTATTATCGAGCGTAAAAAAACTAAAAGAAGAAACAAAAAAGATTGAATTAGACGGGAGTAAAAAATGTTTATTGTCGGTTAAAAGCATAATTTCAAAGATGTGGTGCGTCAAAGTCAAAGATACTAAAACCATGGGATTAAGGGCACAAAGAAATGTGATTATGGTTTCTCCTTCTCTCTACTTTTTCCGCTTTCAAGCTTTTGTGAAGTTGAAGATTTTGTCCAAAGAATAACTTTTGCAAATGCTTTTCTGTCTCATCCTCCAACCGATTTCCGACGCGTGTCGATTTAACTAGGATTCTAGTCATCATTTTCCAGTATTAAAAATATTTTTGGTAACTAAGAAATTATGAAAACATTTGGAATGTCAATCTTTTAGTCTTCTGTACGCATCAAATCTAATATGTGTTTTTTGGTAACACGGTAACCTACTTTTCTATTCATTTTAATAGTTAACGGTTAAATTAATTTGTCTGATTTGATTATTTTAAGTTAACTATTCTACAAAAGGTATGCTTTCTTTTTCTCAATAGAATAATGGATGATATAATTAGGCATATTTTGACTCACTATGTCATGTGCAGAGAATAGTTTTTTTTTTTTCTTTTTTTTTTCTGACAGACCAACATGAAATACATTTTGTTGTAAAAAGTGTCCCAATATATTCTTCGAATTTACGAACGCGAGGCAAGTATTTTTGGAAAGGGCAATCAAATCTCTATCTATTTATTTATTTTATACTCGTTAGATTCTCATTTTCCTCTTTCATAGAAAGAAGAATCTTGCCCATCAACCAGTCGTTTAAAATAATATGCTACGATTTTTCTATATTATACGTCTTGTTCTAAAAATTTCCGCCTAGTTCCGATTATTCTCCGACTAGTCGTTAGACCCACACTATCCATCTAGTTTTTTTTTGTTTTTTTAAAAAATTTATTACTTAACAAAAATTTTGAAAAGTTCTAATTTAGTTTTACTATGTTGTTAAAAAATCATTAAAAGTCATTAAAAAGTCATAAATTTATAAATTTGTGAATTAATATGTTAAAAAGTCAATAAAAATTCAAAAACTAGTCTCAGATTAATCCCCGAATAATCTTCGATTTTTGGGCTAGGCGCTAGATCCAATCCGACCGTCCGACTAGCGCCTAACGCAATTTAGAACATTGATTATACGCGAATTTGATGTGACGATAAATCATAAACACCCGTCTCAATTCAAATATATAGAAGTTTATTTTTCGAAAATATATATAGAGAAGTTTGGACCTTACGTTGGATCCACATCGATTTCTCTCATCTCCATTAGTTTTGTCGGATAGTCATAGTCAAAGAATCTACTTTGTATTCTTTTAGGATTTGTTCAAAACCATATTTTTTTCCGGCTACGGCACCTATATTTATGTACTAGGGTCCAACTAGATTCATTTGTTTAAATCGTATTTATGCAGAAATTTTGAATTTAAAAATCTAGATAGATGACAAAACACTAGTTCACAACGAATTGATTTGGATACTCATATAATAGAATAAGACAGATTCACTTACGGTGGTTCAGTAATTCAAAGACTCGTTTTAGATTAGAAAACCATTGTTAGAATATTTTCAGTGCATTTCGATCATATTGGGTTACTGTGAAAGTTATATAAAAAGGGAAGCCATATTCCTTTTAACTGATGCTATACTAAAAAATTACACGTAATTTATGATATTTTAAAAAGAATTATAAAAATACATGTAAGCTATATAATCTATACATCATTCTAATATATAAAACTTTCAATAAATTGTCTTTTTCTTTAGTTAAAAAGTTTTAAAATTTTTAGATCCTATCGTGGTACATCTAAACGTAAATCACTTTTTGGATCTGGTTGCATCTTACCAAGACAATTTTGATTGATTGAATTAACCAAGATTGAATTACAAATTTTAGACAATCTTTATAATATTATTTAAAAAGACATTTTTAAAAATGAATTTTGTTTGACATATTATGTCATTACAAATAAGAAAAAATAATTGAAATAGGAAATAATATAATTATCTTTTAAAATTATTGATGAGAATATGGAAAATATTTATTTATCATTAAAGTGGTTATTTACTATTTAGTTTCTTAATTATTTTTAATATTATATATTTTTAAATAATAATCAATCTATATACATCAAAAGAAAAAATCTATTCGAAATCTTGCTATATTTTTCACTATAATTTATTATATTTTATTTGAATATATATCAAAATAAAAGTTGAAAATATTTTACTAATTTTATAAAAAGTTAGACACAAGAAAATCGTTTTTTTATAAGAGTTTGTGAACTAACCACAAAACTATAGTCATTAAACGGTGCATATCAGAGTTATGTTTTCAAGATTATAGATTTTGCGGGTTAACCCGAATAATATTTTAGTTCACTGCAAAACGGGTTAAATAGACAAATTATTCCGTTTGACAACTCTATCTATAATCATGAGTTAGACATATTATAAAATTCATATAAAATCAATTTTTTAAATTTTCAAAATAATTTCTTTAAAAATAATTACCCCGCATTACAACTAGCGCAGATTAAGTCCTAATAATATACTAATTTAAGGTGCAGCAAGCAAAACTTATTTGTGACCCAATTTTAAGAACACAAAAGATATTAACAACAAAAAAAAGCAAATAGTGAAAAAGAGGGAAGGATTCGAATATTTCCTTTCTATCATACAAAGATTGTGACCGATTACTCTATCGAACTTTTTACATTTTGATTTGTTTATCGATATTAAAATATATTATATCTCAAGGCTATAAATCCAAACTTTATCTACCACCTCTGCAAGATCCTTGAGCACGGAAGTTCGATATTACCTCTCTACAAATTACAAAGAGTTGAGAAAAGGTCCAATAGACCTTGTTGACAAAAAAAAAAAGAGACAATAAAATTCTACAAGACTTTGGTTTTTCCAAATCTCAAAACACTTCCCAAAAAATCTTTTAAACAATCTTTACGTACTCAGATGTCAAAACAACTCTTAACTCGATATGGATCAATATTTAGTGTCTATCTATGCTTTATGAACGCCATGTTCCAACAATCGAATATTAATTCCCTCGAGAGACCATTTTTGTAGCATAATTTCACGACGACTTAGCAATCAGTGGCGGAGCTAGATATAGGTTTTACGGGGATCAAATAAAATTTGAATTTAAAATTATAGGGGTCAAAGAAAGAGATTTTGACAAATTCACCACAACAACAACACTCGAAATAAGCTTGCAAACTAAATTTTATAGATTTTGTAGGGGTTCGTCAATTGACGCCCTCTCTCTAAAGTGGCTCCGCCACTGTTAGCAACTCAAAGATTCGCCCGTAATAGTACCAAACAAATAACTATCGCTATTCTCTATAAGAATCCTTCACGTGACAACAATGTCAAACATTTGTATCGGCACGACTTTTTGTATGATTCCAATTCTTCTCGCTTCCTCTGTACATTATACATACAACCATTGCTCTTGTTTCTTTTAGATACAACCACTACAAGAAAACATAGTTTTTACAACGGACATAATCGATGTAAAATCGATGTAAAATATGTTTTGGGACGGATTAGCGACGATTGCCAAATCGTCTTAATAAAATCGTCGTTACTCGATATTCATCGTAAACACTAGGACGATTAATATTCGTCGTAAACCCGTTGTAATATCGATGTAAAAATTACATCGAGTTTACGACGAAAATTATCTCGTTGGTATATCGTTGGTAAATCGATGTAAGATTACATCAATTTTACATCGAATTATCGATTTTTTGTATCGACAATCCGTCGTAAATTCGTCGTAATATATAGATGTATATTCGTTGTGAAAGCGATGTAAAAATTATTCGATGTAAATTCGTCGTAAATTTTAGATCGATGTAAATTCTTATTCGATGTAAAATCGATGTATTATATATATATATTTTTTATTAATAATTAAAATTAAAATTAATAAATGAATAATTAATAAATAATAAGATTATAATTATAAATTAACAGTTAATAAAATTATAATTATAAATTAAAATTTTATAAATAAATTCAAAATACAAAATAAAATTAAAATTACAAAATACTAATTATCTCTTATAGGTGAAACACCTAAATCACCAAAAAGTTCTTCGTCCGATCTCCGCTCTAAATCCGCTCGCTGTTGCGCGAGCGAATCACTCGTGCCCGATGTCGATGCTTGCTGCTGCCTCATTGCGGTCGCCAAAGTGAGGTTACTCGCGGCAATAATATCGAAGAGAGAGTTGTATCCTTGGATCGTCTTATCGTATCCTTGGATCGTCTTATCGTATCCTTGGATCTTCTCATCGTATACCAACTGCTTTGCCCGCAAAGTATTGATCTCGGAGTGGACGGTGTTTAACTCGTTCCGCAACTGAACCGGATCGTCCAAATGATGAGTTGAGTAAGACGAGGCGACGACACTATCTCGGATCGATCATATCCCTAAAACTCTGCCATTTTTCTTCGGAGCAACCTAAAAAAAAGAAACGTTAAATTTAATACAAAATAATTCGGTAAAATTAAAATTTGATTATTATAATTACCTATTCGTATATCTCGTCCATCTAAGCTGTCGTCAAAGCCGCATTGGATTGGACCGAGCTACCGCCAGGTGATAGCTGCTGAGAGAGCTGAGTTTGACGGTCGTCAATCTTCTCCATAGCGTCATTGTAGACCTTCTCCGCTCGAGGATTCACAAAAGAGTCATCTTTCTTTTTGTGAGTTTCCTCAAAAACTCTGGTCATTGGAGGAAGTTCGCCTCCGTTTGCCTAACAAAATGACATTCCAAAAAAAAAATTGAACGGTAAATAGTTAATTTTAATTAATAACTAAATCAGAAAAATAGAAATTAACCGAAAAAATCTTACCAGTTCAAGGCGTCTTTTCGCAAAAGACGTTTGACCCGATGTATGTGGGAGAACCGCCGGAAGACCGTATGGACCGACAGTGTTCCGAGAAGCCGAACACTTAGCGGCCACTTCCTGCGAATGCGGATCTATCCATTAGGTCTTCAAGCCGTTCCAAACTTCGGAAGACATGTATGAGGGCTTCGCCTTATCGCCATCAACCTCCCACTTCCTCTTCCAATCGGAGACGGTATTGTTGAGCCGAAGTTTTGCCTTCTCTTTAAATTGCGTCTTCACCATCTCGTTGATCCCAATGTCCCAGTGCAATTTTTGCTATAAAAATAAAAGTCAAATAAAATTTTTAATGATTAAAAGTAGATATAATTAATTCAATAAAAATAAATAATTAAAAAAAAAAATTTACCGCAAAACATTTGAACCACATTTCGACAACGTCGTCCGGAACTGCAGTCCAATTGCGGTGAGGCTCCAGGAAATATGATTTAATGGTCTCAGACACACTCCATCCGACTTTGTTATCTTCCTTAAACCTGCAAAATAAAACTATAATTATTAGTAAAAAAAATAATCTTAAAAAAAAAAAAAAAAGTTACGTACCAAAAAGTGTTTGGCGGTCGTCGCGGATCTAACCGGGGTAAAGCATCATGACCCGGCGCACGCAAAAAATCCTCGACCGTGTATTCCGCATACATCAAAGGGGGTCGAGGTGCTGCTGCAAGTGCAGGTGGCGGTGGCGGCGGCGGCGGCGCTTGTGCGGAATCATGAGAATCCGGAACCGTGGATGGTATGGCAGAAGATGACGGGACCTCCGAATTAGCACTCGGTCCCGTCCCCTGAGTCAGAAACTGGCGATAATGTGTCTTACGTGGCCCCATATATCTAAAAAAAATTAAAATAAAATTAATTAATAACAAAATCATATAATTCAAATCCTATCTCATAATTACAATCCTATCTCATAATTACAATCCTATTAATTATCTAATTCAAATCTAATAATTAATTATCTAATTCTAATAAAATTTAATTACTAAAAAAATAACATACCTTAGAGAGAGAGATTGTAGAGAGAGAGCTTTGTAGAGAGAGAGAGATTTGTGAGATTATGAAGAATAAAGAGAAATATGGGGTCGTATATATAGATTTTGTAACTGTCGTAATTCCGTCGTAATGTGGCATCGGATTTACGACGGAATCGTCGTAAATCCGTCGTAATATTGAAACCAAAAATTCAACCACTCAGATCACGCGACTAATTTTTCCCCACGCGGTAAATTTAATGTTTTGAGTTACGACGATTTCATAGAAATATATATCCTAAACCCTAAATTACAATATACAAATCCGTCGTGTATTAACGAAGTATATTTCAACCCTAAACCATAAACCCTAAATTTTATGGTTAAGGGTATTACGACAAAATTACGACGATTTAAGACATAATCGTCGTAATTTCGTCGTAATACCCTTAATGCAGAGATAATCGGAGATGTGATCGAAATGACTCCCGAAGGTCTAATATTATTCAAACCATAAAATTCCAGGGTTTGGGTAATATTCGACCTTTGGGAATCCTTACGATCCCATCTCCTATTATCTCTGATCATTTTTCGACGACTATCCTATATTCGGTATTTTAATTATACAAATTAAGCAATTACAAAAAGTAAATCAATCAGATTAATCATCATCTTCGTCGGGTTCCTCATCTTCATTGGGTTCATCATCTTCAGGTTCATCATCATCGTCACTCTCTTCAAACTCATCGGAATCAGCTTCTTCTTTTGTGTCGTCAGGTATATATTCAAGTTGCATGTCTCGGGGATCAATTAGAAGAACGTTGTCCGTAATCTCTGATTCTGTAATGTGACGGCAAGAATCTTCTTGCATTGGAAGATCGTCAACACCAACAATTTTACCCCTTGGAGCTATTTTAATAACCGATAACCATGTGGGCCAAGTGGTTCGAACTCGCGGATATGGAATGAACGTTACTTGTTCTGCTTGTGATGCTAGGATAAATAGTTCAAACTTGTTGTATCGTCGTGATTTGTTGACGTCGACCACGCCAAATTTGTTAATTCGCATCCCTCGACCGACTGTTGGATCGAACAAATCACATTTGAAGAGAACGCATTTCATACTAACCAAGCCGGGATGCTCCACTTCGATTATTTCCCGTAACACCCCATGAAAATCTATTTCACCCCTAACACATATTCCGTAGTTGGTAGTTGTCCGACGATCGCCGTACTTGTATGTATGAAACACATAACCACGGGATGGGTGCAGTCGTTATCTTCCCGAGGGGGCCTTGGAGTAACTCATGAAACCATATTGGATATGCGGGGTCGTCATGATCCACTTATAAAATATAAGGCATATCGATAACTGTGCATGTTAGATATATTGAGTATCGATCTAATTAAATTAATGAAATATTTATAACTATATATTAACTTACTTGCGTCTTCAACCACTGAGCAAAGTGACTATCTTTACGATCGTTTATTTCATCATCTGAAACGCCTTCAATGCATTCTTGTACCTGGGTAACAAATAAGCTACAAAATATATATACATTGAAATTAACACCTTTATTTATATTAATTAATATGTAATGAACTATATAATTGATTAGTAGATAATTAATAAATAGTTACGTGTTACCTCTCGTAAGGATTCACTTCCTCGCAATTTAGGAGGATGTATGTATGTGCGTTATGCCTGTCATTCTCGTTAGACCACCAAACTTCCTTTCAATTTTCCACTAAGACGACCGATTGGTGAGAACATGTCTGGGATACCCTCTACTGCATAAGTTCTTCCCACACCACCATCATCATATCGTCGGAAGCCCGTTTGCGTGTGCGGACTTTTGTAGCGAAATAGTATGAAGTGAAGTGTGAAGTTTCTTCTGTCAAACTTCCCGCAACAATTGATCCTTCAACCCTTGCTAGATTTTTTGCCTTTCTCTTTAAATGTTTCATGAAGCGCTCGAATGGGTATATCCACCTAAACTGAACATGGCCGCCTAGTTATGCTTCGTGAGGGAGATGAATGGGAAGATGTTCCATTACATAAAAAAACACTGGGGGAAATATCTTCTCCAAATTGCACAGCAATATTGGAATATTAGCAGACAGATGTGTAATTACTTCTTCTGACAACGTCCGTGTACTAAGATCCCAGAAAAACGCTCTGATGCCTGCATAATCAAAATTATATATTGTAATATTTGAACAGATATAATTAATTAATCTCAACAATTTTATATGTGATGAATTAAATATCTTACCTCCAATTGCTTCATGAACATTTTCTAGAAGGAGTTCGGCAAATGCGAAAGGAAGTAATTGTTGCATAAACACGTGGCAGTCATGACTCTTCATCCCTGAAACTTCTGTCATTTCTCAACAGATTTAGCAAGATTGGATACGTACCCATCAGGAAACTTCACGTCAGATGAAACCCAATTGAACAACAATGCTTTTTCTTCTGCACCCAACCGAAATATAGGAACTGGTGATTTCTCATTTCTCATTATATGCAACTCATTTCTGTTGCAAATATCGGGCAAGTCTAACCTTGACTTTCTGCTGTCTTTGGTTCTTCCTTTCACGTTTAACATTGTATGCATGATGTTATCAAAAAAGTTTTTCTCAATGTGCATGACATCAAGATTGTGTCTCAGCAGATGATCTTTCCAGTACGAAAGTTCCCAAAAAATGTTTTTCTTGTGCCAATTGTGATTGACCCCGTATCCATCAGGCATATTTACTGGAGTGTGCCAATTTCCCCCACGATTCACCGTTTCTAGTCCCTCAAAATGATCTATTTGCGCTTCTAGATCTTCCCCAGATAGATACACTGGTACGATTTTGTTCTTCCTAAACAACCGCTTGTTTCTCCTATATGGATGGTTGATTGGTAGAAACCGGCGGTGACAATCAAACCAACATGTTTTTCAACCATGTTTCAGCTGAAACGCATATGTCCAATCGAGGCAATAAGGACAAGATAACCTCACATGCGTCGTTCAACCTGATAGCATTCCGTATGCAGGGAAGTCGCTTTTTGTCCACATAAGCACCGCACGCATCGTAAATTTTTTTTTCCTCGAACATTCATATGTACGAACTCCTGTAGACCACAACTGTTTCAACTCATGTATGAAAGGCTGCAAAAACACATCAAGGGACCGCTTCAGATGATTGGGACCACGGACTAAAATACTCAGGAATAGAAATTCCCTTTGCATGCACATATCTGGGGGAAGGTTATAAGGCGTTACGATAACTGGCCACAAAGAATATTGCCTACCAGACATACCGAATGGACTAAATATACCAGTGCAAAGACCAAGTTAGCAAAGTCGGGGTGTACCGTGTTAAAGTGTTTCCAAGCTTTTGCATCTAACGGGTGAGTCACTTCTCCTTCTCTCTGTGAATGTTTTGCATGCCACCTCATCGATGCAGCTGTCCTTTCAGATTGATACAATCGTTTCAACCTATCAGTTATAGGAAGATACCACATCCGTTGGTACGGTATCTTACTACGCCCAGAAGTTTGCGGCCTAAATCTCGGTTTTTGGCAAAATCGACATTCCTACAGCTTATCATCATCTTTCCAAAAAAGCATACAATTGTCAACACATACATCTATCATCTCAGAAGGCAACCCAAGACTAAACACCAACTTTTGAATCTCATAGTATGTTTCGGCAGCCAAATTATGCTCTGGCAAATACTCTTTAATAAGATCAGCTCAATCATCCATGCAAACCTCAGCTAAGTTATGATCCGTTTTAATTGTCATCATCTTAACTGCTAACGACAATTTAGACTGACCTTCTCTACATCCAACGTAGAGTGGCTCATTTGCAGCATCTAGCATATCATAAAATCGCTTCGCATCTACGTTGGGTTCCTCAACAATACTATTATCAGCATTTGTTTCATGAAATGCATCATTAACCATGGCATGCATCCTATCATGATCTTGACCCTGATTAAATTGATGTTGACCATGATGATAACTACCTTGATAATTTGATTCATCAAAATCTACTTGACCTTGATAATTACTACTACTATGATCAACTGCTTGACTCCTTTCAAAACCCTCTCCATGTTGATACCAAACATAATATTGTGGCATATACCCTATATTTAGTAAATGCTTCCACACCGTTTCAATAAAAATATATCTTGTATTCTTGCATTTACGACAAGGACAGAAGATTTTACCGCTTTCCAGGGTTGTTTGCATATTTCCGGCCTGATACATGAATATTTCAAACCCCTCTTTGAATTCTTTCGTCAACGCTCCCTCCGAATCCTTTTGCGTATACATCCATCTTCGTAGATCGTATATAGACATTTTATAAAAAAGATTTTACAATGTTTTTTTTTATTGTTATTAGTGTTTTTTTTTTATAAACTTTCGTTTGATGTGAAGATGTATTTATAAATAAAAAAAATCAGAATTACCAACGGATTTACAACGGATTTACGATGTAAATTTGTTAGGTAAACCTATTAAAAAACGTGCTCTACCATGCTAGAAAATATCGACGTGAAATCGTCGTTAATGTAAGTCGTTGTAAATTCGATGTAAAATTACATCAGTTTACAACGTAAAATGCGAGAGTCTTATTCGTCGTAAATTCGATGTAAATTTACATCGAATTTACGACGATTTAGTACGTCGTCGTATAATCGTCGTAATTTCGTCGTCACATTACGACGATTATACGACGACAAATATTTACGATGAAGTTACATCGATCACATATTTCGTCGTGATTCCGTCGTTAAATCGATGTAAAGTTACATCGATTTAAAACCGTCGTAAACTTTCGTTGGAAATAGACAGTTTTCTTGTAGTGAAAAAAATAAAAATAAAACCTCACACCACGCGCCACCAAGAACCAGCCTAAACCACACCACCATGAGAGTCTCCCTGCGGTCACACCAAGATCCCGAAAGACCTCACACCGTGAGCCCGGAGAGAACCACGCCTGACGGAGCTTTGAACACCAGCCACCAAACCAAGGGAAGCCGCCGCACGAGCGAAAGGAGGCAAGCAGGGCAGCCTGATGACACCGCACTTCTCCGATCTGAAGAGACAGGAAGAAAGCTAGTCAGAAGCCCATTACCGCGAGCCAATTGTCGTCGACAACCCCAACTGCCACAAGAAACAGATCCAAAGCCCCTAAGAGAACCGCGACACAAACCTTCGCTCAACAAGCATGCGGTCCTCGAGCAAGCCTGAGACGAGAGGAGGTCCGTGAATCCGCCTTGGAAAGCTTGAAGCCGAGGAAAGCTTGCCGAGGAGGCCGGAACAACACGAATCAACAGGAGCATAGCCCTCTCACGACACCGGCGAGGAGCACCGGATGCCAGAGAGGCAAAACAGGGGCGAGGCTTGGATTAGGTTGACGACGGCGGCGGCTTTGAATTCGAGAGAGAAGAGAAAGAAGAATATATATATATATATATATATATATTATAACATTTGATGTTTTTAGATATTTGTTGGGTAATAGTGCTCAAAATATGCACAATATATCATTGCTGGTGAGTAAGGAGAATCTTCGTGACCTCCGGGTGGAACATTGTCATGTTTGGGAGATTAATACAAATCTGAAGTGCAGAGAAACCTCTTGTTTACATAATCCAAGAAGTCTGGGCTTTACAAACCTCTTGTATGTGAAAACCACTGTAATGGCGGTAAGGAACTGACTTGTCTATTGTTTGCTCCAAACCTTACCTCTCTAATCATTGTAAATTCAGAAAAACTAGCCGGAAAGAGGCGGATGTGTGTGGACTCGTTTTAAAACAAAAGGTAATGTGATTTTTTAAAACAAAAAGTAATGTATCTTAAGCTGGTTTTCTTTTTGCCGTCTCCTTTATAACAATTAATAACAATTAATAGGCTGAGAAGCTGAAACACGTAGAAAAGGAAGCGAAGAGGTTGTCCGACGAAATCCCGTTTTTTGAATTTTCATAGGAATTTTGAGGTTTCTTCAAATAAATGAGTAAACAAGTAAGGCCAAAATGCTAAGAAATTACCTTTATTGAGTAGGACAGACAAAATGGAATGCTGAGACTAGAAATAGGAACCAGAGCCTTCTAAAGGTGGAAGGAGAGAAGAACCCTCCTTCTAATTTCTATCATCAAAACAATTTTCAACAAAACCCTAGATACTATTATACACGGAAATACAATAATAGATATAAGTTAATATAATCAACAACCCCAAAACATTAGTCGGTTTATGTTTATAATTGCATTGTGTGTACGTTCGTGTTTTTTGTTTTTTCTCATTAGTACTAAGGTTTTCTCTGCGCTACCTGCGGGTTATGTTGAAATTATAAACAAAGCAACCAGTCTTAAAGGTATTACACCATTTCAGAAACTAGAAAGGCTTTGGTGGGAAGGATTGCCTAAGCTAGAGAGTATCTACTGGAGTCCTCTTCCCTTTCCATCATTGAAGAATATAGGTGCAATAGACTGTCCAAAGCTCATAATTAAAGTTTCCCTTGGATGCTACAAGTGCCCCACGACTGGAACGCGTTTCAATGAGAATGGAGACTCCAGAAGAGAAAGACATGGAGCCTGAATGGGAGGACGAAGATACCAAAAATCGTTTCTTGCCTTTACTAAATAGGTAATCATTTCTCTTATTGTCTTTTGTTCTTTTTAACCACCGAGTTTCTTCTATGTCTTCTCTAGGTTAGCATGAGGTGTGCACCCTTATTAGACTGATATGATCCATTTGCATCATGATACCCAACAAACAAACAAAAAATTGGATCACATAATAGAAAATTATTTGGAAAATCAGGCACTAGTGGATTTTTGTAAGGTGTCACCAATTTCAAAATTTAGAAACATGTGTATTGAACTCTTCAGATGATCATAATAGCTTTATTCTTTGAACTTGACACATGAAATTCGATTACTTAACTGCCGCCCTCTAACCGGTGCGTCTCGGGTGGGAACCGTATCCCACAACTTCCACAATCAATCAAATTAAGGGTTTATACAAACGCTCTAATCGCTTTCCTTGTGTAGTAGGTGACACCAAAAGAAAGATACAACAAAGGAGAAGAAAGATCAAAGAAACTCTCTCTTGCAAAGACATGACACGAACAATGTCTTTTTGCTTTATGTTTATTCTCTTCCATACTCACTCGGTTCTCTTTGTTATTGTGTTAGTTTCTGTGTAAACATCTTCTTTTACCCTGGATACGGATCCGTCACTGTAAAAAATCGGAATCCACGCTTCTTCTTATGCTTTCTCTTTCTACTTGTAGTGTGATGTGTTGTTATTCTAGATTGTTTTATTGCATTCTTATCTCTCTGCAGTGTGTTGTGCACTTGGAATATGTTTTTCATTTTCCTAGTGTATTACATAAGAGGGATTGTACCTTTGAGTATCGTAAGAGAGCAACTACACTGTGTGATGCGATAGCGGACACGCCTAAGGACTTAACGTTCACACCCGATGGACTCATGACTAGGTCAAGGACCCGCAAGCTCAACGAGGACATTCACGGGTTACTTTTGGACGTTTGGAGCAAGGAAGAAGAGCCACCACCGTACGCCATTCTCACCATGGTCCGTGCCATTCATGATGAATGAGGTTCGGCCCGTGGTATTTGTCTAAGTACTCTTTTTCCTTGGCTTGGGTTTGTCCCATTGGGTTTACCAAGTTAAGGTTTTAATGAGGTTTGGGCTTATACCCATCTTTCGGCCCAATCTCAATCATGATGCGCAAATCATCATCATCATCATCACCATCATCATGATCATCCCACACGGAAATAAGGAGGCCAAGGGTCATCTTTTGATTCTTTGAATCTAGACCATCTTTAATGTTCTTTGTATCTTCCAAGTGCATTGTTTTTAGCACTCTTTACCCTTTCATCTTCTTTACCCCTTCACCTTCTTTTCCTATATAAACTCGTTGTACTCATTTCATTTTAGGCATCCAATATCAAAAACCTTTTCTTAGAAAGCGATTTCTTTCTCTTGTTCCTTGTGAACTTTTCGATATCTTTGGTGAGTTTGCCTTAGTTATCAAATCGATTTATCAAGTGTTCTCCATCACACTTGACGATATCAATCATTCCCGGCGTTGGCGTGTTCGTCTTAAGTGAGTTTTGGGACTAAGGTTTCGTATACCTTAGGATCTTATTCCGCGAGTTCGTTAGCAAAGGTTCCACTGCCTTGTTCATCATATTCGGCGTAAGTTTTGGGCCTAAGGTTTCACATACCTTAGAATCTCGCTTCACGAATCCGAGGAGTCAAGGATCTATCATCTACCGCCCTTTGGAGTGCCGTTCGTTTGGGATTCTTTCGTAGGATCGCATCACTGTGGAAGATGCTAACACTATGTCACTATTGTCTCTCTGGATTTGATCATGGAGCCAAGCTGGACCCCCTAGAGCAAGATACAATTGAAACCTTCCATCTCGAGTGACACTCCTTGAGATACCTCGAGTGACATGATTTTGTAATTAGTTTTTCAATTTTTTTGACATTTTCAAGTTTATATATTCAAACAACCCGGCAAACCAAATTAATAATCCAAATCAAACCCAAACTCGACCCAATAAAAGAAGAGATAGTTCCAAGAAAAAGAAAAAAAGATCGTCAGCCTTTTTTTTGTTTCTCTCTCCTTCGTTAAATAAAATTACCAAAGCTTCCTAGAATCAGAAGAGGGAAATGCCAGTGAAACTCCAATTTCTGGGTGACGAATAAGAAGAAGATGAAACTTCACCAGTCCTCAAGAGCTCAATCTCATTGTTGCGTATGAATCTCCTCCTTCCTCTCTTTCTTATCAATTTTCTATTGGCTTCCCTTTTGTATGGAAGCTGTTTATGGAGGATTTGGAAAGTAAAAAACGACCTTTGTTTCTCAAATTCTCATGATGCAGCTCAACAGATTGTGGAGAAAGCAAATCAGTATCGGATGCTGTGGAGTGGTTCGAGCATAATATATTAGAGCAAGTACATTGTTGACACCCAAGATGGGTGTCTAATGTTTTTTGCAATTTAAAAAAATTAAATATTAATTTTTAAGACACTTATGATTTTTGACTCTTCCATTGTAGACACCAATGTTGAGGGTCTAAAAAATTTAAATATTATTTTTAATTCAATTTTGTTTATTAAACATTTTATTAATGAAAAAAACATTTAATACATTCAAAACATAAAAAAGTTGAAAACAATTTGAAACATAAATGAAAAAAAAATTATATTCCCAATCATAAACGGACAAGACACGGTACGTTTTAATCTTGTCATGGTCCAAATCGTTGCCATATATGGTCAATCAAATCATTTTTCAACTCTTGATGCTTCTTTTTATCACGGAGTCGAGTTCGAGCGGCCAAGATTTGGGGAACATTTGTAGACATACTAGTAGAATACGAGAAATCTACATGCGAACTTCCTTCTCCTTGTACGAATTCTGAAACATCGTCATGGGTGTATGCTACTCGTTCGTCTTCTACTATCATGTTGTGAAGTATGATACATGCTCTCATAATGTTTCCTATTTTTGCCTTATCCCAATAAAGAGCTGGGTTTTTAACAATGGCAAACCGAGCTTGCAAGACTCCGAAAGCACGCTCGACATCTTTTCGTACAGATTCTTGACGTTCAGCAAATAAAGATGCCTTTGGACCTTGTGGAAGTGAAATGGATTGGATAAAAGTAGCCCATTTAGGATAAATACTATCTGTCAGATAGTAAGCCAAATCATAGTCTTTTCCGTTGACAGAGAAACGCACTTCTGGAGCTTTACCTTCAATGATATCATTAAAAACTGGTGAACGGTCAAAAATATTGATATCGTTTAAGGTACCTGGAGAACCAAAAAATGTGTGCCATATCCAGAGATCATATGAAGCAACCGCCTCTAAAACGATCGTGGGTTTTCCAGATCCACGTGAATATTGCCCTTTCCAAGCGGTAGGGCAATTCTTCCACTCCCAATGCATACAATCGATGATGCCTATCATCCCGGGAAATCCTCGTTCCTGTCCGACGTAAAGCAATCGCTGGAGATCCTCTGCGGTGGGTCTTCTTAAGTATTCATCTCCGAACAAATATATTATTCCTTCGACGAATTTTGTCACACATTTAAGAGCAGTACTTGTACCGAGCCGGAGGTATTCGTCAACTTGGTCAGCCGCAGCACCATATGCTAGGATCCTTATTGCTGCTGTACACTTTTGTATTGGAGAGAGACCAAGCCTTCCAAGGGCATCTCTCTTTTGTTGAAAGTAAGAAAATTCATTTGAAAGTCGATCCACGATTTTCATGAACAAGTGCTTGTTCATTCTAAAACGGCGACGGAATAAATGTGGCGGGTAAGTTGGTTGTTCACTGAAATAGTCGTTCCATAACCGCACATGTCCCTCTTCATGGTCTCTGTTGATGTAAGCTCGTTTTTTTTTTGTTCGGTTGTTTCTTCAAGATCTTCAAAATCATTTAACAAATTATCGAATTCTTGTTCGATATATTCATCAAACTCTTGATCGAGTGCTTGTGAGAAAGGATCATTGGAAGATGATGCCATTTTTGTTTGAATATTTATGGCTAACAAGAATAGCAATAATAATAATGAGAAGAAGAGGAGATAATAAGTATGAGAGGAGATAAGAAGAAGAGATATTTGATTTGTATGAGAGGAGCAAAAGTCTAATATGAGAAGGAGCATAATAATTTAAGAAGAAGAAGAACTTCATTGCTCGTATAAATATAAATGTTACAATGTTACAAAAGCAATAAAAAAAAGTTACAATGTTACAACAACATGTGAAGCAACCGGACAACAAACACAAATAACAAAAAAAACTAACAGTGAATACAAGACAAACAATACACAGTCTCTAACTTGTGAAGCAAGAAGACAACAACATGTGAAGCAACCGGACAACAACTTCTGACTTGTGGTTGTGATCTGCATCAACATTGTCACACATTACCATAATTACAAGTATACATGCAATTCATTGAGCATAAAGGTTGCTGGAAACAAAGGAAATAAAGAAACAAGATGAAACAACACAAACTGGAAACAAAGGAAATCAAGTCGTTTGTAATAAAAACTTTTCTATTAGCCTGTTTTTTAGAGCTAGTTCCAGTTCTGAAAGTGGCTCTGTTCTAGCAAGAAGTATCTCCAGCATATTTTTGTCAGAAAGCTCTTTCTTCAGAGCTACATCTTTCTGTTTCAACTCCCATACGCTCTGCAAGTTCTCAAGCTTTTTGGTTTGTTCTTCCACAGTGGCTTTATTCGACACTGACCTTTTAAGTTTTGCCTTGGCTGCTTTAACACCTACTGGTCTAACCTCAGCTTCATCCTCAACATTGTTCACTGATTGTGAACTACCAGAAGGGGTTGAACCATTGTCACACTTTTTTCTTTTTGAACTGCCTGCATCTACACCTTTAGTAGAAGAGAGTTCACACCACTTCTGCTCATTTTGCAACAGTTCCCATGCATGCTCAAGCATGAATTTCGCCTTGTAGTCCGACAAAAAGATCTCATGAGCCAACTTCAAGTAATCTTTGGGTCCATATCCACTTTTGGGAGGACTGTTTGCAGCCGCATAGGCTCCAACAAACTTGGAGACTTGATCATTGATCTTTCTCCACCTCTGCTTACAGTGATTCGCCTCTCTCTTCTCATCAGCTGCAATGGAAGGACTAGCAGCATACAATGCAGCTATTCGATTCCAAAATGCAGCAGTCTTTTGCTCATTTGACACTATAGGGTCTTTGCTGGTGTTTAGCCATGAGCTGATCAGGACAACATCTTCTGATGGTTTCCATCTCTTTCTCCCTTGACGATTCTCTTGATCAACAGTTGGATCATCAGAACACTCAGTACTAAACAGTGGAATCTGTGATGATCCAACTGTTGTAGATTGGGAAAAACTCTCAAATGGATTGGTTTCAGGGTAATGACTGTCTTCTTGACTATTTAAAAGGTCCATGAAGTTGGACTTTTCCCGATATGGATTAAAAGAATCCATATCCAAGCATGAGAGTTAAGAAATAGAAGAGGAAACAGAAGATTAGAGAAAACAGGACAGAAGAGGAGACATAAGAGAAGAGGAAACAGAAGAATTTTTCAAGAGAATTGGTTATAGGTGATTACTGACCTTCAAAGATAGAACATTTTGTGTGGTTTTTAATTTATCACATAACAGGTTGTGTGGTTAATTTATAGCATTAATAGAGAAAGGTTGTGTGGTTAATTACGTAGCATTAAGAGAGATATGGTTGTAGGTTGTGTGGTTTTTAATTTATCACATCAGAACAAGGGCATCAGTCTAAAGCATTCATCACTTCTAATCTTTTTACACAGAGTAATAAACCATTCATCACATCACATCTAATCTTAACGCCACAGATGTAGACAGTAATAACCCATTTTACCATTTAAAACTACACCTAATCTAAAACACACAAAGACAGATAAACAAGCATTTATTAGGAGTTGTGAAATAATAAATACTACACCTAATCATCAACTAGCAACCATGAATGAAACAACAATAGCAAAACCAGCAACAGTTCTACCTTGTACACAGACTTTGAATCACAAAGTCTCAAAACCAGCAACAATTAATCAGTTGTTAAGATTTAATCAGTTCTTCACCTAATTCAATTACTCCTAACTGAAACAACACAGAGAAGAAATGATATTTACCTTGTAATTAGTTTTGCCTTGTTTGTATCCCAATATTTGTACGAGCTATTCCAGTAGTAGCCACATGACCTGAACAAAGAATCAATAAGAACATCAGAACATGTACAAAACTTGAAGCCATCTCTTTGGCTTCTTCTCCACAATTTTCACCTCAAATCAATTAAAAAAAAACCCCTTATTAGATCACTCATTTCATTTGCATCAGTATAACTTTAATAAGAGAAAACCAAATCAACTGACAAAACACATATTAGATCAGTCGATTGGATTAGTACACAAAGGAAGACAAAGAGACACATACAAAACACATACAAATCAGATACACCAAATTGGATTAGTACACAAAGGAAGACAAAGAGACACAGACGATTAATATGTGTTATGTTTGCAAATTCAAAATCCATACGAAAATTGAAATTGAAATTCATAATGAAATTGAAATACGAAATTCATATTAGGTCAGTCATTTCATTTGCATCAGTATAACTCTAATTTCAATCTAATTTCAATCAGACAAAATCAAATCAATAAAAACCGAATAAGAGAAAACCCTAATTTTGACAATCTCAATTCCCAAATAACCAAACTCTTAATTCGAGCACAAGAACCCTAATTAAAACTATTTCAAATTTCAATTCGAAAATCCCTAATTTGCATAACAAAAACCAGAAAAACTCATTTCTATCGATTCAGATTCTACACAAACCCTAAGATATATATGAAAGCGGAGAGAGATTTGGTCAATTAGGACCACGAACCTTTGGAAACGCAGCATCGCTGATGATGAATCGATGATGATGAACCGATTGGTCGATTGATCCACCAAAACGGCCGATTATGAGCTAGAAACTGTCAACACGGAAAATCCACCACGGATGAGGCAATTTCCGTGTGATTTAGCATGTTTTTATCGGATTTTCTTCATGACCCACCGAAGAACAATCGATTCTCTTTCGGAGAAACCGAAGAGATAGAGAGGAAGAGACAGAGGAAGAGACGGAGAAAGAAAACAGATCATGCCACGTACCTGGGTCTTAACTCAGAAAACATATCCTAATTAAGACACTTTAACTTGATTTAGGAACCTATTTGTTAACTTTATTATTATTTTAACTGATCAAAATTTTAGACACTCCGTAAAACACCCCCAATGCACTTGCTCTTAGACTACTTGGATTGAACCGGTTACGCTTGGTTACTGAGGCTGGTTTAGTTATGTGGTTACACTTGTGTATATAAGCTTAATGTGTAGCTAAATTGTACAGTTAACAACTTTTCTTTGATTAACGTCTTCTTTGAGCTCTCGTTGTTCATCTTCTAGCTTGGTTGAATCAGATTTGTAAGTTGTAAACTTGTAATAATGAGATTTTAGACGGAAAACCAAAAAAGAAATTATACAACACTTTCAAAATTTGGGCCCAATATTTTGGCCCATTAAATATTCCCAATCACAGAAGTCAAGAACCAACAGTAACCCTTGCTTTCCCCTGAAATTTTCAGCTTTTACAATTTCCGGCGAAATTTTCCGCCGTCGGCGAGATATTACTTGTAAAAGTAGCAGACAGGGAGAAGAAACTTCGTAATCTTCAATCAAAAGTCTCCTTCTGATAAAGATGTCGGAAAACACCGAAGTCGAAGCGAAGAGAGTGTTCATAGGAGCAGGATGCAACAGAGTCGTCAATAACGTCTCTTGGGGAGCTTCTGGTCTTGTCTCCTTCGGTGCCCAAAACGCCGTTGCTGTTTTCTGCCCTAAGGTGTCTGTTTCACTCTTCTTTCTACGATTAACCCTTCAAAAATCCTTTTTTTTTTTCTCTTTTGAAAGCAAGATGTGATTTTGTTTTTCTTGTTCTGTGTCTTTTTTTTCTTTTTCAGACTGCACAGATTCTTACTACGCTTCCAGGTCACAAAGCTTCTGTGAATTGCACTCATTGGTTACCCAGTAGCAAGTTTGCTTTCAAAGGTACCTTCTTCTTCTTCTTCTTCTTTTGACCCATTGGGTTTTTGTTCGGGATTTAGCTTTTGTAGTATGTTGAATCGCATTTGCATTGTAAAGGACGAGACTTTTGATGTTAGGAGCCTTTGATATTTCTTACATGACTTATCTATCAAAGCTAATTGTGCTCATATTTTGTTTGTTCAACTAGAGAACTTAGACTGAACAGTTTGTGAGTTATAGCTATCATTAGTAGACTATTCTTTAGTAAAATGTGAAGGCATAGGCATTCAAATTTCTATTTATAGTCTCTATCACAGGTTTGGTGGTTTAGTTGCTGTGAAAGGTTAATCTTTTCTAGAGCATTTAACTACAGATTTTAGGAGAAAAACATCCAATGGTTAATCCTTGGAAATTATATGATTGTTCGCAGCCAAGCATTTGGACCGACAATATCTGCTCTCAGGTGATACCGATGGTATCATCATCCTTTGGGAACTTTCGACTGTCAATAACAATGTAAAAGCCCTTCAATTCTCAGTCTGAGCTGAATTTCTCTACGGTTCTTGTATTCTCTCTGATCCTTATTACGTGTCCTTTTTGGTTTAACAACAGTGGAGACATGTACTACAACTACCACGGTCTCACAAAAAAGGTGTAACTTGCATCACTGCGTATATGGTTTCTGAAACCGATGCAATGTTTGCTTCTGCTTCATCAGATGGAGTTGTGAATGTCTGGGATGTTTCTTTTCTATCTCACTCTAGTGGTACGCATTCAAGTTCCTGCAGTCTATACTGGTTAAACAAAGTGAAGTATGTCTTTTAAGCAGTATCTAAATCACAAATTTGCATCTGTTGCAGAGGAATGTAAAGTCTTGTGTCTGGACTCCATCTGTGTTGACTCTAAAGCAATTGTAACGCTTTCATTAGCGGAATTGCCTAAAAATCCTGGTAGATTTGTCCTCGCGTTGGGCGGATTGGACAACAAAATCAAACTTTACTGTGGAGAAAGAACAGGAAAGGTGCTTCCTGCTTTCGCCTTTTGTGCCAATATATTCTCAGATTATTTTCATTTGTGAGATTTTTTTTTGTTCATACTTTTTTTCAGTTTACTTCTGTTTGTGAGCTTAAAGGCCACACGGACTGGATTCGGAGTTTGGACTTCTCATTACCGTTACACTCAACAGAAGAAACCACCAATAGTATTATGCTTGTGAGTTCTTCCCAGGACAAAGTCATTCGGATCTGGAAACTCGTGTTAGTCGGTGATGTTGGCTCATGGCGAAGAGAAATCACTCTAGCTTCTTACATTGAAGGCCCAGTTTTCGTCTCAGGGACGTTCACTTATCAGATTTCAGTCGAATCTGTTCTGATTGGACATGAAGATTGGGTCTATTCCGTGGAATGGCAACCTCCAGTCATCAATTCAATTGACGGGCAGTTAATTAACCACCAACCGCTGAGCATTTTATCGGCTTCAATGGACAAAACGATGATGATTTGGCGACCTGAGAAGAATACGGGTGTGTGGGTGAATGTTGTGTGTGTGGGAGAGCTTAGTCATTGTGCTCTTGGTTTTTACGGTGGCCATTGGAGCCCAGATGGTGTGTCGATTCTGGCTCATGGATACGGCGGATCTTTTCATCTCTGGAGAAATGTCAGCAGCAGCAAAGAGTCTGAGAACTGGCAGATGCAGAAAGTCCCGTCAGGTCATTTTGCTGCTGTGACTGATATCACGTGGGCTAGAACCGGCGAGTACTTGCTATCCGTGAGCCACGATCAGGTCAGGATTTAGGGTTTAAAGATGTTCAAACGATCTGTTATATCAAATCTCTGCTGTAGTATTCTTTATGATATATTACTTAATTTTACACAGAACCAGAGAAAAAAGTAACTTTCTTGACATTTCATTCTGTGTTACTGCGATTTTGCAGACGACCCGCGTGTTCTCATCATGGAAGAGTGACGAGGGAAATGAATCACGGGATGAGCATTGGCATGAACTGGCTCGTCCACAGGTTCATGGTCATGACATTAATTGTGTGGCTATGGTTCAAGGTAAAGGCAACCACCGTTTTGTAAGTGGAGCAGAGGAGAAAGTTGTGAGAGTTTTTGAGGCTCCTCTATCTTTCTTGAAGACACTGAACCACACTTGTGCCGGAGGAGAAGGAAGTTTCCCTGAGGATTTACAAGCAAATGTGCAGGTCCTTGGCGCGAATATGTCTGCTCTTGGTTTATCACAGAAACCTATCTACTTACACTGTGAGTGATTGATTCAACATCATTCCTAGCTTTTTACCAAATGCAATCTTGAGATTTATAGTATTTTCTTTTTTGCAGCTTCTAGTGAACCGCTGGAGAGAAATGGCGGAGGAGAAGGTTTGGATACATTTGAAACGGTTCCAGAGGCTGCTCCAGCGGAGTTGAAGGAGCCTCCAATCGAAGATCAGCTTGCGTTTCATACTCTATGGCCGGAATCTCATAAACTCTATGGTCATGGTAATGAACTCTTTTCTCTCTGCTGTGACCACAACGGAAGCCTTGTTGCTTCATCGTGTAAGGTAAGCTAATCTGGATTTGTTTGCACTTGTTCGATCTGCTCAGTTCATTATGACAGAGAAAGACTCCAAAACTAAAATTTTCTTTTAAATGAACCACAAACTTCTTCAGGCTCAATCCGCATCCATGGCGGAAATATGGCTATGGGAGGTTGGGACATGGAAAGCTGTTGGTCGTTTGCAATCTCACAGCTTGACAGTGACACACTTGGAGTTCTCTTATGACGACACTCTGCTCTTGTCTGTCTCCAGAGATCGTCACTTCTCAGTTTTCTCGATCCAAAGAACAGGTAGAACCTTGAAATTTGAAGCGTTATCGTCCTATTTAAGATTTTGATCTCTCATAACATCCAGAAGTCTCAAGATTTGCGGTTCTTGCTTAGTCTTGAGTGTCTCTATAGTCATAAGTCTCTGTCTGTTTTTATCTTCCTTGATCATCTCTGTTCAGATAATGGCGAGGTTAGTCACAAACTCATGGCAAAGGTTGAAGCACACAAGAGGATCATCTGGGCATGTTCATGGAACCCATTTGGCCACCAATTTGCAACTTCATCAAGAGACAAGACTGTGAAGATCTGGTCCATCGAGAAAGACGCTCGCGTCAAACAGGTTCTTGCCTTGCCTCAGTTTGGGAGCAGTGTCACAGCTGTGGCTTGGACGGGACTAGACCACAAGGAGAAAAGTGGGTGCATAGCGGTTGGGATGGAGAGTGGACTTATAGAGCTGTGGAACATAAAGATCAAAGAAACAGAGGAAGGTACAACAGCAACAGCAGCTCTTGCTCTGCGGCTTGAACCCTTTATGTGTCATGTCTTGGCCGTGAACCGGTTAGCTTGGAGACCAACGGAGAAATCGGAGACTAACCAGAGCTTGCTGAGGTTAACTTCTTGTGGGGATGACAATTGTGTTAGAGTTTTTGACTTCAAGTTTTGAGTGAAAACACAAAACACAAGATCGTGACCAAATTCTCTCTATATAGCATCATTGTACTATTTTTGAAAATTTTGGTAGCTAAATTGAATTGTTTTAGCACTATTTTTAAGTTCACCAAATTATCTGAAGAGATGATATAAAGAGAGAAAAAAATCAAACAAAGTGATCCTTCTCGATAGACAACTAACTTTCTTCTTCATTATAGTTTTTTCTACTCTTTCTCATCATCTTCCTCTTTTCACATTCTTAACGAGATGCCACCAATTAAAATCTAGTGAAATAACAAGGAAAATGCCATCCCCATCAAATAGTGGCCATAACTTCTTCATTTGAATCATAAAATTAGTAGTCTTTTTACACGGAATAAGGAACGGAGCGACTCGTCACATATTGTATTCCGTCTGTTCTTTTGGATCTTGCGAATACTATTATCTCCCAACAAGATCTCTGAAGCAGTTGGGACACGGAATCAGTTGCAATCTCAAAGCTTGACAGTGATGCAAGTTATCTTATGACAACACTTCTCTTGTCTGTCTCACGCGATCGTCACTTCTCAATTTTTCTCAATCCAAAGAACATATAACTCGAGCTGTTTCCGACTTTTACAGTTCACAAATCAAATTTTCTAAAATCATCCAAAAGTCTCTAGATTTCGAGCGTCTCGAAGTCTGGTCTGTTTTTGCTTCTGTTCATGGCAAAGGTTGAAGCACTAAAGAGGATGCTCTGCGGCATGTTCATGGAACCCATTTGGCCACCATTTTGCAACTTCATGAAGAGACAAGACTGTGCAGATCTAGTCTATTTAGAATGAAGCTCAAATCAAACAGATTCTTGCCTTGCCTCAGTTTGGAAGCAGCATCACCACAGTGGCTTAGACTGGACTAGACCGCAAGGAGAAGAGCGGGTGCGTGGCAGTTGGCATGGACAGCAGACTGATAGAGCTGTGGACATAAAGATTATAGAACCAGAGGAAAGTACAACAGCTACAACAGCTCTTGCTCTGCTCTCGGCAGTGAACTGGTTATAGTATGGAGACCAACCGAGAACTCTGAGACTAACCAGAGCTTGCTAAGGTTAACTTCTTGTGGAGATGATCATTGTGTCAATGTTTTTGACTTCAAGTTTTGAGTGAAAACACAAAACACCTTGTGGTGTTTTAAGATCATGACCTAAACTCTCTCTCTCTATAGCATCATTGTACTATTTATGCATATCTTGGTAGCTAAGTTGAAACATTTTAGCACATCTCACTTTTTCTTCATTGCATTAGGTTTAGAGTCTGATTATAAAAAAAATTAGTCAGAAGTCAAAACAGCTCTGGTCAGGTCCAGTTTTTTCACTATATATACCGAGAGTGAACAAATGCTTACGCAACATCAGTTGAATCAGGGTTCGACTATATGAAATGCTTACCAAAATTGACCCCTTCGAGTTATTAATCATTGTTCAGTCTTGATGAAAGTGGCCTCTTCTTCATTTGCTTTGTCATTATCTGTATAGTTTAAAAAGGTAGATGATTTTATTTTCACCTTGGCTAAACAAACAAAAATTTGATTAAACAAAACTTAGTGCTGGTTTTATATATTTTTTTTTCATACCTTCGTATATCTCCATTTTCTGCTTTCCCTTCTCAGGATCGTTAGCTGTTCCTGCTGGAATAAAAAGACGTGCCAAAATTAGTGTATGCAAAGAAAGACGAAAACTTTCTCTATCAAAAAAGTCGATAGAAACCATAGAGGCGATATAGTTGAACAATTGACTCATGAAAAAGGGTGAACATTAATGGGCAGCACAAGACTAATTAGAGAAAAGGTAACAAAACTTTCAACTTTTACCAAAACAAACTTTCAAGACTTTTTCACCCACAGTTCTAAGTTCTAACAACGAATTTGTATGCAAAAAAACACAAGTCTCAGGGATATTAAATAGATATGACTACTTCAGAAGAAAAAAAATGATAGACCACTTTTCATTTGCTTCGCCAATATCTATAGAGTTACAGAAGATGGATGATTTGATTTTAGCCTTGACTAAACAACATGAATAGAGTAAGTAAAACTGCTTAATCTTTTTCGCACCTTCGTCTATCTCCATTTTCTGCTTTCCCTTCTTTGGATCGCCAGCTGTTCCTACTGGGGAATAGACGCACAAAAATTAGTGTATGTAAAGAAAGACAAGAAGTTTACTCTTGAAAGAGCTCAAGCACAATCAGAGTTCTCCCAAAAGCCTATCGGTAGAGCCATAGATGCGATATATAGTTGAACAATTGACTCATGAAAAAGGTTGAACGTTTATGGGCACAAGAGTTCACCTTTACTAACACAAACTTGCAAGAATTTTTAATAACAAGGAATTTGTATGCTTATAAACACAAGTCTCAGGGACCACCATGTAATGAGAGAGAAGCAAAGCAGATACTTGGATATAGATGACTACTTCAGGAAAAAATGATAGAACATTTTGTCAATCATCACATACCTTCCTCCTGTACTAGAGGCCATATGTGCTTGGTTAGAAGTTTATTCATTTGAAACATATTGATAGACTCGACAGGGAACAGCGATCTCAATGATTCGTCGCATATTATTGTGCGTTTATCAGATGGGTCTTGCAAATTGTTCTCCTTTATATAGCTCCAAAGCATCTTCACAACCTGGAAACCATGAATTATGCAGATAAAATATCACATCCAGGAGTTTTGTAATTTTCCAAGAGTTTCACCCCAAGAAACTCGATGAACTAATTCACTCAGGTCAATAACGTACCTCTGTTCTAGCTAACTGAGGCGTTCCCGTAAAAGCCTGCAGCTCTGGCGAAAGACTGCAAACTTTGGTAAAGCCGCCACCTTTTCTCTTGGGTTTCTCCTCGGACTTGGCTGGTCTAATTCGATAGAGCAGATTTAGTTTCTAGACCTAAAGGTGGCAAACTTTATAAGTAGACAACAACACAAGAACTTGAGAGAAAGAAACAACTAACTTTCTTTTCTTGCGTTTTCGTACACTCCGGTCTACCTCTTCGTCACTTTCTTCTTCGTTATTCTCTCTTGCGTCTTCGTTTTGCTCCTCTTTCTCATCTCTTTCCCCAGATGACTCATCTTCATTTTCCTCTTTAACACTATTGTTAACACACCCTATAAAGATAAACCATTCACAAGAACTATAAATACCATACACTTATCGAGATGCCACCTAATCTAGTGAAACAAAAAAAGAACAGTTAATGCAGTATATATAAGAAGGAAAATACCATCTCCATTTAGAGGCCAAATATGCTTTGCCAATGCCTTGTTCATTTGAAACATATCAATGGTCTTTACACGGAATAAGGAATAGAGCGACTCGTCACATATTATATTCCGCCTATTCTTTGGATCTTGCAAATCGTGTTTGCGAATATATTCCCACATTTTCTTCACAACCTGATATATGCAAAATACAAAAATGCAACTAAACTTTACCCCCACAAAACATCTTCGCAGAAAAAACGAAATTTAAGGAATGGAGAAAAAGATACCTCTGTTCGAGCTAATTGAGATGTTCCTAAAAACTTGTCTAGTTGCGGAGAAAGCTGACAGATTTTGTTAAACCCGCCACGACGTTTCTTAGCCTCGACCGGTCTATACATAGAAAACACAATTAGAATCACAAAGTTGGCATCTTTCATCTAAACCAATCACAAGAAACATCACACTAATCTTACAACTCTCTTCTAAACAATCATCAACCAGAAAAAAAAAATGCATAAGAAACTAATAGTCCCCAACCTTTGATTGATTCAATCACCCATTAAAAATATGAATTTGTCCATTTTCAAGTATCAAAACAACAAATTTAATTGGAAATGCTAAACATTACACATGCAAATGTTTCAAAAATCAAATTCAAATAATTGCAAGTGTATGTTCGATGTCCATAGAGGAAAGACCAAGAAAATCACTTTTTCAAAACAACAAAAAAAAAGAGAGAGAGAGAAAATTATCACCGTTCTGTCTTGTCTTCATCGTTTTCTTCGCCATTACAGTCTTCTTCTTCTTCTTCTTCTTCTTCTTCGGGTTTGCTTTCTACCACAGCATCGCTCTCGAGAAAAGCATCGATTTGGTCCCTGACGAAAGCCTTCTTATCCGTCAATTCGACGCCGAAATACGCCTCAAGCTGACGGCGAACGCTCGCCGGCGTCGCTGTTTCTAGGTCGGAGCTACGGAGAATTTCCCGGAGCCGGGTGACGAGGTCCGAGTCGGAAACCATTTTTCCAGTTTCTTGAAGATGCAAAACTGAAAAAAAAAAGGAAAAAAATAAAAAAAAATGGCTCGCGTAAGGATGGAGAGGGTAATTATGGAATTTCGAAACTGCCCATATAAACCAAAAGTTGTCGTTTTGACCCCCTTGGTTTACCTTTATTCTCATTTGACCCCAAAAAAGAGTAACAGGTAGTTTAGTGTTTACGTTGGCGTTTGATACTAACTTGTAACTACTCATGGAATCTATATATTTGTCTTCTTGGTCAACTTTTTTGATATATGGAATCTATATACGGACCTGCAATGGCGTGTTCGTTGAGTGTTGTACTTTAAAAGTACTTACGAAATATGTAGAAGCAATTAAAGAGACCCTAAAAGTTACTACTTTTCCTCTTCTATAAGTAATTAATTTCACACCTAACGAGTTACCCCGTACAAGGAAAATAGATTCTTGCTAAACACATCCTGACATGAGCACAAGAAAAGTTTACAACTTTCTATTTCAAAACTCCAAATCTTTTTCTTTTCATATTCTAATTCGATTCGGAAAACAATTATATACTACAACTAAAGATCAAAGCTAGAGATCAACTCATATTGTAATTTTATACGTAATTTATGTGTTTATATTAATATGGCAAACAAAAAAAAATTAAAAGAACAAAAAACATTTTTGAAATAAGAAACTTTTTTCATAAAATATCTTTACAAACGACAAACCGTAGATTCTGTTTTTGTTTACATTTAGTGTTTTAAGTTTTACAATTAACAAAAACAAAAAAAAAAATTGCTTAAAATGCTTAGATTGTGGATTCATTTACAAAAATATACACTAAATGTAAACAACCTAGGATAAGTTTCTCGGGTTACCTAATAAATTAGGTATGCCCAAAAACAAATGTGAATCATCGCTCACTCAAGATACATATACAAAAAAAGTCGTTTCAAGAGAAGTGAGACATGTTTCACATAAAAATTGTCAATATGAGAACACAGAACAAAACAATTCTATGGCCTAAAAGGTGATAACTCATTCACCTCAACTTTTCTGAGATTGAAGAGAGAAAAGGAAGGATAAGAAAGCTTCCTATCTATGCTCAGAAACTAATCCGCGAGGTTCCAGATAATTCCCAGACCACTTGCCAACCTAAAAGAACACCAGCCTACAAAAGAAACAACTGGATAGATGTATAAACTAAAGTCATCACTAAGCATGTCCATATGTTTGTGTGTGTGAAAGCTTATATGCTCATCATAACCAAATTTAGTGTACCTTAGATGAAGATGCTCATTTTGTTTCCAAACTGTGATTCTGCAGAGGATTTCCTGATGTGTCTCTAGTCTTCTTGTACCAAAAGAACATGGACCAAAGTGCTCTAACCAATACTCCATTTGCAAAATGTGGAACAAATAAACGCCCCCAATACGGATAGTACGGTCCAGGAAGTTTAATCAGAGTGAAGAACATCATCATAGCTATCAAATGCCACGGAACTTCTGCTTCCTGCAAAACAAAATCTTATTGAGAATTGCAGGGTTTTGAAACCGTCACAATGCGTAGACTGTAATCCATTAACGAGCTGGTTTGGATTTTTCTTGTCTACTACCTTAAGACGAGGAGAGATCTTCAAAGCGGTTCCTTGTAGAATGCCTCCAACAACCATACCCATGACTAACGGAAACGGGACTAAAGCAAGCTTCCTCTCATGTGCACAATAAGACATCTCGCTGATGGAAGAAACCGCCAATACAGGAACGAACAAGAACTTAACGACTGATATGGTGAGATCAAGAACAAGCTGTATGAAGTTCTCGAATGCTTTATTCCAAGGGAATTCCTTGATTGGCTGTGGAGAATTGTTCCAAACATCTTTTGTTCTTCTCAACAGATTATCGAAATTAAGCCTCTTTGGCTCCCCTGAATGTCCGGATTCCATATGAATCGCGCGACACAGGAATCTCTTTGATACTTTAGCTTCATTCGGACCTTTAAAGTATATATTGTTCTTAAAGTAGCTCGACGTGAACTGCAAATAATAAGGAAATCAAACAACTAATGAGCAAACTTGGGCAATTTCTTGAAGGACCTAACGAAAGATTCATGATTTACATGTTTAATGGATCCAAAAAGAGATGCTAAACCCTAAACTGATCCAATTCAATCTCAGCAAAGCTATACCGATAGTGCATAGACCTAAGTGCAAATCTTCCACGGAATCTTTAATCAATTGAAAATTTTGTTGAAGACCCACAGAAGAAATAATGAAAAGTAACAAACTTTTCTAGGTCGTGGAGGAATCGGAGATTCGCTAGAGGAGAAGACAGGTTTTGTTACCTGGGTCGATAGAAGAGGAGAGTGAAGTCGCGAAGAGAAAAAGAGATGAAACATCGCCATTTTCTTATGTAAAGTCTGTTGCTTTTATTTTTTCGTTAATTTCACAGAGAGTCCATTGAAGTAGATAAGAGATTTGTTCTACAGAAGCGAGACTTCAACCCTAATTGGGAGAAAGAGAGAATCGACGATGGAAAACAAAGGAAGCTGGGATCACCTGCGCCAATGACCAGCGTAAGATCACATGCGAGTAACGTTGACAACGCCATTTAAAAAGAAAGAAAAAACAAATCTTTTCATCTCGATTTTTAAGCTCTAATTGGTAAAACTCTCTAATCGGAAAATAAAACTAAGCTGAAAATGAGATAAAATATTGCAAAATAAAATTATGAAAAAAAAAATTGTGATTGGATAAATTTTACGGAAATCTAGATAATAATATAAAAATACTAGTATAGATAAGAAATAATGAGTTTTTAAATGATTTTTCAATATATGTAGGTTTTTCCTATATTTTTTTAAATATATATATTCAAGATAATTAGAAGAAATGACACATTTTAAATCTTATTGGAAAGAGTACACAATTTTTTTGGATTCTAAAGACCATTTTTTTTCCTTCCTTGGTATAATTTTTTTTTGGTGATTTGCACATACTTGTCTCTTTTTATTTTTGTTTCCCACACCGATCTTCTCCCTGAAGATACATGAATGTCACACTTATTGTGCCTGAGCTTGACAAGACCTCGTTTTGGAACGATCCAAGGTATGTATGTCATCATATCTCACTTGAAGCTTCTTTTTGAGCTCTGTTTTTTTCCAATTCGACAATCTCTTAATAGTTTTCTTTTCCGGGGCAGTGAGTTTAAAGACATTTTCGAAGTGGATCACTTCATAACTATAGTCCAAGGAAAAACCACATTTTCGAAGTTTAAAGAAGTTCGGATACTCGAAGAGATTAGTCTACACTTTGCTTCATGTACCTAACTCACTACAAGAAAACGTAGGGGATTCCGACTATAACTTCCGACGACCGTGGTTCTCGGAAATTTTCCGACGACGGAGCGAGGACAGAGCGAGGAAATTCAAGTTTTGTCAGAATTTTCTCGGAAATAAAAAACTTTCCGAGAAACAGATTTTCTCGGGAACTAGAAACAGATTTTCTCGGGAACCTCTCAGAAACAATGTCGGGATTTTCTCGGAAACTATCGACGGATGATCTTCTCGGCATTTGGTCGGAAATATAATCGGAAAATCGTCGGTAATACAATAGGGTATACATGTCGCCGTGAGATCCTTTTTCGACAAGTTTCCGATGACAACCACCAATCAGAAAGTTTTTGGGTTGTCGGAAATTTCTCAGATACTAAAAATTACTTTGCCGTATATAAATCTCAATTCATTTGAATCTTCCTGTTAAAATTTAATACTTTAGTTTCCGAGGAAAAAGTGAGAGAATCGTTCGTCGGAACCACCTCCTAAATAATCCTCCCACGATTTTACCCTTCTCACATCAAATCTCAATTGTTTATCCATGAATCTCCTTCCTCTCTCTCTGATACAATATGTTTATCCATGAATCTCCACTCAAAGAATTTCAGAATCATAACAATGAAATGCCGAGACTTTGGAAAATGTATGGCTTGTCGGAGAAGATGAACATCGATGGAGCTTGTCGGAAAAGATGAACACCGGCGGAGCTTGTCGGAGAAGATAAGCCATTGAAAACAAGAGATCGGCGTGGTTTGTCGCCTGTCGGAGAAGATGAACACCGACGGAGTGGAAGGAAAAGAGAAACTCCATCAACGGCAGAAAACGCAGCGAGTCTAAATGAATGTTGGATTAATTTATATATTTTTAAAAAATAAATTAAATTTCTCAGAAGTTTCTTGGAAACATTCCGATTGTTGCCGGTGTCGGAAAGTCTGTATTGGAAAGGCATGTCGGAATTCGTATCCAATTTCCGAGAAATCAATCCAACGAATTTCCGAGAAATCAATCCAACGAATTTCCGAGAATACAATCCCTCGCTCAGTTCCGACAACTTTCCGAGGAAACCTGTTTTCCGAGACTCTAGTTCCGACATATGTGCAGTCGTCGGAAATTCCTCGGAGTAACTCAATTTCGATAAATATCCGATGATGGTGGTCGTCGGAATATGACTTTATTCTTGTAGTGGATCGTACTCATTTAGTTAACTCTTCAAACCGGAACAGAGTCTTGCATTGGTGAAGAAGCATAAGGTTTTACATCTGAACAAAAATGATTCAAGACTCGCTAATAATGGACTGCCTGTGGAGGTTCAAGTCACGTAGAAGAAGGAAGCACAAAAACCCTAATTTAAATTTTTGCCCCAAATCAAAACGACGTGGCTTTGGATTTTTGATTTGGGCGTTAAGACCAAAACGACGTCGTTTCATCTAATTTATAAAAATATATATATATAATTTCATTCCATAAATAAAATGATGTCGTTTGGATTACCACGTGTCATCCACGTCAGCAACCGTTAACGGTGAAACTCACATCGTCTACAGTTTTGGTGGAATCGACCATATTTCAAAAATATCATATAGTAAATTCAAATATCTAAGTAGTTCATGTGTGTTATGACATTGGTCAATAGATCGTATATGAATAATCAAAAACTGATTAGTTCATAGGGAAATATACGGTTTTCTCCTTGCTTTCTTATCCATGCATGAAGACAGTTTGGTGTTAATTTGTGTAGTTTGATCTCTCTAGCTAATGTGTCTGTTATTTTCTGTGTTTGTTTGTTTTCCTCATACTTGCATTATCTGTTGAACCACAATGTTGATGAGAAAAATCTTTGTGATAATAGTATAAGTGTTAAATGAATAAAAGTAGTCTATAGATGATTATGGAGCATTTTATTGGTAATAAATTTTAATTTATATAGTGAAAATCAATTTACATAATGAATTTGTAAGATTTTAAGGAGCCAGATAATATTAAAAGATTTTCTTTTACATTAGTTTTAAAAATCTTATAATTTTAAATTGAGAACGTAACCACTATTGCAGCTATTTTTTTATTTGCGAAACTGTTAATATTCATATAAATGAAAAGAGTTTTACAAAAGGGCTAAACCCAGATGTTTGTTAACATGGCAAAAAAAAAAAAAAAAACATGTTAACAAAGATTTGGAGCTAAACAGAGGTGCCGTCACTCCAGCCATAATTGCATTAAGCTTCCAAAATGTCTCCGATGCCGTCTTGCAGTGATCGTGTTTCTAATTTGTCTGTCAATGTGCCTGAGAATCTGAGCTAGGAGCTTGGCCGATGAATTGAATACCTGTTATTTCTCTCCATCCAAATGGGGTACAAGATCGTGTGCGTCACCAACATCCTATTGCAGCTATTTGCGGGTGCCAAAACCACTTCTGGACAATATTCTTGGCATTTTGGTCGAAGGTCTAAGCGATACTTTTGTATTATAGATATCTGATATTATTTACTAGTGTTTGCACCGATTTAATTTCGATGGTTATCATTCCGTTGAAATGGCCTACCTTTGCATCAGAATTTAAAAATTCAAATATTTCAAGACCTCTTTTCTTTGTTTAGTATTTTTTATAATTTTTGTTGTATTAATATCCATGCAAACTGTCTTACTAAGAAAGTAAGAACATGAGGTTTCATTTTTTCTCGTATAAGTTCGACGATATTTTATTGGCTATAATTAAAGAAAAGACCTTTATCGAAAACTTAATAAAATAGTGTTCTTGTTGTGAAAAAACAAATTCTCATATAACTTAGGGCCTGCCCTAGCTCGTTCATGGAATGAGAGTGAATATCCATCTAGACCAGCGAAACCGGTGAGTACGTGACGACCAACGAAGGAGAGAATGAATGAATAAAATTCTGACCATTTAGACCATCGTTCGCATATATATGGGCTTTACTATGCGTGTAAAGTTTGATTGTTTTTTCATGTGATAAACACAGTCTTAATTGTATATACAGTATACTTATACGTATACGTTTATCTGATTTAAATGAAGTGGACGAAAAGGAAACAATAAAAAGAAAAGAAAAAACATTTGTAGTTCTAGCTAGGGGATGTTCTAGAATAAATAAATGGATAAGGTTCACAAATAATGTAAAAGGAGATATGCTGTCAAGTGTCGGCATAAAATAATATGATATTGATACGTAATCGTATCTATTCATTAGTATTATTTTAGTCCATAGTATTTTATACATTAAAAAATCCATTTGATTAATGGTTATCTAATCATATAACCAAAACAATTACTCCCTCCGTTTCAGAATATCGTTTTAGGTTTTCAATACATATTTTGAATAAAAATCTAGTTTTAACCTTATTGTTTTAGTGTATTTATTAGAGAGGAAAAAATTGTTTAGTGTATTAATAAATGGTAATATGGAATTTTTAATAGTTTTCTTACTATGTTTGAAATATGTCAAAATGACACATTTTGTGAAACATATCTCTATAATATTATTTAAGAAGACATTTTCTAAAATGAACTTTGTTTTGTAAGTTATTACATGAAATGTCATTACAAATAACAAAGAATAATTGAAATAGGAAAGATATAATAGTCTTTTATAATTATTGATTAGAATATGAAAAGTAATTTTGCATTAAAAAGATTATTTATTATTTAATTTCTTAATTATTTTTAATGCTATATATTTTAAAATAATAATCAATTCATATATTTTTAAAAATATATATATATTCGAAATTTTGCTATATTTTTCACTATAATTTATTATATTTTATTTGAATATATATATATCAAAACAAAAAGTTGCAAAATATTTTACTAATTTTATAAAAAGTTAGACACAAAAAACTACTTTTTTTTAAGAGTTTGTAGACTAACAACAAAAACTAGAGTCATTTAACGGTGTATATTAAAATTATGTTTTCAAGATTATGAGTTTTTGCAGTTTAGCCCGAATAATTTTTTAGTTTACTGCAAAACGGGTTAAATAGATAAATTATAACAAATTGACAGTTTTATCAATAATCATTTGTTAACTATATTGTAAAATTCAGATAAAAGTAATTTTCTTAAATTTCAAAACAATTTATTTTTAAAAAATTACTCCGCTTTATAATTAGCGCAGATTAAATCCTAGTGGTGTAGTATATAGAAACCGTAATACCACGAGCTCAATTCACCACCAAACAAATTTCCGACAAATGATATATTCCCCTCAGATTCGAATCATATTAATTCTGGAATCTTCTGTGTGTGATTCGATATATAGTACAGTGGCTATCTTATTAACACACTAATATATGGTACGCTAATTTTGGTGCTTTGCTTAAGGCTTTAATTATGTAACCAAATCAATTTCTAATATTTTGAAACCATGATACGACGAACCACCGAACAAAGCTTCCGACAAAGATATATTTCCCCACAAAATCGATATGGAATCTTTTTAAGTGATTCGATCTATAGTACAGTGGCTACTACCTTATTAATAGTGTATGGTACGTTAATTTTGGTGCTTTTGACTAAAGCCTTCATTAAGGATCCTTTCTGATAGCAAGGAAAAAAAAAAAGAGAAAACAATTACGGAGCCTTCATGTTAAAGAAAGAACATTTTATAGTATTAATGTAATAATGGACCACTAGACCCAATATCATGGCTCTACATAGGATTGATTTCGATATCTCTCATTTATCCTTTTTCCTTGTCTAAGTTACCTACTGGTATCATTGTTTGTATTGTTTTTCTCTCTGATTTTTCTCTGGTTTTGACCTCTGTTATGTACCAAACTCTGCGTGGATCGTCCTTGGTTTGAATTTCAGTGTTAAAAACAGTTCGGTGCTTTGTTTAAGGATTTAATCGAGGAGCCTTTAATTGACATTGAAAAGCTTTCATTATTTAATATGGACCTTTATTAACCCTCGTCGTGTATGATTTTTTTTTTTTTAAACCAGATAATGCAAGGAGTCGAACTCATGACTTCGTATACACTTAACACGTGTGCATTACCATTTGCCAATATCGTTTTTGTTGTTGTAAACAATATAAGTATATTTATATATATATTACAACGATGTGTTTTGTCCTTTGAATATTTTTGTCTTTCTTCTTTGTTTCATATGAATTACGTTAAAATATGTGTTTCCCGTCAAAACCGCAAAATCACGTTTTTCCGTCAAAACCGTAAAATCACGTTTTTCTGCCAAAACCGCGAAATCGTGTTTTCACGCCAAAACCGCAAAACCGTGTTTTCCCACCAAAACCGCAAAATCACGTTTTCCCGTAAAAACCGCAAAATCGCGATTTCCCGTCAAAACGTGATTTTGCGGTTGGCGGGAAAACGTGTTTTGACAGGAAACTCGATTTTGTGGTTTTTACGGAAAAACGTTATTTTGCGGTTTTGGCGGGAAAACGCGATTTTGCGGTTTTTACGGGAAAATGTGATTTTGCGGTTTTGACGAGAAAATGCGATTTTGTGGTTTTTATAGGAAAACGTGATTTTGCGGTTTTGGCGGGAAAACGCGGTTTCGCAGTTTTGGCGGGAAAACACGATTTCGCGGTTTTGGCAAGAAAACACGATTTTGCGGTTTTTAAGGGAAAACAAGATTTTGCAGTTTTGGCGGGAAAACGCGTTTTCGCGGTTTTGGCAGGAAAACGCGATTTTGCGATTTTTATGGGAAAACTTGATTTGTGGTTTTGGCGGGAAAACGCGATTTTGCGGTTTTGGCGGGAAACCCGATTTCGCGGTTTTGACAGGAAACGTATATTTTAACAATAATTCATATGAAACGAATAAGAAATACAAAAATATTCAAATGACAAAACACATCGTTGTAATATATATATATAAATATATTTATATTGGTTATAACTACAAAAATGATTTTGGCATAATGATAATGCAGACATGTTAAGTGTATACGAGGTCTTGAGTTCGAATCCTGATTTTGCATTATCTGGTTTTAAAAAAAACAGCCAAAACGATGTCGTTTTGATAACTTATACACGGCTATATACGGGTTGTAAAATATATACACAGACGAGGGTTATATAGCGGATTGACTCAGACTTGATAGGTTGACTTGCATTTTTTGCAAGTGGAGTGTAGAGTTGCAAAAAAAATCGACTTGAATGGTTGATTTGCAGAAAATCTTTAGGGGGGTGTATTGAACTGTGGATTATTAGTGATTTTGGGTTCTTTTTAAAATCTCATGTTATTGAACTGAAGATTTTAAATTGTCTTTTAAAATCTCATGTTATTCAACATGAGATTTAAGTAAAATCACTTCAAATCACTTACAATCCTTTGTTATTCAAACAAGAAGTTTAATAAATCATATCAAATCTGTTGTTATTTGAAATTTAATAAATTTGTATGAAAATCACTTGTGAATAGAATTGTAGATGATTTGAGATGTATTTTTACTTGAAAATAGAGTTGGGACAAATAACAGCTATATGGATGTAATTTGAAAGAGACTCACGATTCTCATCTTCTACTTATAAAAAAAAAAAACCAATGCTTTTTATCTCTATTCTCCTCTACGATTTCTCCATTACTCTATTCTCCTCCTTCTCCATTACTACGAACCTCAAACAATCTGTTCTCGATTACCACGATTTATATTTCTCAATCTTCTTCTCTCTCACCTTCCTTACTACAACCCTTCCCGTCGTCGAACCCGATCCGGATTCAGTTTCCACTATATACGAACTACTCCCCTAGTACGGCCTCTCAAGCGGCCTTTTGCCGGACTCCGTCATCAATTTCACCTATGGTTTACCAGATTCACAGGCATGGCAAGATTTCCACGCCCGTCACTTTTCCGGAAAACTCTTCAAGGTACCACACATCAATTTAATGATAATACTCACATCTTTCGATTCCGAATCCCATCAAATTGATCCTAGATTTTGGGCAGAAACCTGATTATGCAAATTTCATGTAGGAAAGAAGATTGTATGCTTTGAATTTTACGGCTTTGGTACTAATAGCTGGAGTTTACGTTCGCGTGTTTTGAACTGAGCTTGCTTGTCTTTCTCTGGGTTAAAGACATGGATTTGGAAGCTAGTTGTAAGGTATTATTGGCCGAAAGATGTGCTCTTTTGCTTTATCTTTGTTAATTTGAACTTGCTATGTTGTGTCGATTGGTATACTGAGTGTATGTTTGAAAGAGCTTTTCCTGTGTTAACTATGTCTTTATCTGGATTCTATTTTGTGATTACTTCTGAGCTAAAACGTGCTCTATTTCACAAGGGTTTTGGATTCATGGTTCATGATTGCTGTCAGTGGATTTTATCTTGCTCATGTTGAGGATAAAGTTTTTTCTGCTGTGTTGGCAGGATAAGCTTTCATATTTTCTGATAAAAGAGCTCAAGGATGTGCTCACTCAACTGGGACTTTCGAAACATGGAAAGAAGCAGGTTAAGATTTTTCTGCGTCTAATTTCTCTTTGTTTGATGCTAACTTAATCTGTCAGATGAAAAACATGCTATCTCATTGTCACTCTACATTCGATTTGGTATAAAGGTTGTTAAGTAGAATACTAGAGTAGGCTCTATAAAGTTTATACAGAGTAGGCTCTATAAAGAACATTACTGTATACGTTTGTGATTGTAGCAGTGAGGCTCTCGTTTGGTAAAGGTTTGCAAAATACAATCCTTCAATTTTGGTATAGGATTGCAAAAGTTGTCTGTGATCTATATTGTAAATTGGATAAATATGTCCTTCAATTATGGGTTGCTCGTTTAGAAAGGTTATATGGGCTTCTTGTTTTTAGTTTTTTTTAGGGTTAGCTTTGTAGGTGTACGTGTATATATATACAATCAAAGTACTTTAGGGTTAGTTTTTTTTAGGGTTAGCTTCCAGGGTTTCAAGGTTTCTCTGTCAAAGTGAGCATTCTTTTCGATTTAATTTTGCTTCTGTCTACGTTTTGTTTAATTTTTCTGTTAGAAAAACCAAAGGACCATGAGTTATGAGTTTGTTTGAAAATTGGTAGACAGAGTAAAAGGACTTTGTTAGTTGTGAGTTTTGTTAGCATAAGTACTATTTGTTTTGTGCATGACGTTATTAATTAAACCTTGTTAGAAGAATATCTCTGGTTCGTTTTCTTGTCGGTTCGATACGATATATTTTAGTTTCTGCTTGACGTTACTGTTATTCTTGAGGCTTCTCTATGTTTTGTGTTGTCCTGGGTTCAGCATATGATTTCTGTTTGCAAATGTTTATAGAGAACAACCTACACTACGATGGATGATCCAAAAGGTAAAGGTCCATATGGTGCGTGGTCTGATCCTGAACACAAAATGTTGCTACGCCTACTAGTGGAAGTAATCAATCAGGGTTTCCGCGATGCTAGTGGTAAATTCAGCAAACTAACAGTGGAGACAAAAATATTGTCTACTCTAACCAAAGAGCTTGGAACTGTTAAAACCTATAAGCAGTACAAAAATAGGATGAAGATATTGAAGGGTAGGTACCAAAGCTTTGCAGATTTTCTTCGTTGTAATTCTGGGTTTGGGTGGGACCCTGTAATGAAGAAATTCACTGCAGATGATGAAGTATGAAATGTCTATTTGGAGGTACAAAGTTATAATATGAGTAGTTATGAATACATTTGTGTTGCTTAATTACGAAATTTAATTTAATTCTTATATTATTCTTGTTAAATAGGCTCATTCAGGTAATAAACATATGCGTGATGAGTCATTTGAAGATTTCGAGGATTTGCAAATGATATTTGGACAAAATGTCGCAACATGGCAGAATGCTATGAGCTTAGGCGATAACATTGATGTACAGCCCTCTCAAGTTGGACACAATGAGGAGACAAACGACACAAATTCTGTCCAAATGGTGGATGATGCAGAAGGATTCATCACTGAACTATCATCTGACCATGGAGTTGTGTCTTCAGCAGGAAAAAGCATGGGAGAAAAGCTTCCCCAAAGAAAGAAAGCTAGAATTGAGGAATCTACTATGACCAAGGTTTGTGATGAATTGAATGCAATGAATAGTCAGATATTTGGCATGTTACAGAAAAGACGGGAACAAGAGGCTGAAGAAAAAGAAGCAGACGACAAAGCTAATAATGTGTGGGATGCTATCAAAGAAATTCCCGATTTGGACGAAGATCTCCGTTATGAAGCAATGACGCTTGTTCACAGTTTGGGTATGAAATCTGGATTCATGAATATGTCCATAGCAGACCGTTGTGGATGGATCAAACAAAATCTTCGTAAAACAAGTGGATGAAGTCTTGAAGATGGTTTTTTAATTTGAAAGTTTATAGAGTTTTTATCATTACTATGAACAAGATTATGGTTTTTGTTTCAGTTTTACCAACACTTTTGTGTTTTCGTTTTTATGGATCTTATTTTCAATTTCAAGTTAGTGCTTTTAACAAGCTTACTCTTCTTCTTTTCTTGAGATTAGTTTCAATTTGAAATCAGACCCAATAGTTGTTTCTTTTCATCTAAACAAACGGGTCTTCTTGAAGGTCAAGACTTGAACCAAGCAATATAGAAGAAAACTGTGATCCGCATTATAATTTCAGTTTGTTATCAGCCTGATTAGTTAATTCATTCTCCATCTAAACAACGACTCTTCTTTCTTTATCAATATATATATTATATACATATATGGCGGGAAGAATATACACATGGTGGGAAATAAATTGGTGCCAATTGACAAAAAAATTGGCGGCTAAAACAAAACAAGGTGTATAAAGTCTACTTGATAAAACAGTTTCATCTTTCTCATAAGAAAGGACGGCGACCAACAACTTAGAGCGAGAGAAAGATAGAGGGTCCAGAGATCTCGACGAGTGTGTTCGTCCCTCAAGATACACCGCTCTCTCAACAACGACGCATTCTGAATTCTCTGTAAGATTCAAATACTCTTTTTCCTAATTAAAATTAGATATATGCTTATGATCTCACTTGCCTTATTGGAATCAGAGTTGAATTAGAACAAATTCTAGGATTCTGTGTGTTTATGAAATTTTCTATTTCGTTGTATAGGGTTTAATAATGAATCTCATTAATTGTTCACAAAAATTAAGAGATACGAGGTAGAAGAAAAAGAAAAAGAATGAAAATTTTTAAGACGGACGTTGATATTTTGTTACTGATTTTGTCAAACATCGAGAGGGTTCGTTATGTGATTACAAAAATGAATGCTCTGCAAATACGCCAGATTAGAAGACCAATTTCAAGACTTAATTGGACATGAATACATACAAAATGCGTTGGTTAACGATCGTGACCATTTTCGACATCTATATTGTATGTATCCAGAAGCCTTTCTGAAGTTATGCACTATTATCAGAAAAGAGATGGGAGTAAAAGATACGAGAAATGTTTCGGTTGAAGAAATGCTTGCCACGTTTTTGTTCATCGTTGGTCAAAATTCCAGGTATATTCAGGCGCAAGATAGATTCAACAAGTCAAGATTCTCCATAAGTACGAGTTTTAACACAATTCTCAAGGTGTTATGTGCACTTGCTCCTACATACATGGCTAAACCCAGAACTGCAGTACCCGCAAAAATAAAAAACAGCACACGATATTATCCTCATTTTAAGGTATGAAATTTTTTTAATTTGTATTTTTCAAGTGTAAGAAAATTTTAACAGCTTTGAATATTTCTTAGGATTGTTTGGGGGCTATTGATGGAACGCATATTTTTGCAATGGTACCTGGAAAAGACCCGACTATCTACCGCAACCGAAAAGGACAAGTATCGCAAAATGTTTTAGCTGCATGCAATTTTGATTTAGAATTTATATATGTTCTAAGTGGATGGGAAGGTTCAACTCATGATGCAAAAGTATTAAATGATGCTTTAACAAGAAATAGTAACAGATTCACGGTTCCAGAAGGTTAGTATTTTCATATGATTAAAAAAATTATGTGTTATTATTTTGCATTTTATCTCACTTGTATTTGTATACTTCAAAAAATTTCAGGCAAATTTTATTTGGTTGACTGTGGATACGCCAACCGTCGTAGTTTTCTAGCTCCATTTCGAAGTACTCGGTATCATCTGCAAGAATTCAGGGGAGAAGGAAAAGATCCCACAAATCAAAATGAATTGTTCAATCTTCGTCATGCTATCTTACGAAATGTAATCGAGAGGATTTTTGGCATCTTCAAATCAAGATTTCTCATCTTCAAATCTGCACCACCATTTCCATATAAGACACAAACACAGTTAGTACTTGCATGTGTTGTTTTACATAATTATCTTCGTAAGGAATGTCGTTCAGACGTGTTTCTTCCTGAAGAAGAAAGCGATAGCGATAGCGATAGCGATGAGGAAAAGATAGGTAATAACGAAAATAATTTTGCTGAAGTTCCTAATGGTACACAAGAACAACAAAAGTTGAATGCTAATAACTGGAGAGCAAGTATTGCAGCAACCATGTTGGCAGATGCTATGGATATGGAATTTTGATGCAATAAAGTTTTTAGATTTTTTTTTTTTTATTTCGCTCGTTGATTTCTATTGCTTTTGAATTTTTTTGTTTTTTCGTTATACATTGTTTTTTTCACGACAATAATGGATTAATCTCGACTAGTTTTGACAATGATACAAAATAATGGTTCGGATTCGTAATGATATTCGATCATTGTGTATGGGTATATGTTTGAATTCTATAAACATATATAATTGTGACAAAAAACCACGATGGTTTTAAGCCTTATGTATCACTTACCAAATCATCAAAGCAATTATGAATCATCCTAAAAACACCTCCAAATCCCACGTGACTTTATTTTTCATTTTTTAATAAATCTCACCTATATTCTCCAAATCCACCTAAAAATCACCCTAAATCCCACAAAAAATGAAATCCACTAAACTAATTAAAATCCACAGTTCAATACACCCTCCCCCTTACATGATCTTCCATTAAAAATCAATTACTACTACTCCACTTACTTAGTGTTAAGTGATTTCCGATTCTCCATTATTTAGCGTATCAATCAATAATCACATAGCTTCGTACTAAAGTACTCATTTTGAAGTTATTTTTGTTCCAAAAAAAAATATCATTTTACATTTTTATTGTAATTTTTAGACAAATTTCTTATTAAATTATTCACCTAAAACTCGCTTTTGAATTTAAGTCATTATCGTATAATTAACAATTTATAAATAAATCTATAATTATAGTATAATTAATAATATCTATATATATATATATATTTTTTTTTTTTAAAATCAATGTTTTCTTAATTTGTGTAATATATGTCAAAACGCTAAAATGAATAGAATAATAATTTGTGTATTATTGAAGGTACGTACGTAGCTTGAGGTTGTTTTACGTAGTAGTAAAGGTATTTCGACAAAACTGTAAATTGGAATTTCGTTGAGAAAGTATAGCCATATTGATTTTGATTTATTGTGATAAAACTCATAAGAAAATGATAAACATTCAAGAGTTGATCTTTATTTATGACAGCACTAGAGATACCTTTTTCATTATTTATGTCGAGAAACGACTCAAACGAGTACATATATGTCAGCTTTCCACTGCGAGGTAGAACATATCACATTTAATAACTAATGTCACACATTGGACATATCTGTAAGAAATCAAAATATTATTTTTAAAATGGAAATAAATCAAATATCAAATCTTTGTCCCACTGTCCCCTCGTGTTCACTGGTAATATTTCGTCCTCATCCATCTAGCCACAGCCGCAGGATCACGGCAATATACATATCTGATCAATCTTTTTCATTTGCATAATATGATTGATTATTAATTAACAACAATGAAAAACCGTATAACAACATTAGTCTCTTAGTTTTACCCAAAAAAAAACATTAGTCTCTTAGTTGATTTCGAGGTCAATATAATCAAAAGAGGATTATGTAGTTTTATACAATACGTTTGATTACGATATCCCAATCTTCCAGTGAATTTTATACATATTTTTAATATTCACCTAAAGTCAGACATTTCCAATCTATGAGGACTATAGGATACCTTTTTTAACCTGAAACTAGTCTAGCTTTTCAGTGTATTTTTCCCGGGGCTAACTGGATCAGCAGATAGATCATATCCAAAAAAAATATATACTTTTTTATATATCACTCAAGGATATCAACAATTGTCAATTAGTTTTAAATGTCAATGATATCCTGTTTATTCAATAAATTCAAAGATTAGTATGTGCCATGGTTAAAAAAAATTCCGGTTATATTTTTTAAAAATCACTGATCAAAATACTTAATTAAGTATCGATTTGAATTGCATACATGTGATTTAAATGCTGAATTCTAAACTATTAGTTTATAAATGTTTCTTAACAAACCCCCGAAGCAATAATACCATATCGATAGAAAACGATTTTAATTATATTTTATTTAAATTCAGATCCTGCATGACTTATTTAGTTGTTTAGAAGTATCAACGTGATTTAATTGGAGTCCGTTGGATGGATTTATTTATTTAATAACCTTTGCTTCTCTGTACACCATATGACCAATTGACCATATAGTATAATAAAATTATACACAGATAAAACCACATGCGTATACAATAAGGTTATACTAGACATATATATAAAACGCCCCCTACGAATTATTGGCTCTTCGTATAAACCAAAGACCAACGAAGCATCTTCCAAAGAAAATAAAAAAAAAACAAAAAAACTTGCTAATAATTGCTTGCAAATTTCATGCCACGTGGTATTTTAATAGACCAATTATCAGAATCCATTCAAATAAAATAATAATATGGATATATGTATATATAACTCTGGTTTTTGCATGTAAGACTTCGCAAAGACGAGCAAGATTTCTGGAGACGCGGAAAACAGAGAGAAGAAATCAAAAAGCGTATTTGAAAAAAAGAAATTGTATTGCTCTTAGTCAACGATGGTGACTCTAAAACTTGAGATTTGCATCGAGTTGGTGAAATTAACCGTAGATTTCGTCGCCGCCGTAGCGGAATCGATCGAAGTAGCTTTCCGTCACCGTCCTCCGCCGGTTATTCAATATTCAGCGGTGATGAACGGTCGCCGGAGTAATTACTCCGCCGTTCCTATTCCTCTCGTGGGGTTTCTGTAATTATTGTATTCTTCTCTTATAGTTCCTTTTTTTTTTTGGGTTTGGTTAGTCTTGTTCTATTATTACTGTCTTGCCTCGATCTGCCACGTGGCGCTTCGGACAAAAGGTGTGATTCGTATGGAAAGATCAAGAACGAAAAGATCATGAAGAGTTTACATACTCCGTGAATATATAAAAGCTTAGTTATTCAATCCCGATCGTGTATTATTTTGTTTTTGTTTTAGTTTTAGTTTTAATGTATATAATTTGTTTATTCATAGATCAGAAAAACTGCTGTTATATTATTCATTTTTACAGAACATACTTTCAAGGTGTATCTGATTTTGAAGAAGGCAGGTTCGAATATTAGGGTCATATTCGAATAATGATCGTAACGATATTTAATTATACAAAAATACAAAAACTAGAGTCTTATCCATGTTTTTCATTTTCGTTGCTTTATCTCTTATCCATTTTTGAGTTCTAAAATTTGTTTTTTTTTTTTTTTTTTTTGTGGTCTCCACCAAATAACGTGTCGGATACTAATCTATTTTTGGAATATTTGTCGAATAATCCTGGTATGATCAATCGTCGATGCACCAAAAATAACGCAACTTAGATGTTACTTTTAGGGAACACAGATTTGTGATGCTTTTGTTTCACTGTTGTTCAACAATAATGCCGATACATAACTTGAAATCATTTTGAATTAAATGATACTACATTATTATTTAAAAAAACAAAAAAGAATGAGCTTTGAAACACAAAACTTGGGAACCAAATGTAGTTAACGAGCTTGTAACAGCACTAAAAAATGTATGTAACAGTCTTCAGAACAATTATATAGACAATAGAAATCAGTCATCAACATTTCAATTATGGTAAAAAAAAACAAACAAATAGGTTGTTGTTGACGACGTCAATGACCTGAATTAGTTATCGTTTATAATCCAATTTAGCAACACTAATTTACTATTTTTACAATCCTGTAAAAGAAAAGAAAAAACTAATTTTACATTTTCTAAATATAAGCAATCTATGAAATTTGTTTTGTTCTCATTTCTCTTATAATTACCTTTCTTTCATTCTTAGAATTAGACTTTTCTCTCAAGACTTAAGCAGCCTTGGGTCCTTCCCCAAGGTTTCTCATTATATACAAAAAATGATTACAAAAACAAAAATGGAGAGGCCCTTTGGCTGCTGCGTCTTCTTCTTTCTCCTCTTTATCTCTGTCGTAATCGCCACCATCAACGACGAAGCTTCCTTCCCGGAAAACGCCGTTCTCACAAACGACCTAGAACAAAAATGCTTTAACATCAACAAGGTCGATCCCAATCTCAAATTTGAAAACGACCGTCTAAAAAGAGCTTACATTGCTCTTCAAGCCTGGAAAAAAGCGATTTACTCAGATCCGTTTAAAACCACAAAAAACTGGGTCGGATCTGATGTGTGTTCTTACAACGGAGTTTACTGTGCGGAAGCTCTAGATGATCCCAGCCTCACGGTGGTCGCTGGTGTTGATCTTAACCACGCGGATATCGCTGGACATTTACCACCGGAGCTAGGTCTTATTACCGACCTAGCTATGTTTCACATCAATTCGAATCGATTTTGTGGGATTATCCCCAAAAGCTTATCGAAACTCGCTTTGATGTACGAATTCGATGTTAGCAACAATCGATTCGTCGGTCCATTCCCAAAAGTTTCACTCTCGTGGTCGTCTTTGAAGTATCTCGACATAAGATATAACGAATTCGAAGGAAGTTTGCCATCTGAGATCTTTGATAAAGACCTTGATGCAATATTTTTGAACAATAACCGATTTGAATCGGTTATTCCTGGTACGATTGGAAAATCGACTGCTTCGGTTGTCACATTCGCGAACAATAAGTTTAGTGGTTGTATACCGAAATCGATCGGTCAGATGAAGAATCTCAATGAGGTTGTCTTCACTGGAAACAATTTAACCGGTTGTTTCCCGAACGAGATCGGTTTGCTTAACAATGTGACGGTTTTCGATGCAAGCAATAATGGATTTGTCGGTAGTGTACCATCGAGCTTGTCCGGTTTAGCTAGCGTTGAGCAGTTGGATTTGTCGAATAATAAGCTGACCGGATTTGTTGCCGACACGTTTTGCAAGCTGCCTAGTTTGGAAAACTTTAAGTTTTCTTACAATTATTTCAGTGGAGAAGCTGAGAGTTGTGTTCCTGGGAAGAACAATGGGAAACAGTTTGATGATACAAGTAATTGCTTGAAGAATAGACCAAACCAGAAATCGGTTAAGCAATGTTTACCGGTGGTTAGTCGCCCGGTGGATTGTAGCAAGGACAAGTGTTCTGCCGGCAGCAACGGTGGATCAGAACCATCACCAAAGACGCCGGAAACTAATCCACCAAAACCGAAAGAACCGGTTATGCCAAAGCCTGATGAATCACCTAAACCAGAACCACAAAGACCATCAAAACCCGAGACACCAAAAACACCTAAACCTATGCCACCAAAGCATGAATCTTCTAAACCGGAAGAACCTACAAATAAGCATGAGTTATCGAAACCTGAGGATTCTCCTAAACCACAACCACATGAACCTGAAGAATCTCCTAAACCAGAAGAGTCACCTAAACCTAAACCACCACAAAGATCAGAAACTCATAAACCAGTTTCACCACCAAAGGAAGATCCATACGACGCATCTCCGGTTAAAAATCGCCGTCCGCCGCCACCACCCAAGGTAGAGGAACCATATGTAACACCACCGCGACCACCAATGCCTTCCCCACCACCACCGTCACCGGTATATTCGCCACCACCTCCAGTTTACTCACCACCGCCTCCGGTTTACTCGCCACCGCCTCCTCCAGTACATTCTCCTCCTCCACCACCACCACTTGTTCACTCTCCACCTCCACCAGTTGCTTCTCCTCCGCCGCCATCACCACCACCACCGGTTCACTCTCCTCCACCCCCACCGGTTTTCTCTCCACCACCACCAGTCTTCTCACCTCCACCACCATCACCGGTTTACTCACCGCCTCCTCCAATCCACTCTCCACCACCACCACCTGTTTATTCTCCGCCTCCACCAATTTTCTCGTCACCACCGACAATTCAACCACCAATTTTCTCGTCACCACCGACAGTTCAAGCCCCAACCCCATCATCAGAATCAGATCAATCACCAATTCAAACTCCAACACCGGTTCAATCCCAAACCCAAGCACCAACTCCATCATCAGAATCATATCAATCACCAATTCAAACTCCAACACCGGTTCAATCCCCAACCCAAAAACCAACTCCATCATCAGAATCATATCAATCACCAATTCAATCCCCAACCCAAGCACCAGCTCCATCATCAGAATCATATCAATCACCAATTCAAACTCCAACACCGGTTCAATCCCCAACCCAAGCACCAACTCCATCATCAGGATCATATCAATCACCAATTCAAGCTCCAACACCGGTGCAAACCCCAACTCAAGTACCAATTCCCTCATCAGAATCAGATCAATCACCAATTCAAGCTCCAACACCAGTTTTCGAACCGGTTCAAGCCCCAACACCAATCTCTAAACCGGTTCATGCGCCATCACCATCAAACGAACCGGTCTCATCACCAAAACAATCAGAAGAAATTGAAGCGCCTGAACCATCCTCAGACAAAGCTGCACCACCGCCGGAAAACAACGACTATGATGATGACGACGGTGATTTCGTCCTACCACCGCACATTGGATTCCAATATGCATCGCCTCCACCACCGATGTTTCCAGGCTACTAAAAACTAATGTAGTAGTGACAGTGTTACTATTTTTTTTTACATTTCCATCCATTTTTCCATGTTAATTCAATTGTAAAGAAAAACCTAAAACAAAATCTAAATGCCAGTTACAATTGAGCATTGTATATTTTTTAAATAGATTATTTTGTAGAAGAAAAGAATTTGCGAAATGTAACACAATACCATTTTTTGTTTGTTTGTTGTTGTAAAGTTCCCATATTTTCTTACCATTTCATATGTATTATTAAAATCATTTTCCTTGCAAATTTTTTTTTTTCTTATGAGAACTAATTTTTTGTCAATTTCTATCCAAAACCTATTTGGGTCGAAAATCCTGATTCAGTAAATTGGGTCCAATAAACTAATGCTAAAAAAGTCAGACGGAGTCAAAGAAACCCGACAGGGTCAAAGGAGCAGACGAGGTGACGGGCCGAGCTGAAAGGCTCACATGAGTGAAAATCTACGGTCAAAGGGGATTAAATGCAGAATCGTTAGTCAATTCCGACGAGACCAAAGACTCGTTTAAACTGGTGAATTAGGACGCATGAACGTAACAGTCGGAGCCTCAAAATTAAAGACCATTCATGGCGAATCAGGTGGAGTAAACGGTAATGTTAAACACGATCTCAGAGTATAAAACAAAGACGAGAGCATGAAGCAAGGGACCTGAATCCTATTCTCGACAACCACTTCTCACTACAATTAGCTCTAGACTCAAACACTTAGCAATTCTTTGTTATTGTTCTTGTAAAATTCCTCTTGTGTATCAAAATACTAAACCCAGTTTACTCTGCACAAATCTTGTCCAAATCGCTACCGAATCAATCATGTTTGATATCGTCGAGTAACAAACTTTCTGTTTATTGCTCGATAGTCCTTCAGTTTTTTTTTCCTTAAAAATAAAACAAAAATTCTCCGTTTATTCATATTTACAAATTTTAACATTTGTATTTTCAGCTACAACAACATATTAGTAAAGTATCGTGAGTCATTTACGTTTTAGTTGCATACTTGCATGCATGAGATATTTATGAGTGAGCTTTATAATTAAGAAAAAAACTAGGATTTAATCCGCGCTATAATTAGCGCGAAGTAAATTTTTAAAAAAATTGTTTTGAAATTTAAGAAAAATTATTTTTAATTGAATTTAGTTTTATGTATAACTCATGATTATAAATTGAGTTGTCAGACAGAATAATTTGTCTATTTAACCCGTTTTGCAGTGGACTAAAATATTATTCGGACTAACCCGCAAAACCTATAATATTGAAAACATAACTCTAATATATGCACCGTTTAATGACTATAGTTTTGTGGTTAGTTCACGAACTCTTAAAAAAAAATCTTTTAAAAAATCAATTTTTTTTTGTCTAACTTTTTATAAAATTAGTAAAATATTGTTCAACTTTTATTTTGATATATTCAAATAAAATATAATAAATTATAGTGAAAATTATAGCAAGATTTCAGATATATTTTTTTCTTTGAATATATATGGATTGATTATTATTTAAAAATATATAATATTAAAAATAATTAAGAAACTAAATAGTAAATAACCTTTTTAATGATAAATAAATACTTTTCATATTCTCATCAATAATTTTAAAAGACAATTATATAATTTTCTATTT
>PKMM01017480.1:0-120019 GCA_002933915.1 Eutrema heterophyllum | reverse complement strand
TAATGATCAAGTCTTTTTCATAAATTAATTATGAATCATAACTAAATAATTATTAAAATTTTAATAAATTTGTTTGATATTTTATAATAATATATTTATTGCTAAAATCAAATTAAAAAATACATCCCAAAAAACCAAGTAAAATAATATAATACAATATAGCCATAATCAAAATATTTTTAAAGTTAAAGTTTTAATTTATAAATATAACAAACTATATTTGTTGTTAAGAAATACATTAAATTCAAAATATCAAGTATAATACAATACATAAAAAAATTTATCGACTATTTTGATTTGTCCATAACATATTTGCTATATTGTCCCTTAGTCGTGTCATATATTCTCCATCTGCTCCATCTTCTACATCAACTGCTCCCATGTCATCTAAATCAGGCTCTCGATTTGTGTTGTTTATTCTCGTCTCTGTCATTACTTCTGCAAAATCGGCATTTGAGAAGTTTGAAATTTTAATAATATTATGTAATCCCATTGTAGCCATTATCACTTTCTTTTGTACGTGAATGTTGTATCTTGGAAAATCAGAAAGAATCCTCCATTTATTCTTCCAAACTCCAAAAGTCCTCTCAATAACAGAACGTAAAGAAGCATGACGTCGATTGAACAATTCTTCTTTATTTCTCGTAGGAGGACCAGAGTTGAACTGTGATATATGATACCTCACAACATATAATTTATTTTTAATGTTTGGGCGTGAAGAGTTTTACATTTTTTTATATTTTAAATGTTGCATTATAATGTTAATCATATATATATGCATTATCAAACATATTATGTTTACAAAAAAAAATTGCATACTTTCGAAAAAAAAATTGATTACTTAGTGCAAACGAATTGGAGAATTTTTGGAGAGTGTTTAGTTTTGGAGAGAATTTTTGGGTTGAGAGTGATAAATGGAAAAAGTGGAATTTTATAGAGTTTTTATTTTGGATTTAAAAAAATAAATAAATAATAAACGAACCAGAGCTTAAACTCACCTCTTCCCCTACTTTTCTCCTCTTTGTGCGGAACTTGTCAGATTCTTTCCGCCATCTACTTTTTTCTTCTTTTTTTTTTTTTTTTTAAATATCAACTTTTTGCTTCACGTGTAGGCCTAGGCATAATACCCGAACCCAAAAAACCGAACCGAATCCGACCCGAAAAAGAGGAACTAAACCCGATAAAATACCCGAACGGTTTCTAAATTCTAAACCCAAAAAACCAAAACCGAATCCGAACCGAACCAAAAACCGAATGGATATCCGAAATACCCGAAATATAATTATTTACCCAATATATTAATTATATTTAGACTTGATAACCCAAAATTACAATCATAAATCCGAAAATATGATTTAATTTTATACCAAAATGATTGAAAGACCAAAAATAACCAAAATATACTAAGTTTTTAGTTATATTTGTTAAGGTTTGACCAAATTTTATTTAAATTTCACCAGTTTTATTCAAATTTAACCAATTTTCATTTTATTTTTATGATTTTTCGGATACCCGAACCCAAACCGAACCAGAAAGTAAATAACCGAACCCGAACCAAACCCAAATGAAATTCTAAAATACCCGAACGATTTCTAAATCCTAAACCCAAAAACCCGAAAACCCGAATAACCTGAACCGAAATCTGAACATCTAGGCCTATTCACGTGACTTACCTTGTCAAACCACAATGTGTTTAAACTAAACACGCTAAACATTCACAGAAAAAAAAATAGTAGAATATCTGTCAAAGAGGACAAAAAATATTTATTATATTACGAAAAAAGGAGAGAAAAATTAGGTAGAAAAAGGGTAGTCGGTGGGGGCGGTAGGCTTTTACTTTAGTTTAACCAAAAGGAAAAACCTAAACCGAGTCAACTCACCGATTCGATTTACCGAGTCATGTTTGGGGATTTTTTTTCTATTTTGTTTGGTTAGGTCACTCTGGTCAGGTTTACCTACTAGAGAGAGTGAGAGAGCCCTTTGACCAAAAGCAAAACTCAAAATTGGTTTCAGATCTGAAAAGGGTTTTTTCCTTGAGGCTCAGTGTTATGTATCGGATTCTCCGGCGTCGTTTCATGATCTGACCCCCCTCTTTCGTTAACTCTGGTCCCTTCTTTTATCTCTTTACTTCGTCACTGTTGTTGATTATCTGAATATGCCACGCCCTTTCTTCTACAGCCTTATTCTCTCATCCACTATTCAACAAAAGCGTCTGGTAATTTCTCTCTTCTTTCAAAGTATTTTTTTTTTTTTTCTCTTCTGCATTTGATTTCTGAAAAATTGAAGAATCTGGTGTTGGGTTGCTCTTGGGTTTCTCAAATGAGATTTCCTCTTAACTTCTGTGCTCAATTACGGTTAAAACCAAGTCAAAGATGTGTTCTTTTGTTTTGGGTAGTGAAAATTGAGTGAGAAGGAGTAATAAAATGCCAGCTTTTGCTGATGTTGTGAATTTGGGATCGAAAGTCTGCAAGAGAGTGTTTTTATGTTCTCTGTTTGGGTTTGGTAGGAAGTTGGGTTTTGGAGTAAATCCTGCATCTAGTCTTGATTTTGTGATTTATTTTTTCTTGAACAGAGAAATGAGAGGTGGGTCAGTGAAATTCAGAAATGTGTCTGTATCAATTTGACATCAGATACTGCTCAGGTTGTGTTCAGATTTATTGAGAATAGTAGGAGAGAAGTTGAAATATTGGGACTTTAATTTGACTTTGGTCTTAATATGTAACGCAGAATTGAAACCCTAAAACATGTATAGTGTATGTGTTGGCTTACTGGAGGGGGAGAGAGAGAGAGAGAGACAATGAGTGGACTTCATAGATCTGGACTATAAAGAGAGTTTAGCTTTGAGACTTTGACTAATTACTTGACTTGGATAATGATTTTAACCAGGCAAAGCTCTCTTTTCTCCGGCCATTGTGTTTAATAGATGCTTGTTGATTCTAAACTACAGCATGGGTTATTATAGTTTATGAGCAAAAAACTGAAAGGAACTTTTTGTATCTTTCTTCGTAATAATTTACTATTTGGTTCTTTCGAGAGACACAGTTCTTCCACAACTTGTAATGTCATTATGTACTCCGGGTTATGATGCTTTCGTTTTGCTGTTGAACTCACTGCACCTGATGGTCATATTTGGCTTGTAGGACTAAGGAAAGCTGACAACAAAATCTGGTTTCAAGACGTTTGGCAGGAGTTTGTTGACCATTACTCTAGTTAGATCGGGTTCCTTTTGGTTTTCAGATACAAAGGTGATTCCGTGTTTACCATCTACATTTTCAATCTATCTCCGCACTCTGAGATCAACTACTGTTCAAGTGCTGCTATGAACATGGATTCCGCACACAATCAGCTGAACAAACGCCCTCGATTGTTTGGTGACCTTGAAAACAAAGACGCCAAGGTCATTTATCCATCGATCCCTGCATCTACTGCACCCCTAAATAAAGGGTCTGACGGTTCTACAACTACCCAAAGCTTGTTCGCTGAATCTAAAGCTGAAGAGACACCGAAAGTACTTAAGAAGAGAGGAAGGAAGAAGAAGAATCCTAATCCCGGTAAGTATCCAAGACAGACTCTTAATTCTTGACTTTTTGTTCAGAGGAGAGTCAAAAGATTCATATGTTTTGGTATGTGCAGAGGAAATTAACTCTTCGACTCCGGGTGGAGATGACTCGGAGAACCGCTCAAAGTTCTACGAGAGTGCTTCTGCTAGAAAGAGAACTGTAACTGCAGAGGAAAGAGAGAGAGCCATCAATGCAGCCAAAACATTCGAACCAACCAATCCTTTCTTTAGAGTTGTTCTGCGACCATCATATCTATACAGAGGCTGCATCATGGTAAAAAGCTTCTAAAAAATTATGATTTTAGGTGAATATATGGGTGAAAAGGCCTAAACTGTGTGTGTGACCTGTTTCCTAAAGATTTATTTATTTGTTTTCGGTTTTTCGTCAGTACTTGCCTTCTGGGTTTGCTGAGAAGTACCTAAGCGGGATATCTGGTTTCATCAAGCTCCAGCTCGGGGAGAAACAATGGCCAGTGAGGTGCCTTTACAAAGCAGGGAGAGCTAAGTTTAGCCAAGGATGGTACGAGTTCACACTCGAGAACAATATAGGCGAAGGAGATGTTTGTGTGTTTGAGCTGCTAAAAACTCGGGATTTCGTTCTGAAAGTCACCGCCTTTCGCGTCAATCAGTACGTGTGACCAAAAACAAGATCGCTTTCATGAGCGATCTTGCAGAGAGCTTTCCGAATTTATATTTCATGTAGGGTCTCTTAACTATTGTATCTCTCTTGCATTTCTTGGAGAATCAGTCTGGTTCTCTGGGTTTTAGTAGTGTTTTGAGTGAAATTTCAGGATCCTATGTTTCGATGTGGATAAATATTTGACGATTGAGTGGAAAACTCTTTGTTTGAGTGGTAGTTAGTGTCAAAAGTAGAGTTGTAATTACTCTTTTATCTTCATCAATTTGGTATCGAACTGGTGAGTTAACGGAGAATGATGTTTGATGTGAATGTTGATTATGATGGGTTTTTGATCAGCTGTTTCACCATTGATTTAGTTGGTGAAGCTAATGAGATGATTGGTTCACTTGTGGGATGTAGGATATGATGAAATCATAAACTTCTCTTCTCTGAAAGGCAAAATTTTTTGTTAGCCAAATTTCAGACATGGCAAGCATTTTTACACACAATTACATTACACAAAAGGATCACAAAAGAGCCAAGTTTCTCAACTAAAAATTATACAATTAAGCTAAAGTTCTTGCCAGATTCAGACATTACAAGCATACATTATACACTATTATACAAAGGGGGTCTTAAGTTCTTACTAGTTAAACAATCAAGCTTGCAAGTCTGTCTAACGAGCTAGAAACCGCATAGATCTTTGTCGAAAAAACCCAGAAAAACATATTGTCAAAGTTTTAAAAAACTTCTCTTACGCCTCCTCAGGGTCTCATCTTCTTCAATCTCTTCAACATCATCTACAACAAAGAAGAAGAACCAAATCACATAAAAAGGACACAAAAGTCAAAACCCACAAGTAAGTCTTAAATTTTTACCAATTGTAATCTTCTCAGACTTGATGTTGACTCTTGGTTTTTTCTTCAACAGTTCTTCCAAATCAATCACTCCACTCGAATCATCATCATCATCACTAACTTCAAATCCAGAAAACCCTTCTTCTTCTTCTTCAAGATCCATAACTTCCATAACCTCATCATCATCATCATCATCATCACTCTCAATGACATCAACTTTGTCCAGTGGATAATCAATCTCAGAAGCAGAAACATCAAAGATCACAACACGGAAACTTGAATTCCCTTTGTAATGAAAATACAGAAAATGACCTTTACTTAAAGAATGAGCCTCTGCAAACTCACTCCAACCATTTTCGAACCAAACCTCATCACCGATTCGTTTGATCCGAATCGAACGCTTGAAACCCACAGGAGTCTCGATTGTCACAGTGTCAGAGAGTTTAGGACCTAATCTCACAAATCTTGCCGGAATTTTCTGCGAAATCCACACATGCAAGCAAGTTTCAATTTTTTTTTTTATTCATAAAATTCAATTGAAAAATAGCAAGAATCTGTTTATTTGGTTTTTTACCATCATTTTTTCCTTGATTGTTGAGAGGAGAATTATCTTCATGAATTTATTCGCCGCCGGTTTTGGTTCCGGTTTTAGCCGGCGTTGATAAGCTGCCGACGTGATTCGAACCGATGATCTCCGACTAGTTTTCATATTACTTTTCTTCCTTTTTTTTCTTGCCGGGAAGAAGAGATTAGGTTAGGAGAGAAGGAAGATTAAAAGTGAAGAAGAAGAAAAGAAACTCTTTAGTTCTTTACATTAATTTAGACAAGTCACATTGAATAACACAATAGAAATTTTATTTTTCAGATTCCCAAGATTCCTTTGTTTCTTTTGTAATAAATTTTCTCCACCAATATCAGAAGTTTTATTAAAGTAGGAAAAAAAGTTTTACTGAAATAGTAGACCCAGGCCTGAGAAAACGGTACAAACGAAGTAAAGAGGATCTCTTGTGGTCGTCTTTATATTTCATTCTTAGACAATTTTCAATGTATTCTTCAATTTTTTACTTTAAAATAGGGATAGATTTCTCTTCAATATATTACTCTATTTTTTATTATAAAAAGAATATTCTAAAATATATTATATTTCTATTTTATTACTAATATACTTTTGTATATAAATTTTACAATTTGACCCCACTTATATTTTTTTTTTCTTCAAAATTTCCATAAATTATTTTTTTAATAAAAAAAATTACATTACATCATATATAAATACCAAAACATACTAGATTTTGGTTAAATATCACAATTAGTGTATTTTTCCCATAAATGATCAATTAACGCATTTCGAAATGAAAAATGAGCGTCTTTGTCTTTGATTTCTCTAAATCGACCAAAAAACTCTTGGAACCGGATATTATCATCATCAACTATTTGGACCTCTGGAGGTGGAACTTTTCTTCCAACTTCAATTGGTACATCGAGATCACGTTCAAAAACAACATCAGTTGGAGATTCAAAATAAAAATTATGCATTGAAAGAGATGAAGGAGGAAAACAAAATTTTATTTTGTGACTTAAATTCCGTACAAGATCCACATATTCGTACATATATTCAGGCTGAACAAGCACGGATTTTACAAAAGAGGGGTGATCAACAAGCTTTTTCTTCATCTACTTCGTTTGGACAATATTTTAACGACCTTAGTGGATCCGGAAGCAATTTACCGAAGTATTAAGTCACTAGTCTTTATTGTTTAAATTTATTGTATGTTGCTTATCTTTAATTTCAGTATTTGCTATGTTATTTATCTTTAATTTTAGTATTTGTTATGTTACTTATTGATGGATATCATGATACTCTTTAATTATTACCATACATGTAATGAAAAACCGTATTCTTCTTGGGCATTTGACAAATGCATTGAGGTGGAACATTTAGAGACACGATGTAATGTGATGATTATTTATTTCAAGAATATTTTCGACAATTTTGTATATGTGATCCTGGGAATCTCATCACCTTTTAGGTGGCGTAGGATTTGACTGCTAAAAAAGTTAAATTAAAATAAAAAAGTTAGTCATAAATATAATAATTTAAAATTAAAAAAACCATTTGATAAATAAAAAGTTCAACTCTAAAATATTGTAAGAAATAGAGTTACTCTATTTTAGAATTGAAAATAGTAGGGTCGGAGAAGATTGTACTCTAAAATAGAGTTTATAGTAGAAAATAGAGTAGGATTTGAGATGCTCTAAATATAGAATTTTCTCTATAAATAGAGAAGGGGTTTACTCCAATGGTCACCTCTATATTTCACTCTAAAAATAAACAATTCAAATATATTATATCTATTAATTGCTTACAAGACCCTTTACTTTTGAAAATTTTAAAATTCTTCTATGTATATTATTTTTTAACAATAGTTCAACATAATCATATTTTTAAAATTCTATTAATTATAAAATTTCATTACACCACATAGATTGAAAAACAAACAACTAATACTTTTTTGTTTAAGCATCACAATAGTGTATTTCTCCCACAAATGATCAATTAACGTGTTTCGAAGTGAAAAATGAGTTTCTTTGTCTTTGATCTGTCTATATTAACAAAAAAAATCTTGAAATCTATTTGCATTCGTTCAAGCTGAACAAGATCCAAATATTTGTGCATTCGTTCAAGCTGAACAAACACAAATTTTAAGGAAAAATGTTGATCAACAAGCTCCTTCTGCATCCACTTCATTCGCCAATATTTTAATGATCTTCGTAGAACTGGAAGCGACTTACCAGATTATTAGATTACTAGTATAATAAGTTGTGTTGAGTTTTCTTTTCAACTATTTTGGGATTTTTATCTTTAATTTATAGTATTAATTATGTATTTTTTAATTTTATTGTTTGTTATCTCATTGTATTATTTTTAATTTAATATATGTTGTTGTTGCATTTTTAAATTTTAAATGATTATATAACGAGTTATTGTTAATATAGTTTTAATTAAGTACAATATTGTTTGTTATTTCATTGTTTAAGTATAAAATAAAAAGATATGAAAAGTAGATGATCATTTTGTAAATAAAAAAGTTCTACTCTAAAAATAGAGAAATGAACAGTGTTACTCCAAATATATAGAAACACTGTTCATTTCTCTATTTTTAGAGTATGATATATAGTACCATTGGAGAGGATTTTACTCTAAAAATAGAGTTTAGAGGCAAGAATAGAGTACCATTGGAGATGCTTTAAGAGGGTGTTATTGGTTTGTTTATTTTAATGGATTTGGAATTTCAAACCAAATTCAGTGTTATTAATTCTATGATTTTAAAATTTATATTCAAATCTTGTGTTATTGGTTCTATGATTTTAAAATCCATGTTAAAATCAAGTGTTATTCAATAGTAAGGATTTGCATAAGGATTTGATTTTAATTTGGATTTGAATGGATTTACAAGTGTTTTTAAGAGTAAAATACAAAGGAACAAATATCGAGTGGAACTTTGTTATTTGGATTTATATTATTGAGATTTTAGAGGGTGTTATTCGTTTATGTATTTTAATTAATTTGGAAATCTGTATAGGATTTATAAATTCTACTGATTTTCAAATATAGCATGTGGATTTTAATTAATATTTATAATTCTGTAGGTTTTCCCTCAGATTTGAGTCTTTGTATTTTTAACATGGAAATTTTTCCAAATCCACTAAAATCTATAGGTAAATCCGTAGGATTGAATAACACATGATTTGAATTAGTATATATAAATCACATAACCAATAACAGTGGATTTGAAATTGAATTTTAAAATCATAGAACCAATAACACTGTATTTGAACATAAATTTTAAAATTATAGAACCAATAACACTAGATTTTGTTTGGATTTCCAAATCCATTAAAATCCATAAACCAATAATCCCGCTTGAAAAAAAAAAAAAAAGGTAAAAAGGAAAACGTACAAAAACAATAATAGAGGGACAGAACAAATACATAAACTTTCTTTTTGCTCTGTTCATAGTGGTGCTCTCTTTTGAGCTTTTGCTTTGCCTCTGTAAACTTTCTTGTTGCTTTGTTCGTAGTAGTGCTCTGTTTTTTCTTTCCTTTGTGTTTAGGCTTTGCCTCTAAACTTTCGCTCTTTTGAGCTTTTATAATACAATTCAAATTAGTGAAGAAAAAAACATTATTGTTGATTGTCTCGTTTGAAGTTTATTACTTTCTTGTACAAAGAGCCGCAATTTATCAGTTCAGAGTATCTATTAGTCTTCATATACACAAATCGATATGTTGAAAATTTTATGTAGTCAATTGTGGATTTAAATTTTTTAGCTCCATATATATCGTGGCGTTCGATATTATCTACTAGAGTTTTCTTATCAAGATTATACTCCACAAAATGAAAAAGAGTTGTTTAACCATCAATATGCCTCCTTGAAAGAATCTTTGGTATCTTCAAATCTCGATTCCTAATTTTTAAGTATGCGCCTCTTTTTCCTTATAAGATACGGATATAAATTGTACTTGCATTTGTTGGTTTACATAACTTTCTTCGAAAAAACTTTCTGAAGAAACAAATTCTTATGATGAAGAAGAAGATCTTGAAGAAGTTAATAACAATGATGAATAAATTCTTGGAACCCATGATCAATAATCCGTTTATTTGATTTTGAAATCCACTTATTTAATTTTGAAATTCACTTATCTGATTTTATTTAAAATCAATAGATTCACTAGAATTTCCAAATCTGAGAGGGTTTCTAAATCCATTAAAATGCAAGAAGAAAACTTGGAACAACAATTATTTTTTCCTTTTTCTTTTTGTTGCTTAATCTAAAATACGTTGTAACATATATATCATTTTAAGTGGAGGATAATTTCATGACATAAAAACATGTCAAATTTGTTTTATCCGTTGTCCATCTTTTACTATCTTTTGCAACCAAGTTTTTTATAAATGGTGAATATTTTTTTTTACGATTCTGTTTACTACGATTTATTAATAGATCAGTAAGATCCGTTACAAATGTTTTTAGTTCACAAGGCACGCGAAAGGGTTCGCTTTTTTTTTTAGTGCGTTACACTCTTCCCCCTTTTATAAATATGTAAATTATGTAATTATTAGGGCTACTTATTAGTGTATTATATATATATCTACATAATACATCATATTAAAGGAAGATCTATTGTTGATCCGAACTGGCCGGTACTACCACCGTCACTGCTGCAGAACGATCACTGCTTCCTTGCCGGCAAAGACGCTCGTACTCCGACGACGACCTAATCTTAGGCAACAAAACTTTGCCGGAAAACTTGAAGCACAAGGCACAAGTAATGCTCAATATAGCCGACAAAATCCAACTAAACTGAAGATTCGCCAATGCTTTTGCCCTAATCTCAGCGCCAGGAGACTCACAAGCCACCGCACTACTATGAACAACACTTCTTCTATTATTGTCCGAAGATGTTGACGTGTTTCTCACGCAACCTTTGGGAACATACCCTGGGACCCAAAGCATGAAACCCATGTTCAAGAACCAACATCCCTGAAACATAACCGAAATCGAGAGGACTAGAGCCGCGGAAAATGATTTAGGGAAAGAAGCAGAAGCTAGAGCTGAAGAGAAGGAGACGAAAGCGATGAGCTGGAGAAGAAAATGGTAGTGACCTTCAAGACCTAAATGATCAGTGGAGTGAAAATGAAGGAGGAAGAGTTCTTGAGCAAAGACAGAAGCAGAGAGGATTCCGATTAAACCGGAAAAGAGATCTGAGCAAAGGGTTAGCTCGCAGAACAAAGCAAAACACGCGAAGATGATGAGGTGGAGGAACATGGAAGCGTGTTCTAGGTTGTCTGGTTTGAAAGAGGAGAAGTTGAAATTAGGGAAATCTAGGGTTAGGAGAATGATGGCGAAGAGGGAGAAAAAGAGAATCGAGATAAGCTCGAGATGTTTGAGTTTAGGGAAAGGGAACCAGAATCTTGCTGAGAAAGTTCCAGGGCCTTTAAGACAATAAGATCTTATGGTGTTAAAGATATGCCAAAGACCAAGAAGTGCAAGTGAGAGACCAGGCACAAAGTGTCCTAAGAACGTTCCCATTCTAATGTTTTAGTTTATCTTGTTATAATGTTTTTTCCCGTTAATTGTGGTGTTGAATGATGTTTTTGTGAAGATGTTTTTATATATAGATGATAAATCTTATGTGGTTGCGTGACGGAATATAGCACTGAAATAAAAGCTGAGGAAAAAGAAGAAGAAGAGGTGGCTTGACCAATACGCAACACTTTAAGATTGTGTAAAGAAACTAAAGAAAGTAACTTTGTTATCAAAAACTTTTTTTATAAACAGTGGAAGTTCTAGAATTTTGGTCCATAATTTTCTCTATTGTTCGGACCTAGCCAATGATAATATGGTTTTAAAGTTGTAAATCACTCTTTCCAAATAGATTTAAACTAGTGAGTTTGAGTACACTAGAGAACCACTAGACCAAGACCTAGTGTTATCAAAAACTTGGTTGAAGAAACATAGCAAATCATTTGAAAAAAAAAAGAGAGCAACGTAGTGTAACTTAATCAATTAATTTATAGGATACAACGAAATCGCGCGAGTGAGCTTCACTCGCGACGATTTTTTCTCTCAAACTAACCTAGCGGCACGACTCAGATCTACCATTTTCGAGAGGTTTTTCTCCGGCATCCGGCCTCTCGTCGGTGCCGAGGGAGAAGCCTCCTGTTTTGCAGCCAACTGTGCTTCATTCGTGGGGCGGAGCACTTTTCCGGAGGCGATTGGCGACAAAATCCTTGGTTTTACGGTGGTGTGGCTTGGAGGTCTGCGGTTGAGTCGGTGGTGGTTCTTCGTTCTGCTTCTGTGAGGACGTGAAGAGGTGGCGGGTGTTCTCCTCTCTATGCAGTGTCCCTGTCAGAGGTGGTGGCGGTTAGGTTTTCAGCTTGTTGGCGGCGCCGAATCTGAAGTCGTGGGGGTGTTGTGGCGGCAAGTGGGCTTGCAGAAGAAGATCCTCCGGATGTCACTACCTTTGAAGTAGATACGCTCAGGGACGGCGGAGATACGTACGGCGGAGTTTTCCTGGTGGTTTCCCCAACCAAAGGTCCTTTCCCCCTTGCCGACGCACCACTGTTGAGTAGGTTAAAGCGTTCTCGGCGGTTGTCATCGGTTCCTTTCCGGTTTTTGCTCTTGGATGGCGGTGGTTGTCCTGTTCCACCGTGTCTTGGCTCTGATTTGATGTTAAGCAGTTCGCGGCGGCGGTTTTCTGTGTTGTGGCGTTCTCCGGTGATGGTTTTCTGAGCCTCTGTTCTAGCAGCGGCGTGACTCAAGCGGCGGTAGTCTTGTTCCGTCTAGGGTTTTGTTGTTCCCTGGTTCTTGCCGAGTCTCTGTTCGCGGCGGCGGTTTTTTGTGCTGCGGCGCTCTCCGGTAGTGGTTTTCTGAGCCTCCGGTCTCTAGCGGCCGCGTGACTCAAGCGGCGGCGTGACTCAAGCGGCGGTAGTCTTGATCTGTCTAGGGTTTCGTTATTTCCCCGGTTCATATCGAGTCTAAGTTTGGTCAGAGTCAGGTTTAATGTTTCCAATTGTTATTCGGTCTGGTGTTTTAAACCAGGCCCAACCAGAAATTTAGGATCGGTTTAATTTAATTTCATGTAATAAAAAAAAAAAAAAAAAAAAAAATATCAATACAAAAATTTGGTCAAAACAAAAAAACGTAGTGTAACTTTAAAGTCTATATTTCTTTTTTCTTATTCAATCTTTTGATTTTTGATAAAGATATAAACTTTAATATTTATAGATAGTGATGCAAAAGGTTCGTGCATGCACTTAATTATTGGCACGAGCCACGAAGTTTAGAGATGCAAAGTCGAGTGTGACTTCTTCGAATATAGAGTTACAAAAATATTAGATTCATCTATGCTTAAATATGGTTAGTTCCATTGGTTGAAAGGATTGTTTCAACTATGTTTAATTTAAGGATGGCACTATACGTTTGAAAATGTAACATGTCTTCTATAAATATTATAAAAATGATCAAATATTCGATTTGACTTTCGAAGATAAAAATGTAGAATGTATAAAATAAAGTAGTATGTAAAGCAGGATTAAATCACTTTTCTAGAGAAGTGCTAAACAAAATTATATGCTAATCTGTCTCTGGAATTCAAATATTCATCTTTTGATGTAATACAAAAAACAATAATGAACAAATTGACCGAACTTTTGATTAAGACCCAACAAAAGTAGGAGTCAATAAACTATTGAGGATAGATTGGGGTCACACTCCATCCACTCTAATAAGTGGAAACTAAAGAGTGTTTTCCACTTAGTTAGAAAATGGAAATAACGATGAATCCATTTATGCATTTACTACCCAATTCCAATATGTAACCAAATATGCTTTTCTTTGCGAGACATTTCTACCAAATTGAAAAGAAAACAAATAAAAATAAAATTTTGTAGGTATTGAATAAATTTTTCTTTTCGTTTCATCTCCTAAATTAAAATATACAATAACCCAAGATTTTGGTTGTTATCAACTGAAAATTTGTATAAGCCATGAATGCTTTTAGTGAAAGCCAATCAATATTATCGAGGGCTAGTAAAACGATACCACGGAACTAACACAAACTTGATTGCGTTTAGATTTAAGTTTTTTTTTTCGAAATTTGGATGATTCATGAAACGTAATTTTGGTTGCCTAAAATAAAACACAAACAAATTGTAGAGCAACAAAGATATTATAGTGGTCAGTAGAAATTGGTTTGTTGTTTACACGTATGGGCTTATTGTTGTTATTTTTATGGGCTTTCCAAGGAAAAAGAGTGAAAAGAGAGCTATTGGGCTTCTTTTCCCCCGGGCCCTATACACAGCATTAAGAAATAAAATAAAAAATGATCCGACCTGCCGGAATCGAACCAGCGACCTAAAGATTATCTGCTAACACTACAGTCTTCCGCTCTACCAACTGAGCTAAGGTCGGTTGTTATTCTAACTTTACTACAATATTTTATATCGTAATTAACTTACCAGCTACACATTATAAGAGAATTTAGAAATCAAAATTGTGTTTCCATCAGAATATTTTGTGTATCTGCAAGTCTTGATTTATATGATATTGATAACGGTAGCCAGGTAAATGTTATTAATGTAATACATGAAAATTTGCCATATAAGAACCATGGGAGATTATGGGCATGGTTTATTCTTCATAACAATCTCACCACAAAATTAGTGGAGTTTTAAGAACATTACGGAGTACATCATTGATTTTACCGAGTTGTAACCTAAGCCATATCGACTGAAAGTATCATCTCTTATTCCGTAAAGAGTTGTACTAATCTATTTTATATAAGAAAATGCTGAAGCTGAAGTACTAGTCCAGTTTCTCCAAATTTACATAGTGAAAACGGAACTAATATCGTAGTCAAGGTTATCAATAAACCAAAGGCGAAGTACTCTTGGATGTATGATATATCATATATGTGTCATTTTTAGGGAAATCAAAATTTCTTGGGAATTAAGGTTGTTTTAATATATTCAAATATTTAGGATACCAATACCATGGGTTCGTTAAGCTTGTAGAAATTTAGAGTCTGAGCACGAAGAACACTTGTTTAAGTATTAAGAACAAGTGAGAGAAAGAGATAGAAGTAATTTGAGTGATTTGAGTGAGAGAGTATTGTGGTGAATATATTCTTGTTGTTATTATTTATTTGTTGTTTACATCACATATTTATAAAGAAACACAACTATCTAATTTACAACACAAATTGTTTACAAATATCTATCAAAATGTGACTAACCCATGTAATCCACACATATGTGACTCACATATATGACTAACTCATGTGACTCATACATATGTGACTCACATATATGACTAATACATATAACTCACAAACGTCTATCTTAATTATGACTCACATACATGACTCACAAGTTGGCAACTACACAAAGAAAAACTCTTACGGATGAACATTGCACGTTTTGCTACAGTACTTAGTCGATCTGGGCCGGGATCGATCGATCCAGAAAGATAGGATCGATCCAGCATGTCTGCGATCCAAGAAATGTGCGCAGAGTTGGATCGATCAATCGATACTTCAACTTTATTTATTTGCCTCATTTCAACACCCCTCCTCAAATTGGCTGGTGGAGATCCAATAAACCCATCTTGACATGAAGTTCATCACATACTTTTGAAGTTGTCGCCTTTGTGAATATATCTACAAGTTGATCAAAACTCTTCACATAAGTTGGAACGATTATACCTGCTTGGACATTCTCCCAAATGTAGTGGCAATCCACTTCAATATGTTTGGTTTGTTCATGAAATACAGAGTTAGAGGCAATGTGTATTGCAGCCTGATTATCGCAGTGTAGAGTCATTGGTTCGAATGACTTGACTCCAAGATCGTTAAGTAGATTCTTCAGCCAAACCAATTCTCCAGCAATGCTTGCCATTGCTCTAAACTCAGCTTCAGCACTTGATCTTGAAATTACTTTCTGTTTTTTGCTTTTCCAAGTAACCAAGTTTCCTCCAATAAACGAGCAATAACATGTGGTGGATTTTCTATCCACCCTATCACCGGCCCAATCTGCATCGCACTACCAAACGATTTTTGTGCTATTATTGCAACTCATTAATATGCCTTTACATGGTGTACCTTTCAAGTACCCCATGATCCGTTCAACCATTTGCCAATGATGCTTAGTGGGAGCTTGCATGTTTTGACTTATTTGATTCACATCAAATCAAATATCTGGTCTAGTAATGGTAAGGTAGATCAACTTACCTACCATTCTCTGATATTGCTTAACAACCTCAAGTGGCTCCCCCTCACAAACAACCTTATAGCTATCTTCAATTGGTGTTTTCGCAAGTTTTGAACCAATCTTTCCTGTCTCAGATAATATATCCAATGTATACTTTCTTTGAGAAAGAATCAAGCCTTCATCAAAGTAGCATACCTCAATTCCAAGGAAGTACTTTAGCTTTCCAAAGTCTTTGATGTCAAATGAAGATTTTAGGAGCGTTTTTGTCTGCTCCACACCAGCAATGTTATCACATGTGATGATAATATCATCTATATATATGAGCACAACCATATACCTTTCTCCCCTTGAGTGGTGAACAAGGTGTGATCAGCCTCTGATCGATGAAACCCTTTCTCGAGGAGGCAACTACTTAATCGTTGGTACCATGCTCTTGGAGATGGTTTAAGACCATATATTGCTTTCTTGAGTCTGCATACTTTGCTACTGTTGGCTACATCATGAAAGCCATGAGGAGGTGTCATATATACTTCTTCTTCCAACTCTCCTTGGAGAAAAACATTTTTAACATCCATCTGCCATAGATCTCACTTAAGATTAGTAGCTATAGAGAGAAGAATACGTACTGAGTGAAGCTTTGCTACTGGAGCAAAAGTTTATGTGTAGTCCTCTCCATATTTCTGAGTGTATCCCTTGGCTACTAACCGAGCTTTGTCCTTTCTATTTCTCCTGAACTTGTGTACTTAATGGTATATACCCATCTACAGCCCACAAGTTTTTTGTCATTAGGTAGATCAGCTATCTCCCAAGTATCATTCCTCCTCATGGACTCGATTTCTTCAATCATAGCCTCAACCCACACTGCACTCATACACGCTTCTTCATAGCTAGATGGCACTGAGTTCTGGTCAATCTTGCTAAGAAACACTTGGTGCTCTTCCGGAAGATGAGCAACTGAACAATAGGCTTGAATAGGATGAGCAACAGCCTGATTTTTGAGGTGCAACCTCTTGATCATTTCACTCCTTCTAAGAGGTGGAGGTGCAACCTTTTGAGTATTTTCTTCTTCAGAATCTTCAGCTTCCAAAGTTGAACCATTTGTTTGAGTTTCTCCCTCTTCACCAGTTGTAGCCGATTCTTGAGTGGAGGTTTCTACATTGATATTTCTTCTTTGCTCATTATGAGACTCGGCTGTGGGTGTTTCATTTTGCCCTATCAGTTCACCAAGACCATTGAGTATGAACTTTAGGGTAGAAGCTCGATCAAATCCAGAAGATGTCATATCCTTCAAGTTATCCTAGTTCTTTTCACTGAAATAACGTTCTTCTTCATTAAACTTGACATCTCTTGACACATACACCCGTCTTATTTCTGGATTGTAGCATTTGTACCCTTTATGAGTAGAGGAATACCCAACAAACATACATTTTATGCTCTTGGGCTCTAGCTTGTTCCTCTGTGATTCTGGTACAAACACATAACACACACATCCAAATACTCTAAGATGATCAATACTCGGTTTTATTTTGTTTAATACCTCGTATGGAGACACCCCACCAAGAGCATTGGTTGGCAGCATGTTGATCAAATAGCGTGCATTCATCACTGCATCTCTCCAATACTGCTTTGGGACACTTTTGTCAAACATCATTGTCCTAGAAACCTCCATAAGATGCCTATTCTTGCGTTATGCAACTCCATTTTGCTGAGGAGTGTAGGCACAAGATGTTTGATGAACAATCCCCTCTTTACCCAACAACTCTTTAAACTGACCATTCATGTATTCTCCTCCATTATCACTTCTTAAGACCTTAATCTTAGCTCCAAACTGTGTAGAACTGTTTGAAATGAACACAACATTACTAATCAGCCTAGCATCACTAATCATATGATATGAAGCACAAGAATCAACTATAATAGGCTTATGAGCTTTATATGTAAATAAACTTTTACCGGATTCTTTGAACTTTTTGATGGATTTGAAGAAGGCTTCCAGATCCGACTTTCTAACTATCTCATCACCACTAGTATTGGCAACCTCAGCACGTCCTCTAGAAGTCTGACATGTGCCTCTCTGCCTCATGTTTTTTCAAATGCGGATAGAGAGTCCATCACTTCTCTTTGGTGTGACATTTGATCTTGCAATGTTCATACGCCCATCAATTGTCTTTGGTGTGACCTTTTGCCTTGCAATTCTCACACACAACATTTCTTCTATCTGTTTGTTGATAAGCCATTTGGCTTACATGAGCAGTCTCGCTTGTCCTTTGAAAGAGACCTTTTGATCCTTCTTCTTTTTGTATCATCATACATACTTCATTCAAGGTTGGCAACTTCTCAAACCTTAAAATATGATGGACCAACCCTTTGAACGATCCATTTAGAGTGAGAAGGAGGCCAAAGACTTGATCATGCTCTCGCCTCTCCATCATCTCAGTCAGTTCTGTGGTAGGAGGTCTCATCATCTCCAATTCAGCCCACAAAGTTTTGTAGTCTCCAAACAAAGTTTTGAATGGATTTCCTTCTTGTTGAAGATCACTTATCGCCTTCTTTACCTCAAAAATACGACTAAGATTTGAGGTATTACCATAGACACCCGAGATCGTGTCCCATAACTCCTTTGCAGTTTCAGCATATGAGTAATCTGCAAGGATAGATGGCTCCAAAGAGCTATGAAGGACCGCAAGAACAAGCTGATCCTCTTGGATCCACTTGGAATCCCCTTTACTAGAACTGGCTTTAATTGGAGACTCCACTTCTCCTTCACCAGCCTCGGCTTCCTCCTTGTTCGTGGACACCTTTTGAGAGCTAGTTATGTGCTCCCATAGACCACGGCTTCTTAGAGCAGTTCGTGTGGTTCTTGACCACAAAAGAAAGTTGTCTCCCTTAAGAACAACTGATAGAGTTATTTGCTTATGATTCTCCATTGGTGATCTTTGAAAGATAAAGAGAGCAAAAAACAGAGTATATTTGCGAAAATTAGGTCTTCAAGAGCAGTGCTATGATACCATGTAGAAATTTAGAGTATGAGTATGAAGAACATTTGCTTAAGTATTAAGAACAAGTGAGAGAAAGAGATATAAATGATTTGAGTGAGAGAGTATTGTGGTGAATATATTATTGTTGTTATTATTTCCTTGTTGTTTACATCACATACTTATAAGGAAACACAACTATCTAATTTGCAACACAAGTTGTTTACAAATATCTATCAAAATGTGACTAACCCATGTGATTCACACATATGTGACTCACATATATGACTAACTCATGTGACTCATACATATGTGACTCACATATATGACTAATACATATAACTCAAAAATGTCTATCTTAATTATGACTCACATACATGACTCACAAGTTGGCAACTACACACAGAAAAACTCTTACGGATGAACAATACACGTTTTGCTACAATACTCGGTCGATCTAGGCCGGGATCGATCGATCTAGAAAGATAGGATCGATCGATCTAGAAAGATAGGATCGATCGATCCAGCATGTCTGGTCGATCCAATAAATGTGCGCAGAGTTGGATCATCGATCCAATAGGTGGATCGATCGATCCAGGTTTGCTTTTTGTCTGGATTTGTGTTTGATCAGCTTGAATCGATCGATACCATGGATCGATCGATCCCATCTCTTCATTGCTTCAACTTCATTTATTTGCTTCATTTCAACAAATGTAATTTTTGTTAATTTTGCGATATGTGAATAAAACTAAAGAATTGTTAAAATAAAAATTTATGGAGATTTGAGAGGTATCCATCACAACTGTAAACGTAGAAGTTTAATTTATAAATTTACGAGATAAATGTTATTATAAATTTTTTTTAATTATATCGAACTAAATCAAATAATAGAAGTAATTTGTAAGATGATCTCGTATCTAATGAGAAAAAAACTACCAAATCCACCTTACGTATTACAAATCTGAAGTTGCAATGTTGTAATCCGATTTCCAAAATTAACATTAGAAAACAATTAGGAAATTTTCTCAAAAAAAAAACATTAGAAAACAACTCCAGAATACATAAAAAGTCGAATATTTATTCAACAATGACAACAACAACCATATAAAACATTGGACACAATATATATAAAAACAAGTTACATTTTCTAACAAGTTAAAAGATTTTCTTTATCTATTTTCTCATCGTAGCGGAATCTTTCTTTTCCTTTTTTTCTCCACCTTCTTTCTTCTTCTGGTTACACATGAACAAAAGGGAACACGACTTTATCAAACTTCACGAGAACAAGACAAAATCACATGACGTGGCAGTTTCTTCAAAGAGCAACAATCACATGGGCCGGGCCGCTTAAAACATTTCGTCACGCGCTATCGCCACCACGCGCCGTTGACTTAAACGGTCTATACTTAAGACGCGTATTCCGTCACGCGCCACACTTTCACCGATTTGTCCAAACTCCCACTGTACACTATCCACCGTCGATCCCCTTTCTCTCCGCCGTCTCCGTCACCGTCGATATCAATCTCCGCTTCTTCCACCGCCGTTAAACACTTAACAGGTCCGTCGTGATCCATCATAACGGAGAGACACGTGTGCGTTTCGTCGCCGTTTCTCCTCCAAACGCAGATATTCTTATCCGCTCCGCCGCTCAACAACAGGCTCCCGGCGGTGGCGAGACACAGCACCGCCATTTTGTGGCCGTGAAGCGTTCCGCCGTGAGTCAAATATTTCTTCCGTTCCCAGAAATCAACGGAACCGTCAGACGATCCACAGTAAACCAAAGCGTCAGTTAAATTAACGGCTAACGCCGTTACGGCGTTCTCTTGTTTCATCAACACCTGTACCAAATCATGCTTCGTCTCTCTCCCTTGAAGCTCACGTTTCCAGACTTTCAACGTTCCGTCGGCTGATCCGGTGAATAACAGATCGTCAAATCCGGCGACCACCGTGTTGACCGCGTCGTCGTGCGCCTCGATCGATTCTAGACACTTCGAATCGGATAATCTCCAGACTTTTAGAGTCTTGTCCCACGAACCGGAGTATAGCAAACCGAGATCTTCGTTTACGCTCAGACACGACACGGCGTCGAAATGTCGGATCTTGAGGACGTTTTTCCGGCGGCGAATTTCGACGTAGTTTCTCGGATTCACCGATTTGGTGAGAAATTCTTTCAGAGTCGGTAAGCTTCCGACTCGTGAGTATTTCTCTGGGTGTCTCTTTGATCCTCTCCAAACCCGGATTTTACCGTCTTGATGACCGGTGAAAACCCGGTTATCTCCGGTTACCACGATGGCTTTAACAAATCCGCTCGTGGATTTAAACCCGGAGAAATCTTTCAGATTTTTCCAGACCCGAACGTTCTTGGAATCGGATCCTGTGAAGAGAAGATCACCTGAAGCAGCGAGCGAGTACACGTGTCCTTCTTGTCTCACGACCGTACCGATTAAACCGTTATCAGGATCATCTTCGAAATCGCTGTTCCTGGTTTGGTAAATCCACGGCGATTTGTGGTAAGGAGAGCAAGAATGGTTCCACGGCGACTGAGTAGTAGACGAAAACGCCGTCGTATTGTCGTTGTGCGGATAGTAAGTATGGTTCCACGGAGATAGTGGGTAGAATGAGGATGAGGAGTCGCTACTAGCGGTCGAGGCGTTGCTTGGACGCTGAGAATCGCTAGTAGTGGTCGAGGCGTTGCTTGGACGCTCTGAATCGCTGTTGGTGCTAAACGCGTCTTCTTTGTTAAAGCGGTGGTTATGATCGCCGTCCGAGTGGTAAGCTTCTTCGTCGACGGCGGCGAGGGATGCCGATTTCAAAAAAGCGGCGAAAGTGAGCCTCCCGTATTGACCGTTGTGGCTTCGGTTATCTTCAATAGCCATATTTTTCCAGTTTACAAAAAACAACTGATTGATTGTTCTACAAAAAATTGAATATTTTTTTTTTTGGTTGCGTGTGATTAATAGGAAAAAATATTGAAATTTTCTTGAGATTGTGAAATAAGAAGAACATGTAGAAGAAGAGAAGGGTCGGGCCGTTGGGGGTATAAATACAGAAAAGTGGGAAAAGTGAAGACGTGTAAGAGTGACACGTGACAGAGAATACCGGAATACCGGAACACCGGTTTTGCCAGTTTCCTTGAGAGTGGGAGTCTGGGAGACCAAAAAAAATAAACATTGAAAACACTAGAGACAAAATGCTTGAAACAATATTTTTCTGTATAATTATTTACTTCTACATCAGTTTCCTTCGAACTATAGAAAACTACGGGCCAAAGACTAACAAAATATGTTAGACGTGAGAATGTAATAAGCCTTGATGAAGCTGTTTTGACCATGTAAAAGGTTGACAAAAAAAATAGCAATATAATTCATTTTAAAATATAAGTTTTTATTTTGGGTTGGTTGACCAATAAAATAAGATTAGGTATGCATGTGGCTCTGTTGTCGGCTCCTCATCTACACACGTTGCATCACATACCATTACGTAAATGGAAAAAAAGGATTTTCTCGAAGCCGTAGAGAGAATTTTTTATTTTTTTTTGTTTGTTCGAAAGCCGTAGGGAGAATTTATAGATAATAAATTTATCTTAAAAACTGGTCTTGATCACATTGTGAGAAGAAGCTTTCTTCCAGATGTTTGATTTCTATGATTCTCTCGTAAAACAAGTTGGATTAGAATTTTCTGTTGTTTAGTTACAAACACGACTAATTAATACCTTTTTCCGTTTTTGACTCTCTCTCTTATTTGTTTTCCTTTTCGTTTCTGACCTTTATCCTTCAGAGAATATAATTTGTTTTTTTTAGAGAATATAAATTGTATGAAAATAAAGTGTAGTTTTGATAAATCTGTTCATTTGGTTAGTTGAATTTGTGATTTAGTGATTTTCACAAATATTGCTACTGTGCTGCTATCCAGGTTCAAATTTAAATTGTTTGAAAAGCAAATCATTAAATAATGAAACTTCCTTAATATAGCTATAATCACTCTTTAACTACTTCACTCAAATCATAAAATATTTAATCAGCAATATCAATTTTCTTAACATCTATTTATTAGAAGATACTACTATTCCCTCTATTTCATTATAAGTGATTTTTAATATTTTTGCACACAGATTAAAAAATCACATTAATTTAATATATGTTTTTTGTCTTTTTATATTAAAATATAATTTATTATTTAATTAAAGCATATTTAACCAATAATAGAAAATGTAGGATAAAGATCTTTTTTTATAAAAAATTGTATCAAAATGTAAAACATCACTTATAATAAAATAAAAAATAATATTAATTAATGTGATATGGAGAAAGTATAATTCTCTTAAGCTAAATGTGATGATATCTTCGAAAATAGTCCTTTTAATTTTTGAATTTAGATTTAACTATGACATTATTGTAATGGGTACACCTTTTCCCAAAAATAAAATTATACACCTAATTTTGTTTCTCTACATTTACCCCCCATCTAAGGGGAGGTTGGTCGAACCCCTTACATCTGTCAAGGAAGCCGAAGGTGGTAACCAGTACCATCCCACTACAAGGCTCCCGACAAATTTATTTTCTGTGAAAATAAACTATTATTAAATAACTTGAGAAGTTACAGTTTTTTGTTTTTTTTGTTTGATAAAATAGTTAAAGTATCTTGATACAAACAACTTGATAATTAAGATAGAGGAAAAAAAAACAATTATAGAGAGTGCGGTGCGGAAATAATAAGTGCGGTGCGGGAATAATAATTATTAAACTTTGATTATTTATTTTTGAACTTTTCAAATTCTTAAAATATTATTTTTTAAAATAAAAATATGTAAATTGGCAAAATATAATTGTACAGTTTTTTTTTCAAAAATTTTAAAGCTTTTAAAGAGATATATATATATATATAACTTGAAACACATGTACCACACCTAAATGGGTGTTGTTAGATCGCACCATAAGGTTAATAAAACTAAGCCAAATTTTATTATTTTATAATATTTTGATTCTAAATGTGTTTCATTTAAAGATAAGTCCCGCACTTTATAATTAGTGTTAAATGGTGACTCATTTGTTGGTCCGCCATGCGTTTCTTGTGGAACGCATTGCCCATTCAAGGTTTTAATGTCCGGAAATTTATTCGATAGGATATCTTATCCGTTATTACAAAGACAGATCGTGAGTCGTGACAATTTTAATTTTACTAAACGATGCATAACCTATTTCTAATACTTCTGGTTACCTTCGTAAGTGTAACCATGAAAAACATATAGTCCATACTTATTCAAATTACACAAAAATAAATAAATATTATTCATTGTAACGTCCCAACCGCCACCGTTCGTGGATCTTCACGCCCTCTCTCGGCCTGTGGACCCACCCTCGTCCGGCGGCCGGTGCGCTAGTCTGGGAGACTAGCAAGTCTTGTTTACTGACCTTACAAATCACCACATGATCTTTTCCCATGTTTTATCTTCACTCGCACAGTATCGCGAATCATTTTTCGATAGGTCTCATTCTTAAATTGGTTCAGTTCAAACACGTTTAATTCTGGAGTTCTCTCTGGACAAGTGATCGAAAAGATAAGTTCATTTTGGTGACATATGTAGTCAAATCAATTTTTATAAACCTCTCCGCATGCACCACCATATATTAGAAATCGAGATGTTACAAACATACTATAATTTTTCTTTTTTTTTCTGATAACTGAAACTTATTGAGTTTGACAATGCCATATTTGGCTGTTCCACATACCGGAGACGATAGCATATGAGGTACAAACAATTTTAATTTATTATTACTTGTTAAGCAAAGAATTGAAATATTATTTGTTATTTATTTTCGTTTATAGTGGAAGGGATGGATTCCGGACCACAAAACCTAGACTTATCTTCGATATATGTGGAAGAAGATAGGCAATTTTTTATATGTTTAATTTTAATGTGGTGAAAGCAATTTTTTTTTCAACCATAAACCAACATTATCTAGAAACAACAACATTATTAAGAAGAAATAATAGGTTCTCTATATAATAATAATAATTGATTATCATATATACTACTAAATTGACTCGGGTTACGTACTAACTTACTGTGATGCTTACTTGACAGTTTTAGATTGTATGGATCACACTCTTTACTCTTTAGATTTGGTGTTCACGACAAAAAGAGAAAAAGAAAGACTGTGTCTATTTACGATATATAAAATGAATACTATTTGATAAAACATGCGTACAGTATATATATATCTACTGAATAGTGTACATGTTAAATATAGAAACCATAACCAATTGTGGTTATCCTAGCAGGGGTAGTGGCAAAATTGGCTGATATGGATATGTGTCATGCCCCTTTGGTTCGATTCCGGTTGGCCACCAATGCTCTGTTTATTATATTGTGGGTGTGCACCGATTGGTTAGATTTCAGGTTTATTAGTCCGGATCTAGAAAGCCTGGGATTTCTCCGGATTAACAATATATATATATATATATATATATAAACCATTATGATAAGTATATATCATTAAGGAAATTCAAAAAAAAGAGAGGTATATATCGTGAAGAAAAAGGTATGTGTCTCCTAAGAAAATATCTACTGAAACATATGTTTATATAATTATATATATATATTTGTTGCAACTTGCTCTCTGTCATGTGTACGTATGTCTTCTATACCAAAATAGTAACGACAAAAATATAAATAAACCAAAATAGTAAGAAAACTGGGCGTATATTGAATGTTCAGTGCATCTGGAGTATGCAGAACCTATTTCTTATACTTTTGGTTACAACTTACAACCATGAAAAAACGTATAGTCCCCTATCTATTCGAATTACACAAAAATAAAGAAATATTACTCATACTATAATTTTTGATTTATTTCTGATAGCTAAAACTTGTTGAGTTTGACAATGCCAGATTTGGCTGATCCAAACAGTTTTAATTTATTATTACGTTAAGCAAAGAATCGAAATATTATTTATTACTCCGTATTTATTTTCGTAAAGTGGAAGGGAAGGATTCCGGACCACAAAACCTTGACATATCTTCGATATATGTGGAAGAAGATGAGCAAAAAAATTAAAAATTTTTATTTTAATGTAGTGAAAGCAAAATTAGATTTTTTTTTTTCAACCATAAACTAACATTATATAGAAACACCAACATTATTAAGAGGATATAATAAAAGGTGAATTAACTCAATATACATGGTTGACCAGGAAATTAACAAACTAACAATGATAAATGTGTATTTAGTTATTTTTCATCAAAACCAAAAAAAATCGGACAATTTTACCCCTATCTCAACTCGCGGCAAAACAGAAAGAAAGAAACATTTAATGCTTTGTCAAATCATTAAATGCAACATACAAAAATATTTTGGAGAAGAGTAAAAGCGCCGACGATATAAGACTTTATGGAAATCATGAAAGGATCTATGCGTTTTTTAAAGCTTCGTGTGTCGAAAACTACATATATATGTATGATAATAGTTAGTGGATAACTGGTCCGTGCCGATAACACCATATTTATATTATCCAACGAGATCAATGTTAGTGGGTTTATTAGATGGAGTGTGTATTCCAAAAAACTAGAAATTCAAATTATAACCTAAACCCTACAATTATTGGATAACAAGATTTCCTAAAAGACCAGAAATTAGACCCCAAAAATAATTATGTTATTGTAGGATGGTAATTGTTATCGGATAATTAGTTAAATATGATACATTATATTGTTATTTGATAATTATGTAATGGTTTAATATCTTACCTTCTCCTTCTCTTACCCTAAACTTGTAAACCCTAAAACCTACACATAAAATCCTAAACCCTAACAACTAAACCTTAAACCATAAACCCTAAACCCACCTAAACCCCAAAATGATAAACCCTAAACCGAAAACCATTTAAAATATACTCCAAACCCTAAAACCTATAAATAAAACCCCTAATCCAAAAAATCACCTTTACCCTAAACACTGAAACCATGCAATTACATGTTAAACGTAAACAGTAACGTATAAATACAATATAGTAATTGTAATTATCTAAGAATTACGTTACCCGATAAGTTTGAAGTCAAACTATTTTAAAACCCGATAACATTAAATAGATAACACGATTGTCCAATAACAACCTTAATAATAACTATATTATCTGATGGGCCAAAATTTCTTAGTCGGCATAGATGTGTATTACAACTAAGCCCTAATTACATGACTTTGTTATCTGATAATTATGTAATGGTTTAATAACTAACCTTCTCATTCTCCTACTAAACCCTAAACCCTAAACCCTAAACCTTAAACCTTAAATCTTAAACAATATAAACCTTAAACCTTAAACAATATAAACCCTAAACCCTAAACCTTAAACAATATAAACCCTAAACCCTACACACTAATTAAAGATGAAAATAAACCCTAAACCCTACACACTAAAGATGAAAATAAACCCTAAACCCTAAACCCTACACACTAAAGATGAAAATAAACCATAAACCCTAAACCTAAACCCTAAACAATAAATCCTAAACCTAAACCTAAACCAAATGTTTTGAGAGAAGCTTCACTTGCATAGTTTTAGCTTGTAGCTTGATGACTTTTTCATTTGTGTAGGAACACTTCACATCATGCTAATTAATATTTGGTTAACATGCTAATTAATATGTTATAGTAATAAGTTTATGTTTATCGTGTTAACTCAATTATCATATAGTATGTTAACGTGCTAACAATAATATTCAATATCTGTAATGTGCTAACAATAATATACGATATTTATAACGTGTTAGCATAGTGAATATCCGGATAATATTTGTATTAACGATGTAAAATAACAAATTTATATATAATATTTATATTAACATAATAATTAAAAGACAACACATTCTCTTATACAAAAAGTTCACTGAGAATAAAATATTCATCACACTTATCAAACCATACCAAACCAAACCGTTAGAGACAAAACATGGTCTCTTCTTTCGCCAATTTACAAGCTCGATCGTGGACGGATCGGAAGTCATGATTTCATGCGACTCAAGAAAGAAATTATCCAACTCAAAAGAGAATGGTTCACGCTTTTTGATATTACTGTATTTTACCACTTTAAGTCTCATATTTTACTCCGTTTTCCTTGTGTTTCGTATAGTTTCTATTATGTATATATTGCATTTAGGTCCAAATCGAGTTACACTGCATTTAGGATGTCCTAGGTCGTTTTTGTTTTCTTTTTGGCTTGCTGGAGCCTTTCTCAGGTGTTCATGACTGATTTGGATGAACGTGGACGAAAGGGGACGAACGAAGTTCGAAGAGGAACCGCAAAGATCAAAGGAAGAACAAGAGGACCGGAATTTACACGCGCGATCGGTTACTAACCGATCGATGAAAGCGATCCCACGACAAATGCACAGAGGATCGGATATATATATATACATAAAAAGAGTAATATCAATCAGCGTAAAAAGTACTTTAATTATCTTTTTTTTAAAGATATCTATAAAAAAAAAGTCAAAATAGAAATATTTATTTTGTAGCTAGTAAACAATATTATCTTTGATCAGAGTAATATTTTTTCAGCCCCTTCTTTATTAAATTAAACATTTTTTCAGCCCATTCTTTATTAAATTAAACAACATCGATATATTCTAGGTTTTGGATTGAAAGCAACATATTTCTCTTGCTTAAGATCGACAACAGCTCTGATACGAGCCTCATTGTCATGATTTTTTTTTCAATTCTCTTTGGGAAAAAACTTCTAGTGAACAATTTCAGAGAATCTGTAATCGCATACAATTAAGGTAACTTTTTTTTTGTCAAAATACAATTAAGGTAACTTGATTCTCGGTTTCAATCGTTTTGAGATATGTTTTATTTCTATTGAATGAGAATGGAATCAAGTAATTTGTTTTGTTACTAGATTCTAGAGGTTTAAGAAAACTTGAACGAATGATTACTGGTTTATATTGTTTTCTGTATTACTTTATTGATTTGAACTTTTCTGGGTTTTAAAATTTAATGTTCTTTTTTTTTGAATTCCTGAAACTTACAGATTGTGGAAATCGATTTATTTTTTCCAGGTTTTGATGGATAAATCATGGATAAACAAACCACGTTTATCTCAAGATTACAGATTAGGGATGAAAAATTTCTTGGATTTTGCATTTGGTAAATCAAATGCACAGATGATGAAATGTCCATGTAACCGTTGTTCTCTAGCCAAATCTAAGTCAAGAGAAGATATCGAAGGTGATTTGATGTGCTTTGGCTTCTTAAGTTCTTACAAAAGTTGGGTATTACACGGAGAGGATATATGTGTCATAGGAAATGCAAGAGTACCTTCCGATGTTGCTCCGGTTGAATTAGATTCAACTTTGAATCTCTTGGATGATCTTTTTCCTGATATTAATACGAATATGTATGGTGGAGATGGACCTGGATCGTCTGAGCAGCCTATGGATACTGATAGACCATCAACTTCAAGTGGAAATTGTGGAAAAGGAGAAGGTTTTGATGAGTTGCTTGCTGATTTTAATCAAGAGCTATATACTGGATGCACTAAGTTCACAAAGTTGTCCTTTATATTGAAGTTGTATCATATCAAATGCATGTGTGGGATTAGTGACAAGGGGATATCCATGGTGCTTGATTTGCTGAAAGAAGCATTTACACATGCCAAATTGCCAGTTTCATTTACTGACATGTAAAATGTTATTTGCAAACTAGGATTGACTTATAAGTCAATTCATGCATGTCCAAATGATTGTATGTTATATTGGGAGGCAGATGCAGAAAGGGAAATTTGTAAAGTTTGTGAAACTTCTCGTTGGAAAGAAACTATTTCTGCAAAGAATACGGTCTCTGGATCAGAGAATAGAAAAAAGAAAGCTCATGCAGAGGTTTTTGGATCAGAGAATAGAAAAAAGAAATCTCCTGCAAAGGTATTGCGTTATTTTCCTCTGAAGCCACGACTATAACGTTTATTCATGTCATCAAAAACTGCTACCCACATGAGATGGCATGCAACTGCTAGTAACAATGATGGTAAGCTTCGACATCCAAGAGACGGAGGGGCTTGGAAGGCATTTGATCAAAAATATCCTGAATTTGCATCTGATCCAAGAAATGTCAGACTAGGCTTGGCGACTGACAGTTTTAACCCATTTGGTTCAATGAGTAGTAGTTATAGCATCTGGCCAGTGATACTATTTCCTTATAATTTTCCACCGTGGATGTCAATGAAGGAGACATCAATGATCCTCTCTATGGTTATCCCTGGAAAACACATGCCTGGTAATGATATTGATGTCTACTTACAACCACTTATTAAAGAGTTGAAGGAGTTATGGTTTGATGGGATTGAAACGTTAGATGCTTCCACAAAACAGAGATTTGACATGCGAGCAGCCATCATGTGGACCATTAGTGATTTTCTTGGTCTTGGAAATTTGTCGGGTTGGAATACATATACAACATCAGCTTGTCCAATTATGATGGCATCGGACAACGTTTATGCCATGGGAAAAAAATTGTTTTGTGGGTCATCGTCGTTTTCTTCCTCAAGATCATGCCTTTCGTCAAAATATAACTAATTTTGACGGAAAAATAGAAACCAGATCCCCACCAGTCACGTTGTCAGGTTCTATAATTGTTCATCAATTAGAACAAGTCAATGTTATTCTTGGTAAGAAACATGGTTTAGTTGGAGTTAGAAGAAAGAGAGATCGAAGTGATACTTAGCAGTGGAAGAAAAAAAGTATATTTTTTTAGTTACCTTACTGGGAATTTATTATGTTGTGGCATAATTTGGATGTCATGCACATAGAGAAGAATGTGTTTGACAATCTAGTCTACACATTATTGGATGAAAAAGAGAAATCGAAAGATAATCTGAGTGCTAGAAAAGATCTCTGTGAGCTAGGTATACGTTCTGACTTGTGGCCTGATGACAATGAGAAGTATCAAGCAGTATGTTTTACTCTAGCAATGATGGGAAAGACACTTTTTAAGTGTCTTAAAGAATGTAAAACTCCCTGATGGTTACGGTTCTAACTTATCAAGTTGTGTTCATGTTAACAGTCGAAAGCTATCAGGCTTAAAAAGCCATGATTGTCACGTCATAATGAGAGATTTATTTTCAGTCGCCATTTGGAATCTACTGCCAACAGATGTGACATCAGCCATTGTCGAGCTTTGTCATTTTTTTAGAGATATATCTGCAAAGGTCCTCGAGGTTGATGAGCTCGATAAATTACAAGACCGTATTATAGTGACTTTATGTCGTATGGAGATGTTTTTTCCTCCATCATTTTTTCACAGTGATGGTACATTTAATAGTCCATCTCACAGAGGCAAAAGTTGGTGGACCAGTTCCATTTCGTTGGATGTATCCGATTGAGAGGTGATTTTTCTTTTTTCCGTGTTCTATGTAAGTATATATATACACAACTGGAAACTTACTTGTTTCAATTATCTACAGGACTTTAGGACACTTCAAGTCATATGTTCGGAATCGCGCTAAGCCTAAAGGTTCTATTTGTGAGCAATATTTAGCTGATGAGTGTATAACATTTTGTTCAATGTATCTCAATGATATAGAGACACGATTTACTCGGGTTGGCCGTGTTGATGATCGACCTCTAGCTGGGACTAGCATAAGACCAAATTCAGAACTTCCACATATTTTTCCAAGACTTGGAAGATTTGTTGGAGCGGGTCAGATTTATACTCTTAACCATGTAGAGAGACTGCAAGCACATCGACATGTATTCGTCAATTGTCAACTACTTGATCACTTATGAGAGTAAGTTTCTCTCATTCAAGAACAACTAATTTTTATTATGTTTGATTGAAGTTATTTAATATATAAATTCTTCTAATTGTCTATCTAGGAAGTATAAAAATGAGTTGTGGAGGAAACAATCTCATCAGAGCAAGAGGAACCGTGCTATTGATAACACCATATTTTAGATCTTTTTAAGGTTTGTTTTCATAGGTTTTTAATCCCACTTTGTATAGTTTTGGGATCTTTTCATGCATTTGAGTCTCATTTTGTATTGACTTGCATTTTAGAAGTCCTAGAGAGTTTTGTGTCGTTTTTGGCTTGCCGGAGCCATTTTCAGGTGTTCTTGGAGCTGGAAAAGTTAGAGGAGTGTAGATAGAAACCATGGAAGGTCAATGGGGCAAGAAGAGCAAGGAAAACATGAAGAAAATACTGTTAAGTGATTCTATCGGCCATATGGCCGATAAGACGGGCCGATAGAATCATGAAATAAAGTTTTCCAAGACGTCGCTCTTGTCAAGCAATCTTATCGGCCATATGGCCGATAAAGAGGACCGATAAAATGGTTCACCTAGTGTTGAAGAGTACCAGTTCCTGTGGGAGTTTGTATCGGCCAAGTGACCGATAGGATGTGGCCGATAGAATCAAAGATCAAGCATCGAGAATATGTGTCTGGAAGATCGACTCATATGGAAATCTTTCCTTTGGATTTAGCTTTCGAGATATTCATCAAAGTTGTCGGAAATTGAGTTAGCTTTCCAATGAGAGTGGTCTCATGCCATTCTGAGCTGTGGTTCAAGAATTATGGCCGATTTAGTTGACACATATCAACTCTGCCGCGAAGGAGGATGCTTCCGAGAATGAAAGCTCCCTGGTGAAGTTTATATCGGCCATATGGCCGATAAAGTGGTCCGATAAACTGCCAATCCGGACAAAAAACACATTTTAATACATTTTTCTATAAATACCCCACTTAAGTTGTAATAAACATTAAGTTTTCTTCCCCACACGAAAAGTCTTCTCTTTTTAGACTTGGGAGAGTTCAAGAACACCTCTTGGTGTTCTTGAATGGATCTTCATGTATATGCCACATAAGGGAAAATTTCTTCACTTCTTTTATATATTATGTCTTGTTGATTTTTCTTCTTTCTTTTCTATGGTTTACTTTTGTGATCTATGTTATTTTTGTGAGTTGACTTTTTCTGGGTTCTTCTTGTTCTTCATGTTCTTGTGAATATATTTTTGTTGGATCATGTTTAGGCTTGATTTGGTTGATTGATGGTTAGATGATGGTGATTTAGGATGATCTTAGATAAATCTTTCACTTAGGTTCTTAGGTTGGTTCTTAATGCTAGATTTGATAAGATAAACCAAAGTTTAGTACTACACCTAGATTAGGTAGTTCTAGTTTGGCGTGACAAACCGAACTAAAGCTACACCCTAGGATTTTTGGTCTTGTCCCATGCTTTAGGGAAGAGATTCGAGTAAGCGGTGTTAGTACTAGATTAGATTTGTTCATTCGAGTCTTGAACTTAGGTTTCACTCCTGACCCGAGTCTAAATGAATTGTTTGAACCGAATCTTTTGTGAGCTTCACATATCTTAGCCAACGGAAGTTGCTGTCTAGGGTGTTAAGTGAACTAAATGGACTTGTTATTAATGCTCATTGGTCATTGGATCGCGAACGGAAGTTTATGACGGTTGATGATTGATGTAGGGATTGATACCACGGAAGTGGATCAATATATTGCTTGTGTTCCATGTTCTAAGATAGTGTTTAATGCTTCCAAATGAATCATTGTTTAATTATTAATCATCTCGTTGATAGTTTAAGCCATGATCAAACGTTTTCTTTATTTTTTCTTTTGTTTTCTTCCTTGCATTTGTTTTCTTTCTTTTTTCGTATAAACATACAAATGTTCTGCTCTAGATTAAGAAGTTTCTTGCATTCTTAATGCTTCAATCTTAACCCCTTATGGATTGACATCTCAAGTGCTACAATGACATGAGTACACTTGGGAAATTGAACACGAAAATATCCCGTATCAGCTATCGACATTGACCGAGAAACGCATCTTAATTTTGCAAAATAGATCAAGGAGAAAGTAGAGAAAAATGAGTTAGATGGGATAACTGATGATTTACGATGCTTAGCTCTGGGTCCATCTGAAAAGGTAATGAAGTATACAGCTTACAATGTCAATGGTTGCAAATTCCGGACAACAGAAAGAGATACTGACCTGAAAACACAAAATAGTGGTGTTTATGTGGCTGCTGAGACTATGAGCTATGCTAGTTCTCGTGATCCTAACCCAAGAACAGGAATTGTACCTTATTATGGAAATTTGGTTGAAGTTATGGAGTTAAACTACTATGAGGTTTTTAAAGTTGTATTATTCAAGTGCAAATGGGCTGACACTCGTACGGAACGAGGATATAAAATAGATGCATATGGTCATCATATGGTAAATTTTTCACGTTTGTTACACCTTGGGGATAATGAGGAGGATGAGCCATATGTTTTGGCATCTCAGGCAAGAATAGTATATTATGTCAAAGATACTTGTGAGGTAGAATGGAATATCGCAGTTCATGTTCAGCCTAGAGACCTATATGATATGGGTGATCCAAATGATTCAAAACTATTTGATGGTGAATCTGACCCTGGCATCTCCGTTGCGTCCTAAAACGATGTCCGCATATGTGGCTAAAGGTTTTTTTTCTTTTTTTCTTCTAGAATCGTAACATTCTTATCTTTATTTAATGCTTTATTTCCATGAACTTTTTATCTGGGTTTGTTATATTGGTCACATATGTTTATTTGGTGGACAAGAGAACAAATAGACACTACTTCTTTAAGGTATACCTTGATATTAGGCGTTGTCCATTCATCAGTGATGGTTACATATATATATATATATATATATATGTATCGAATGATTCAGCTCAAAGTCATCCAACTACATTAATAAGCGGATAAACCGAAGGTTGAACGACGACGGATCGACGGCTTATTAGGCTTCCATTACCCAAGCATATTCTCTCCAGCTAGGTACACGATTAGCTCACGGACCGTCATTGGTTGGACCACGTTGGGGTCGGCTCCATATATCAGATGAGCAATTTCCTCTTGAGCCTTCTCTGTATTGTGACGTCCGTCGAAGAAAAAGTAAGCTCTTTGGTACTCACATAGCTTCAAGTGCACGTTTCCCACTCCGTAACCGTACGCATTGTGCGTTCCAACTGTACGCGTTGTAGAAATTGAAGACGGTGAACTGAAAACCGTTGTTGTTTTTAGCAAACTCGTTCATCATCGGGCGATCTTTTCGGTGTGTTGTTTGGCCAAATCGTTAAGAGGCTCGTAACACTCGTTGCCGGTTTTATATTCTTGTCTCATGATCGGTAAGCAACTCAATAGTGCTAGCAATTGAACCATGAATTTACTCGCTCCCAAGGAATATAACAACTATCAAATAAACGTATATATGTATAACTATTAAGAAAATTGAACATAAAGTACAAAAACGCATACACTGGTTTGTTTCTTGACCACTTACGCCGAACCAGTGAGCAATCACCATTAATGCTCTTACAAGGTTATTATAATTTCATTTTCTATTTTAGCATTAAGTCCAATATTTTTAAATAAGGATATAAAGTAAAAAGTCCAACATTATATAAATGTAAGAGTGATGAAAGTTGGGAGAGATATGTGATCGTGAGAGAGAACGTATTTTTACTCTTGTTAATTATTACTGCATCGCTGAGTATATACATATATATTGAAAGAAATAAATATTTATATGGATAATTATCTTTAACAAAATCTTCAATTGTTTCTTTTCAGATCCCGCGTAAATTTTTTTCCCCAAGCGGGAATATATTTTATGTTTAGAAACAATTACTTTTATATAAATTAACCACAACTAAATTATTTAGGTCAAGGGTTTCTAAACAATTCTTTTTGGGGAACCCGCTGAAGATCAATCTCAGAGAATCAGAATTCATAAATTAACATACAATTAAGGTGATTTAACTCTCGAATTCAATCCTTTTGACATATGATTTTGTTCTCGGTTTTAAATGAATGAGAATAGAATCAATTGATTGTTGGTTTCTATTGTGTTTTCTATTGTTCATACATTTGCTTTATTTTGCTGGAGTTTGTTTGTTTGTCCGAGGAAGAAGGTTATTGAGAACTCTGCAGCGAAGTCTCTTTTTCGTACTTTTTTTTGTTTCCTTTTGTTTTTTACTCCGTCTCGTATGCCAATGTTTGTCAAAAGAGGTTAGTTTTGGTAGAAACAAGGAGACATGATCTGGATTTGTTTGTTTTAGCTGAGGTATTTTTACTTGTAAAAAAATGTAGATGGCGGCATGATCTGGATTTTACAAGAGTTAGAGAACGATCTCTATTAATATTTTCAGATGCTTTTTTATTTTTATAGTAGGATACATACATACATACTCTCACATATGAAAGTTGGATTTTCTCTCTGACGTTGTTTTGCTTACTTACAACTTCTTTTGTTTGCTTCGTCATAGATTTCATTTACTTATACTTTTCATCATTTTTATTTTACGGTTGACTGTTTCATCCGTTCTTCTATAGTGCTAACTAGTTTTTTATCTTCTTTAGGATCATGGATTTTACGGATTTAGAGACACAATCACCAAATGATTTACCACATCTGGAAACAGATTACAATATGCCTCATGCGCTTGCTCCATAATGTAAAATTTTCAAATGGAAAATACAAGTCATAGGTAATATAAATAAAATTGATTTCTTTAATATATTTTTTCTGAAATTTGTTCTAATATATATGTGTTCATCAACAAGATACTGATGGAAACATAGAAGGCAAAATGATGACGTCTAAAGATGTCTGGAAATTGCAAAATAGCAAAGTGATTGTGCATTTCGATGACGATGTCGGTCAACAAATTTGAGATTCCGGAGGTTTACTTGGATCATGGTTAGGTCAATTAAGCAATGATGTGAATTTGCTACCCATTAACTACTGCGATTCGAGGTTGGTTAATCCTCACATAAAAGACAAGGCATGGGAAGTAATTCAGGTAGCATCTAGTATATATTAATCTCTACTGATTTTTTTTTTGTCTTGCGATGTTTTAAGAAAATATTTTGGTTTGATAACTCGTTTTATGTGCGCTATCATTTCAGTCTAAATTTCGGTTCGATGATCCGATGATGAGAAAAGGATATGTGATGGGTGCACTAGGTAGCAGATGCAAGGATGTCAAACTACGTCTTTGGAAAGATTACAAACGAAATAATCAGAGTGAAACATTGCAGAATCGACCCAAGAATGTTCCTGAAGATCAATGGTATCATTTCGTTCACATGAGGTTTACTGAAAAGTGGAAGGTAAAGTTTATTCGTTGGATATTTATATGTAGTTGTATGTATCTATATAAAATGCAAGTAATTTTTTTTTTAATGTGTGAGCTTTCAGAAAATGCAAGAGCGGAATACAAAGAACCAAAAAAACAATATCATGCCTCACTTATGTGGAAGAGAGAGTTTTTCGAGGAAAAGAAATGATATTGTGAGTAACTTATAAGTTGTCATATAAAACTAGTCTATCATACGTACCGATATTGTATATTATTTATGCATGTATCTTTAACGAAGAAAATCAAGACTGGAAAAACACCATGTCGAGGAGAGTTTTTCATTGAGACTCGCACGAAACCTGATGGAACCTTTGTATGTGAGGAGGCAAGAACACGCGCGGTTAGTTTTATTTGAAATCACCATTGGTTATTTATTATTCTGAAAATTCTTTTTTCTTAACTAATCTACAACTAAAGAGAACTTTGAGTTTTATTTTTTGTAGTAAACTTCGAAGAAACCAAGTTTTGAGATGTATCCTTCTAGTCTGGTGGATTTACTAGTTAATTATGTTGGATATTTATCTTTTATTTGCTTTTTATAGGAAGCACTTACAACGTTGTTGAGTCAAAATCCGCAAGTCACACGCAATGTTACAGCTAGCTTGGATGATGAATATGCTCAAGTGTTTGGTCCAGAGCGTCCAAGACGAGTACGCTGTGTTGGTCGTGGATCCACACCTTCAAAATTAGCGAAACCCAAACTGCAACTAAACATGAGATAGAAAATTCTGAAGTGGTCATTCAGATGAAAGCACAAATGAAAGGATTAGAAGATCAAGTTAAGGGAATGACTACATTCATCCAACAAATACTTGGTACTTCAACTGGTGAACAGGTAATAATATAATATAATTTATCATCTAAAATGCATTATTATAATTTGATATGTAAAACTAAATGTTAAACTAAATTTTTTTTAGGCAACTGCATGGGCTGCAAGTTTTGCTACAGCTTTTGCGAACATACCAAATCCAGGTTTTGCAAACATACCAAATTTGCCTAATCCTTAGGTAAATAGTATTTACATATTAATTTTGGTGACACCAAATATTTAGATGATAAACTAATCTGTTGTATGATTTTTCCTCAGGAAATGGATGATGGTGCCAATGGAAATTAATCCAAACATCTGAGAGTCGAAACCATGCTAGTCATGATCAACATTATTAGTTCAACAAAATTTCGTCGCAACTTTGGTTTATTTATGTTTTATGCATTTGCATTATGGATTGATTATGTAATTTACTTTCCAAGACATTAATTAGTAATTTAGATCTGATTTTTCGTATTTAATTAATTATCTTTTAAAAAATAATTCTCAGTAAAATAATATTCTAAAATTACGTAAATAAAAATAATATTCTTGTCGATTTTTATAACCGACACAATTACTACAATCATTTATGAAAACCGACATAAATTTAACATCAATTATTTACAAGTGATAATAATATTGTACATCAGTTATTTTAAATGATACAATTATTAAAATCACTTATGAACATTGACACTAATTTTAGCATCACGTATTTATAAGTGATAGAAATAATTAACATCAGTTAATATAACCATCACAAATACTAACATCACTTACATAAATTGATGTAAAAATTAACATCATTTTTTGCAATTGACACATATTTGTTAAACAAACCGATGTCAAATATTTGCATCACCACTTTCAGAGTCATTTTCTCAAATGATGTAAAATTTATTTGCATCAATTATAAGTAATACAAATAAATAAAATAAATGATGCATAATGAGTTTTTTTTTTTGTAGTGATAGAAACAACACATTACTAAGAAGAAATAATAATAGGTTCTCTACAATAATAATAATTGATTATCATATATACTAACTTGACTCGGGTTACTGTGATGCTTACTTGACAGTTTAGATTGTATGGACTAGGATCACACTCTTAATTACTCTTTAGATTTAGTGTTCACGACAAAATGAAAAAAAAAAAACTTAGTGTCTATTTACAATATATAAAATGAATGTACTGTATGATAAAACATGCGTATATATATATATATATATATCTACTGAATAGTGTACATGTTAAATATAGAAGACATTATGACAAGTATATTTCGTAAAGGAAATCCAAAAAAAAGAGACGTATATATATATATATATATATATCGTGAAGAAAAAAAGGTATGTGTATCATAAAAAAATATCTACTGAAAAATATTTTTATATATTTGTTGCAATTTGCTCTCCGGTATGTGTGTATGTCTTCTACAGAAAAAAATAATATAAACTTTAAATACCAAAATAGTAACGACAAACAAGAAAAGAAACCAAAATAGTAAGAAAACTGGCGTAAAATGTTCAGTGCATCTGTACTATATATACGTAATTAACTTAATGTGATCTTGATATGGTAGATTTTGAAACGTAGCAAGAGATTTCCGTTGACTTTAAGCCAGTTTTTTTCTTTAACAATTAACATTATATAGAAACTACAACATTATTAAGAAGAAATAATAATAGGTTCTCTACAATAATACTAATTGATTATCATATATACCAACTTGACTCGGGTTATTGTGATCCTTGGCAGTTTTAGATTGTATATGGACACACTCTTTAGATTTGGTGTTCACGACAAAAAGAAAAAAAGAAAGACTTAATTAGTGTCTATTAAACATCTATTGATCAATAGTGTACATGTTAAATATACTGATCAATAGTGTACATGTTAAATATAGAAACCATTATGGTAAGTATATATCATAAAGGAAATAAATAAAAAAGAGGTATATATCGTGAAGAAAAAAGATATGTGTATCCTAAGAAAATATGAGAAATACCCTAAAATAATACAAAAATTATTTTTTGTTCCAAATTAATATACTAAATTTAAAATTCCAAAAATAACACAAATAATTACGTGAAAATACATGTTTATCTAAAATAAATTCAAAATAAATTTAAAATATTATGTTTGTGTTCACTATTTCCTATTTAGGGTTTAGTTTTTTTTCATTATAAAATTTTTTTATGTTATTTTAATATTAAATATATGTTATTATTGTTAATTTTAATTAATGGTGTTAAATTTGTAACAAAAATTTAAAAGTGTGCTATTTTTAACAATAGCCTGAAAAAGCAACTTGCTCGACAAATATTTTTATATTTGCTGCAACTTACTCGAAAAATATTTTTATATATTTGTTGCAACTTGCTCTCCGTCATGTGTGTATGTCTTCTATATCAAAATAGTAACGACAAAAAAAAAAAAAACCAAAATAGTAAGAAAACTGGGCGTATATTGAATGTTCAGTGCATCTGTAGTATATATATACGTAATTAACTTATTATTATGATCTTGATATGATAGGTTTTGAAACGTAGCAATAGATTTCGTTGACTTTGATGTATGTGGTGGCATGGTGATTGGTGACCCGTTATTTGCAGTTTCACAAGCCAATTATCATGCCTTAAAATATCTATAAAGTATAAAGACCCCCCAAAAAAATAATATCTATAAAGATATTTCAGTTCATCTAACATATACAGGTTCCCACTTTCTGTATATAAATATACAATCAGAGCGATAAGATTAACTAAGTGAGCCAACTGGACAAATGAACAATATTAATAAAAACGATATAAAACAAAATGCCTTCTAATTTATTCATTCACATTCAACGAATTAGCTCGAAATATCTTTTTTGTTTGCACTATAAAAAAATCTTGATTTTGAATCTAATTTACATTTTGATTTTTTTTTTTTGAAAAAATAAAGGAAGTTTATTGGTATATATTTGCCTATATATTTACATCATACAGTAATCTGTTGATCACTTTATTTACTGTTGATCAATTCATTACATTTTTTTTGGTTAAAGTAATAAAATGACGGTACATTATTTGCATTTAATCCTTTACTAAAAAGTCATTTGCTTTTAGACTTTTACAATCTTAATGGAATTTTTTTTATTGTTTTCAACTTTTGAAAACGAAGATAAACACAAAATTAACTATTTTTTATAATAATAATAAAAAATTTAGTTAATTTTTTATATATAATAAGGTAAAAGTAATTTTCTGCCAATATTTGTTTTTGCTTTTCAAAAATTTTAACTGTTATGAGTTGGAACCTACTGTATATTTTATTGTCTCAATATAAGTTGTTAAAATACTCAATTGTTTTCACTATACAAGCAGATAGAAAATAAAATATTTGATAAATATCATTAAGAAAATACTCAGAGACACATATGCAGACAGATTCCACAAGAACTTTAATCAAGCAAGAAAGTTTATTATATATATGCAATCTAAGTACGTACGTGAGCGTATCTACAAACAATATTAATTAATAGTTAAATAATTTTGTCTCGAGGGACTGTCGCACTTGTATTGCTCGTTTAAGCTAATTTTATAAACTTAAAATATAATCTACCGTTTGCTTATTAGCATTTTGTTGAGATTACCCAACACATTTGGCCTTGTTTGACGGACCAAAACACGGCAAGAATCTGATTTTATCAAATTTTTATGTTATCATGATTAAAGTCACTACTTGCGTTGCCAAATTAAGGAATTACTATATGCCACGTGGATATATCTCCAGATAATCCTCTATTTTCTCTCGTTTTGCCGTCGAGACATGTGCAATATAATACATACGAATATATATATACTTTTTTTTTTCCTGTCTAGTTTTATTATTATAAATTAGGAGAATGATTACAATAATAATTTTTCAACAACAATTTATCCGTTCCATAAGAATCCACGCAGACTAAAACCACAACGAACGACTTTACTTGCACAACGCTGAAGATTTATTGTATGCTTACCTCCATTAACCTGCAGAAATCGCATTTTCTGTGAATCGAATCACATTCCTTCTGGTGTAGAAGTATTAATTAATCATTTGATCAACCACTGGATTAAGGAGTTTCCAAAATATATTTCTAATCATCTTATTATTGAAAATTAATATTTTGGATTTGTCATAGACTCCCGGACCTAGACACTTGTCGGTATACGAAATAAAAGTATTGACCAAGCTCGATCGGAAAAGTAACATAGAATAATCCAAAATGTCACATGATCGAGTGGCAGCTGGAACATGTAAACATATTAAAAGCTGATCCAGGCCTAGGNTATTACGATATATATATATATATATATATAAAAAAAAGTATTGCTTTCAAACTTCAAAATTAGCGGACAAGACTAATTTAGTTTAGAAACATGATCATGTTTTTTTTTTGACCAAAAAACATAATCATGTTAGTATGTAACTTTCATGATTATGATGAATCAATCGTATCTAATGTCGTTAAGCTGGTTGAAACATACTTTTGCAGGTTAAATGAAATAACCCACGAAGAGAAAGAGAAATTCACCTCTCTTTTACTATCCTTTGTCCTGACATCATATATATATATAGATCACTTTGGATCACTTAAGGATAATAATTGTTTAATAAATTCATGATATTATCAAATATTAATAGACCGTATAAACCAATCAAATGATTCAAATTTATTGGAGAATGAAAGTGAAGAGTAAGCAAAATTTTCTTATAATAATATTTTGCTTCCAATGTATTAAGTGTAACAAGTATCATATGAATATATGTTGAGTGGATCCGAATACAATCATGATATATCATACAACTAAAAATGCATCAGAAATTGAATAGCCGGTCGGTTCTATGCTCTGGACACCTTTGCTTCTGCGTAAAGTTGATCAATTATGCTCTGAAATAAACAAAATTTAGTTTTGTTATCTTAAACTAGGATTCCAAAAAGTAGTATGCACGAGTAAGTACATGTCCAGGATCATTAGTACATTGGCATAGATCACAAATCTGACTCTGGTGATCCATATTATGCACTTAAGGTCGTTTGTTTGTTTGCGTTTACGTATGCCTTTCCATGTTTCCATGTTATAACATAGAAACGCAAACGTAAACACAAAAAAACAATCGGACCTAAAACAAAAGATGAAAGTGAGTAGAGAAAGGAACACCTTGTAATGTTGGAGGAGCTGTGGCCTTTTCAACTTCAAAGTTGGAGTTATAAGATCTCTTTCAATATCAAAAAGGTTTGGTTCCAAGTGAACCGCCTTTAACATTTCAAATCCTTTAAGCTAAAAGTACAAAAGAAAGATATGTTAGCTTAACATTAACAATATCATTTCAGTTTTTTTGAAACGTGGAAAAAAAAGGGTACGTACTTGGTATTGCTTTGCGGTAGAGTTAAGCTCGTCCAAAAAGTATTTTTTGGCTTTGAGATTTTGACATAGAGATTCAAAATCATTGGGAGACGATTGGTTATTGAGTTTAGCCCAATCTTCAATTGCCTTTCTCTCAGGTACAACTACTCCTACCAAAAACGACTCGAAGCTGTTTCCATAGACCCATATCTGTCAAATTATTGGTAGACACTATTATCAGATAACAATTACTATGATGTTTTCTTCTTTTTGACAACAACAATTACTAAATAGTTATATAGTATTGAAAAAATGTCATTTTAAAATATTTTCTTAATAAATACATACCTGAGCAATGAGGGGACATCTTGAGTAAGTGTTCTCGAGGTTTTCAACAGCAACATATTCACCTTGAGACAACTTGAAGATGTTCTTTTTCCTATCTATAATCTTCATCGATCCATCTTCTTGCCATTCCCCAATATCTCCTACACACATTAATAAAGTAAAATTTTAACGTTATTCCTTAAAAAGTTTATTTTGTAAAGCTGAAATATAGACTAATTTCTGGAGTCTACATCCTTTATTTAAATTTCAAAATAACCATAAAGATTGTGTGTGGGAAAAACGGTCTTTTCAACCAACACGGCGGCAATCACTAAATTACTACCACTTGAATTCTAATCAAATTATTTTTTACAACTAAGGGTGAACACCAAGTGAATATCCTAGATTTTTGTGGTATTTGTGATCTGTTCTGTTTGGTATAGATCGACACTTTTCCGATTCCTATTCAGCCACAAGTAATTAGATATCCGTAAAAATCTGGATATTCAAAGGATATCCAATTCGCTCCGTAAATATTTGAAGATAATTAAATTTCTTTATAAAAGTATTTTAAAAAATTAAAATTTGTAACTTACAAGACCAAGATCAACAATACCTGTGTGGAACCATCCATCGATTACGACTTGATCAGTTAGATCTTGTCTTTTGTGGTAACCAGAAAACATTGAATTTCCTCTAAGACAAATCTCTCCTCTAGACACATCGCCGGAAAAAGCGTCGTAGCCCATCTCCGGTACCGAAACAAGCCTTGCCTCCACCGTAGGCATTGGCACACCCACTGTCCCCACCATTGAAAATACTCCGGCTAAGGTCGTGAAGCTCCCTCCACAGCTCTCAGTCAATCCTGTCACATTTCGGTAATTAGAATCGGTTTAGCCCAAACTAATTAAGACATTAAGTATACTAAAACATCGGTTTATGTAGACTTACCATAACCTTGAGAGAGATAAGAGGCAGGTATGATTCTCAAGAACTCCTCTACATGACGAGGTAAAGGCGCTGCACCTGATAACAACATATGAGCTCTTCCTCCTAATGCTTCTTTTATCTGTCACAATTTCAATTCATGAATTTATAAGTCTATATAATATTTATTTTATCCAATATATCTGTAGTTACAAATAATTGTTATAATAAATATATAAAATTTGTAATACTAAACTTAATAGTATTTTAAAAACCTTCTATATATTTCCGTGCATGGCACATATCATTATCTAGAATATATATGTATATCACACTGACCTTATCGAACATAAGTCTGTCTAGACGAGGAGAAGCATCTTCTTGAGACAGTCCTTTTCTCATATTCCCTAATTTACTGTACACTCACAAGATGATCATAAAGATTCAGATATTCCGAAATCCGGTTGTTTTGATTTGGAGAAAGAAGGAAATTAAAACTCACTAGTTATAAGCGAAATCGAAGAGTTTCTTGCGTATCAAGCCACCAGCTGAGATTTTTTGCATTACACCTAAACCCACAAAAAAAAAAAAATTTTAAAAACGAGAAGAAACAAGAGAAAACTCGATTCCGACTTGATCAAACGTATTACCAGCATAGATTTTGTCGTAGACTCGTGGAACACCGCAAAACACAGTTGGTTTGAGTGCATGAACATCATCCATCATGTACCGAATGTCCTGAAAACAAATATAAGAGAGCATTTTGTGAGAAAGAAGAAAACAAAGGGGTTTAAACTATAAAATAAAAAATTTGCTTACGCCACGCCAGTATCCAACAGAGGAGCCTCTGGAGAAAAAGTAAATCTCCATAACTTGATCATAACAATGTGCTAATGGCAAGTACGAGAAAAACACATCGCTTGTGTTACACTACAAAATTCCATAGAAAGAAAAACCAAAAAATAATTGTCAATCACTTAATTATGGATCGGATCAATTTGAAACCTCCAAAGCTTTGGTCCATAAATGGTTCTGTTCGTTTTAAAATCACAACGACCAGTGACACTAACAACAACTAAATCATGTTTGTTTTGTATAGTAGTTAGTCCAGCAACAAATTTCAGGGACCAAATCTTGTTTATTTTGTAAATCGGGGTTCAACAATACACTTCATCGACGAATCATTACTCGGAGATTTATAACACCAAGATATTTTCGGCGTATAAAATTTAGTTTCAAGTCACTGAAATTTGTCGTCGAAATGTATTGTTGAACCAACGATTATAAAATAAACATTATTCGGTCGCTAATGATTATAAAACGAACAACAAAACGTATTGTTCGTCGCTACGTAACATGACAAATATATAATATATAAAAGAGAAAGAAATTACCGATCGATCGGTGACTTGAAGCATTTTATCAATGGATAAAACTTCGACCATAATCGCTGCGTTGTTTAAGATTACACCTTTGGGCTCTCCCGTCGTCCCGCTTGTGTACATTATTGTGCAGATGTCTGTTTTTTGCTTACGTGGAAGTTTTGTCTCATCCGAGTTTCCCTGAAAATATTACAATCAGATTACTAATATTAAGACCCACACAAAAAGTTGAATCCTGAAGTAAAAAAAAAAAACTATAAATTAAAATATTTGCTAATTATAGAAGTTTTCTTTTCTTTTTGGATATAAACACACTAACCATTAGTAAGAACTCATGCCATGAAAATAAAGAAACACATTGGTTCTCAGCTTCTTCCTTTTGTGTACTCGAGACTTCCCCGAAGCTCACGATAGCTGAAACCAAAAAAAAAAAAAAAAAAAAAAACACAAGATAAAATTGTCGGTTCGAATATAACATTTTAGATTGAAATTTTCATTGAATCATTGATTCTTTTTCTTTTTTTAAAGTGTAACTTACTCTTCAAATTCGAAGAACATCCCTTGTGGCATGCTAAGATCTGCACAAAAGCTTTCAAGCATAAATCAGAGAAAAAAACCCTTTTTCTTGTGTGACAAGAAACGTAAAATGGAATTTATAGTATGACTGATTGAATCGAAAAAATGGACTTACGGATGAAACTGCCTTCTCTTGAACGAATACTAGCGAAACCTCGGCATGGTTGATGATGAACTCTACAGCGTTTACGCCTGTTTCATCCATATAAAATCTCGGATTAGGTCTTAATTATTAGATCATGACCATTACTAATAAAGTCAAGTCTGATTTTAAGATAAATTCGTATAATAGTATTGATCGGATATATATATCCACGTAAAATTACCTAAAGTATCGTACAGAGGTACGTAAGTTATCCCTTGGCTCATGCAGGCCTGCAAGATAACCACTTAGAGAAACTCTATAATAAGAAAGAAAAAATTGAAACCCAAAACTTTATAATTCTGAATTATAAGCCAAAAGTTTTCGTTTTACCTCCATCGCGATAATCCATTCTGGACAATTAGATCCGTATATTCCACAACAATTTCCCTAATCCACAAAAAAAAAAAAAAATTAAACAAAAACCTTTTTTCGCCTATGACTTTCAATTTAATTAATTATATATGATTGATTGATCCGATCAAAACATTATAGGATTGTACCGGATCAACGCCTCGGCTTCTGATTGCTGATCCAATCCGAATTGCAGCATCGTGGGCTTCTTTATATGTGATCCATGTGTATGGACCAACCTATATACACATTAATCAAAAGTCTCATCCAAATTGAAATGATACGAAAATTTTCAAAAAGAGAAATGAAAAAAATATGTAATTGTTGAAAAAAATGAAATGAAATTAGTTATTGGTCTACATTAAAAAAAACAAAGTAAAATTAAATACTACATTTTATAATAATATTTGTACCTTTGAATCAGTTGTTAAGCGTCGGCCTAACATTTGCTCATTCGGATATTTCTTCACAGCCTCACTGAAATAAAAATACACAAGAGAGAAGTAAGACAAATCTGTATAACAAACAAAAAAACATATCTTATACAATTTGTTTGTATTCATTAGCACAAATTAATCAGCATTGGACCAACAATTAATATTTTTATTGACTAATAGTCATTGTGAAGGGTCTCAAGATCCAGACCTAAATAACTGCCAAGGAGAATCAAGATCAGTAGGAAGATCGAGGAGGCCATCTTTAGCGTATTTACATCGATAAACCGGACCGGCCGATGGATACTCCGCCGTGGCTGGCCGTCCTTCTTCAACCACCACCACATGATCCGTCGTTGCAGCCATTTGTGTATAGAAAATTAATGACGAATATACCCTTTTGTTGAAGAAGAAACTGGGATATGGAGGATGAGGAAGATGAGGAGTGTGAGTGTCTGTATTTGAAGATTGGATAAAATAAATAAATGTTTTGAGGTTAATAAAAGTCTCTGTGTATCGGTGGTGAAGTTTGGAGATTGTGGTTATGAGTTAGAGGAAGTGGTTGAGCAATAACTTCTTGAGTCTCACAATTGGTGTATTTCTGACCGATTTTTAATTGCGCCTTTATTGGGAGCCTATCTTTTTTTTTGTTTGCTATCTCTATCTATAATTGAATATTTTAATACTCCTTTATGTTATATACTTATATGCAAGTAGATTTGATGGGTGTGAAAGAACCTAAAGAGTGAAGAGTAATTACACCAAACGTAGACTATTTAAATAACTGATTATTTGCATGTAATTTGTTTAATGGTTATTGTATTTAACAATTAACATAATTTTTAATTAAATAGTTTGATGGTTTTCGTGATATTTTTTTTTTGTAGCCTTCACAAGCACAATCACTGTCGTAATCAGGATCTTTATTATAGTAGCACATCTATGTCATACCCAGGGCGAATCTAAAAATTATATTTAGTGGGGACAAACCAAGTTTTTACCGTGGATACGTAGGGGCATCATTTTAAACTAATTTTAAACTAATAGAAATTACTTTAGACATTTTATAAAAATCAAAAATTTAGTGGTGGCAACTGCCGTTTCCTTGGTTCACCTGGATCCGCCCCTGGTCATACCAATGTGGCATTCATGACATTTACGACCTCAAATTAATCATGGCCTTTATCAGTAAAATATAAGTTGTGAATTATGATTAAAGATTATACAGGAATGTTAGGGATGTACATTAAATCGTGCCAAAAAAACAAAAAACAAAAATCAATTTTCCCTTATTTATCAATTTGCCCGGTCAAGTGATTTTGACATATATTAAATTGACCCAATAAAATTAAACATTGGGAAGAAAGAAAGAGCCTGACCATTAATTAGAATCTACTGGGTCATTTACATCAGATCGCCATTTAAATGAAACAACAAAAAGGGTGCCATCTTTTACCCTTATTGATGATATTGCATATGAGAAATTGCATTCAATAACCATAAAAAAAAAAATTATATTTAACAAACTAACAACAAAAAAAAAATGGAGTTGATAATTTGATATTCTCAGTATATTTAAAAAACTAAGCATCTCTGATTTGTGTTCCATCCATTGCAATCGCGTTTGTGACATGTGGTGCTCAAAGACGTTTTAGGAGTTGCTCAATCACACACTGAAGCTTGAATAAGTCATTGATACGACGTAAATTATCCACTCAAACCCGTGAGCCTCTCTCTCAATCAGTTATATGAATGTACGATGGTTTTTAATTGGTTGATACTATTGACTTATTGAGAGCCGCACACATAGTCATACTATTGAAATCATATCTCTGTCCGGGAGAGATGAGAAGCTTTGGCATAAAAGTGGTTGTTAATTAATGAGAAGAGAAGCTTTGGCGTAAACTTTATTCTTAAGAATTTTACAAAATAGATTTCCTACATAATTTGGGTATCTGTTAAATCTAGTATGACCATCCTAACAATATTGTAAGCTTTTATGTATGTCTAGCATGGTATGACTATAACTGGTGGTGTGTAGCAATCCACAATTTTTTTGCTTGACGTCGTTGGATGGTTCCGTGAATCGTTTAATGGATCGCCGGTGGTTTGTCACTTTCCTATGGTGGTTTGTCTTTTTTTCTCTTGTCTCAAATGCAAAGCCATATAAAAGAAAAGCATTTTGATAAAAAAAAAAATTGACAAACCGTATAGAAAGTCTATGTAAAATAATGTTCCATTTGTGACTGAGGATAAAATCAACTATTTTGCAATTTATAAGTCTGTTTTGCTTAAATTTGTTGGCAATTAGTAAAATATCCAATCATATTCATTCTCCTCCCCATATTGTACTCCTCTACTCTCCCTTATTCTATTCTACTTATCAAGTCTATACTATTTTACAAACTTGTTATTGTAATCAATGTACAAATTTATAATTTACAATGTAAAAATTATTCAAACTCTGATATGTTATGTAGTAAAAAAAAACATCAGTCGATATAGAACACATAGACTGTCTATACTGATTTACACATGTTCTACTTGCGACAAAATTCTCTCTCCTTTGATTTCATCGCAGACCATTGAAGATGATGAGAGAGAGCAAAAAGAGTAAAATAAAATACAGAGAAACAGAGCAGCTGGTTTTGGGGGATCAAAACCATTCCTCCGAGAAAGTAGACAAAACTAACTTGTTATGTTTTTGATAAAAAATAGACTTGCTATGTTATTTATAGAAAATAGACTTGCTACGTTATTGGTGACGTTATTCACGTCTGCAAAAAAAATTATGTTTATTTTTCAAAATTCAAATCATGTTAGACGTAAAAAAAATCAATAACTTTTTGGTGCTAATATAAGCTTGAACCAATTAACAATAGCGCAAAAACCAAAATTTTGGGGGTAAATATGTGCTGTAAAATAAAGCAAAATAAATAGTATATAGAACTTCTAATTTTTCACGGCGAAAGGTAAAATCGTCCGACAGAAACAACTTTTGTTACATGCTTAATTTTGCTAAAGTGATAGCTATTTTCTTAACAGGTTATTGAAAATTGTACTCGCTTAATTGTCCCATTGCATATCTACTTAGTTAGCTTTTGGTAATTTATCTCCAAACCAAATTACGTAGGCTATCCCAAATTAATAGCCTTTAAAATTGCTTCAATTCTGCAAATTTTCCCTTTAATGAATTAAAATGGAGGAGCGAGAGAAGGTCAAGTCCATTTAACTTTTTTTTTTTTAATGTTTTCACAATACTTGGGAAAAGAGTAAGCTTTTCATTTTTTTTTTTTTTTCTAAGAGAATGTAAAATTTATTCACCACAAAAAAAACAACGTTTTTATAATAAATACATCATTTCGCAAGAGTTTTGAAAGTAAATAGATGCTAGAAGTAGAGGGAATTACAAAATATTTGTAAGCTTTATCAAATTGGGGGTCTTGAAGCAAACCAGAATACCAATCCCTCCGCAAAGTGTTTATCCCCGCTTCTTTGAATGGTGTATAGACGGTTCCTCATTGTCTTGTCCAGAAGTTTGATTAAACGTGTACTGGTTGAAGGTTTCTCGCCATGTCTCCTTTGGTTTCGTTCTCGCCAAATTGCGTGGATAGCTGCTTGGAACAGATATCTCGTAACAAACAATGTCATTCGGTTGAGATTTTAATTAGAGAGTAAGAGAACTAGGGAGTTCCAATCCTTTGTGAAATGATTCCGAAGAATACCTCCAGCCAAGTTGGCCCAAATATCTTCCGAGTATGGGCAGTCAAAGAAGAGATGCTTACGTGTTTCCAATGGCTCGTTGTTGCATAGGATGCACGCCGCTGATGTTGTTTGTTGCCAGCATCGAGTGCGATCGCCTGTGGATAAGCGATCTTTTATTGCTAGCCAAGTCATGAACGAGAATTTCGGAGTAGCATTTGGAAACCAGACTCCTTGACTCCATTGTTGGTTTGGAATAGATTCCCGAATTTGATTCCAAGTTGCTTTTGTTGAGAAAATCTGCTTGTGAACCCCTTCCTTGAATCGCCAAAGGTTTCTATCCTCTTCATTCCTTCTTGTGTTGGCCCGTGTAAGATCGATTAGATCCTCTATTTGGTTTAGAAGTGGGTTACGGTGCCTACGCTTCTTGTGGCCTCTTAAAACCGTTGCGACGGTGTCGTGAACAGAAATCCCAAAGTCTATGAAACCTCTCGGACCGATCTTGTCATAAAGGCAGCCTAGCGTACTCCAATCATTGAACCATAAAGAAGTCGCTTCACCATTTCTTATTTCTATCTTGTGGAAAAGTTTCGCCTTATCTCTGTATTTTAAATTTTTTCTCCAAATCCATGAACCTGCTTTTGTGTCGATTCTTACAGCCCAAAAAGAACCTCGACAGATAAGGTACCGTTGAATCCAGCTTACCCATAAGGAAGACTTTGCAGAGGTAATTCGCCAAATCAGTTTCATTATACAAACTGTGTTTGCGTCCTTCAATCGCTTCAGTCCTAGTCCTCCCTCTCTCTTTGTACTACAAACTTCGTTCCAAGAAATTTTGGCTTTTTTTGTTGAGAGCTCGGGACCCGACCACAAGAAAGCCAAACATAAGCTATTAATCTCATCAATGCATCCCTGTGGCAGCCTAAAAGCTGCGATCCAGAAGTTTGTTATGCTTGCTAGAACATAGCATATCAATTGTAATCTCCCAACAAAGGAGAGAAAACATGTTGTCCAAGACATGATTTTCGATATGATGTTCTCAATTAGTGGAGCGTAATCAGTCGATGTCATTCGTTTTGTCAGAAGCGGTAAGCCGAGATAACGAATAGGCAAATGGTCGAGTGCAAAGAGGAATGTACTTATCACCTCATCTCTGTTTCTTTCAGACACCCCAACAATGTAAGCTGTTGATTTTTCTAGGCTTATATTCAGACCCGAGATCTTCCCGAACTCGTCAAAAACCGCTAAAATTCCTTCCATTGATCGAATTTTTCCATATGTGAAAACGATAAGATCATATGCGAAACATAGGTGTGTAAGTAAAATACCTTTACACCTTGGATGGTACCCGAATTTCCTTTCTACCGCGGCCTTGTCTAACATTTTTGACAGGACATTCATGCATATGCCGAAGAGATAAGGTGAGAGTGCACAACCTTGTCGTAACCCCCTTTTGCTCTAAAAAACCCCCGCCAATTCCCCATTGATCTGAACCGAGAAGGAGGCTGTTGAGACACATAGCTTGATCTAATGGATGAAAACATGTGGAAAATTCAGAGCTTGCAAAGTATTTACTAGGAACGACCATTGCACAGAATCAAAGGCTTTTGCAATGTCAATCTTTAAAGCACTCCGAGAGGAGATTGAAAGCTTGTGGTAGTCCTTTACTAATTCCGAGGCTAGGAGGATATTCTCGATCAATAATCTGTTTTGGACAAAAGCAGATTGATTTTGTGCGACGAACTTGGGGAGAACTTCTTTGAGTCGATTAGCAAGAATCTTAGAAACCACTTTGTAGATTACGTTGCAGCAAGATATAGGCCTGTGATCTTTCATTTCTTTTTCATCTAGTTTCTTCGGAATGAGAGCCAGAATAGTAGTGTTGATATCTTTGGGAAGAAAACCAAAGGTGAAAAAAGACTGGACCGCAATCGTGAAGTATTTTCCAATCACTTCCCAGCAACCTTTAAAGAACTCATTGGTAAAGCCATATGGCCTTGGCGATTTGTCATTTGGCATCGAAAAAATGACATCCTTAATCTCGTCTGCTTTTACTTCTCTTAATAACCATGTCTGATCTGGTTGAGAACAACTGAAGTTTATAAGGTCTTTTAGAGGCTCTACCTCGATTCCCGTATAATCGTCTGGTTCCAAAGCCAGAAAGTCGTGGAAGTATGACTCTGCTTCCGTTTTTATGTCGACGGCAGTTGTTGCAACAGTACCATTGGAGCACATAATTTGTCTTATGGTATTTTGAGCTTGCCTGACCTTTACTGCACGATGAAAAACCTTATTGTTTTTGTCGCCGACTTGCATCCATTTCATCTTTGATTTCTGACGTAAAAAAATTTCCTCAATGTCCGCTAGTTTAGCCCACTTTTCTTGCGATTCTGCCTCTTCGTGAATTGCGGTTGGTGTCGGGTTCAAGAGGGTTAGCTGTTGTCTATCACACAGTTCCTCGAAAGTCTCTTTGTTCGTCGAGAGATGTCACCAATTTCTCTCCGTTGCAAACCTCGAAGAGTAGGTTTTAGGGATTTCAATTTTTTTGAGAAGCAGAACATAGCTGAAGTGGAGTGAAATAATTCCTTTGTTCCTCCCCAATAATCTTGAACGAGTTGTCTAAAGCTTGGAAAATCCACCAAAGCATTGATGAATTTGAAAGGTCTTCTTCCTGGAGGTGTTTCAACGTCTAAATGAATCCGGCATCTTAGATGATCCGAACATCCTCCCGCCTCAAAGATGCTGTAAGATCTCGGGAAAACCTGCAACCATTTATCATTAACTAGCACTCGATCAAGTTTCTTACATATAAGTCCTTCACCTCGCTTGTTGCACCAAGTTAGATTTGGACCATTAAAACCCAAATCCAGAAGAGAGCAGTAGTTGACAACGCCTTGAAAATCCCTAGTTCCTTGGGATAGAATCGGGTTAGAGTCGTATCGCGAATGGTCTGAACCTGAGAGAATCTCATTAAAGTCGCTGTAGATGATCCAAGCTTTGTTATTGAAAATCGGAGAGTTGTAATGAGATTTTAAATCTTCCCATAATGAGCGACGCTCCTCCGCAAAATTAGAGGCGTAGATGAATGAACATAAAAATTCATCGTCTCTATTCGCTAACCGTACCGAGCATGTTATGATTTGCCCACTTTTAAACATAGGGGTGAGTTGAACTCCATCCTTCCACATCACCCAAATTCGACCTCGACCACTAAACTCATAATTTGATATAAAAGACCAGTCTCGGAAAACCGTATCCATAATCTTCTTCCCTTTAGTCTCCCGAACTCGCGTTTCCAGAATACACCCAAATTGTAGAGAAAATTTCTGAATTCATGTAAGAACCACGAGATGCTTAGTAGATTTGTTGAAGCCGCGTATGTTCCAGAAGAAACTCGACATTAATATAGTTTTTTGGTATTTTTCTTCCCTACAATACTAAGGAGATCCCTAGATTGTTGAGACTGTGTAGACAAGAGATATTTGTGATCGTTTTTCGAGGTACGAGGTAGGGAAGCTCTGATATTTGCAGCCTCCGCCTTTTTCTGATTAATTTTGTTGGTTTTACTGGTGGTTATTTGAGATGCGCCTTGAGTTGGTGCAACAACTTCCTCATATTCTTTCGCTTCCTCCTCGACCTCGTTGGTCATTTTCTCACCACTTAGTAACTCACCCTCCTCACCCGCGTTTTCAAGAACTGAGAATTGCGAGTGTGTGAGAATTTTTACTTGCCCGAATTCCAAATTTTTTTTCATCTTGCTTGAACTCCTACTTGCTTTCGCTGGAGAGACTTCGGACCAGACTTCTTCAGCGTGTTGATTGGTTTGCGTAGATATCACTGGCCGTGTTTCTTCGTCGCTTAGTAACTCACCCTCCTCACCAGACTACTGGCCGTGTTTCTTCGTCGCTGTTTTTGATAAGTGGCTCTGTTTTTTCCTTCTCGTTTTCCCTATGGTTTACACCATTTTCAATTGTGGTTGATTTAGGCTTTTGACCTTGGTTCGCCACACAGACTGTATAAAGGTGTCCCCACTTCGCACAGTTTGAGCACTTAGGCGGAAGCCAAGGGTAATTGAATTCCACATCTGATTCCTTTCCCATTTGACAAAACACGATCTCTGGAGAACCCACAGCCGTAGACTCCGACAGAACCACCGGGAGCATTGATCCCTTCTGAATCTTCGAACCCTCAGCATTGACCATGGTAGCCTCAACCCTCAAATCTTCACTCACCACTGACACTTCTGAAATCTCAAGACCGGTTTCCCCCATTTCGCCGGCGCAAATCGTACGGCGGAGGCCGACAGACCAAGCTTCGGAGAAGAGAAGAAAAATAAAAACCAGATCGCACTCAGATCGCCCTTTTTCAAAAGTTTTTTTTTTTTCTCTGACTTTTTCAAAAGCTCTCTTTTTCATAATTTAACTAAAAGAAAATTTTTACATTTTTAGGATTATGTCTCAATAATAGCAATGGAAATTATACCCTTTTTTTTAGGTAAGTATACATTCTAACAAAAAAGTAAATTGTACATTATTAAACTCTTGTTTCCTTTTAAATCTCTCTTAAAACTCCATATATAAAGCATAGTAATTCATTAAAGAATTATTTTTTGTTCTTGCTAGCTTTTTCCAACGAAAGCTCTCTCTTTCGCTCTATTCAAAACCATGGCTGGGAAGATTGAGATGGGCAAGGAGAAGGTAATGCTCTCTTCTCTCTTCTTCTTCTAAATTTTTTTTTTTTTTTGGGATTTTAATTTCAAAATTAACTTGTCTATTTCAAACCTATCAAACTAAAACAGGTAACTTGGATGAAATTGACGACGGAACCTCTTGATAACCATAAGAATTCCACAAAAGTCAAGAATGCTCTTTGTTGCTTTCCTCGTAAGCTATCTCTCTCTCTCTTTCTCTTTTTCTTTTGTTCTTGACTGAATGTTGAGATTGAAATTCGAACTTAAATGATTTTTGTGTGTGTGTTTCTTTTGATTGCTTTGCAAAGAAATAAGAGACCAAGTGTTCGACGAGAAGTCCAAGACCACAGTCACGATCAAAGTGGTTTGCTGCAGTCCCGAAAAAGTCATGGACAAACTCTGCAAGAAAGGACGTGGATATATAACCTTTATCGAGACCATCGACCCGCCTAAACCTGCGACACAAAAGCCCAAAGAAGCTAAAAAGCCCAAAGAAGCTGAAAAGCCCAAAGAAATACCAGCCGCTTCGACTTCTCAAACGATGACCTATGGGTATAATCCGGCTGAGCCGGTTATGTATTATGAGCCTCACAGCGGGCCTCAAAATGGGTGGGCCTATCATAATGGGTACACCGAAAAGCCCGTTTACGATAACTATCAAGGTGGGCCACCACCACCGTCGTACTACAGAGAAGATGAATCCTGCTCTATTATGTGAAGTCGTGATATTACACTAATTATCTCCCTAATTTATCTTATCTCCCTATAATGCCCTAATTTTTTTGAATTGATATAATGCCCTAATTTAGTTAGAAGAAAATCAAAATTAGACGAATAGTTTTTATTTTCTTAGCTTTTTGAATTTTACAGTGTGGCTATACGTAATACTTTATGCTCTTCTTTGGTTGTTGGTAAGAGTTACTAAATAGAGAATTTTTGGCTTTATGTAAAATCTTTTGTTTCATTATTCAGAATTTCACATGTATTGTAGCTGCTCTCGACTAGCATATGTAAAACTGTATACAATTATTAACTTTGCATCTCTAATTATATCACATATAATAAAGGATAATTATAGCAATTATATATACACCAAAAAACTTATAGTAGTTGGATTTAAACAATCTAAAACTTATAAGTTGACGATTTAAACAATCTAAACCGAAACCACGTTTGGATTTTCATAGTGTAATTGTGAAAGAGTTTGAGAAAAGAAAAGAAAAAGTTGATAGACTCTGATACCACGTTGATGTGATCCCTTTTCATAACTAAGAACAGAAGAACACTTTGTTTGGCAAATGAAATATACCTTCATTTGTTTTTGACTTTTTTCTTTATAGATGAGTTTGAACTTATCGTTCCTACAAAATGGGAATGTGGAAAACAAACGTGAAGATAGAAAATGGTTTACTCTGATAAGGAACAGAGGACCAAGTTTATTATGCAAACAATGAAAATAAGAAAAGGAAAATAGAGAGATTCTTTATATTTCGGATTGGGTCTTGTCTCTCTTATTGAATTTCTTCAGCCAACAACTTTTTCTCTTGTTTTCGATAACTCATCTACTAAACCTATATTGCTTGGAAATAGCTGATTTTTATACCAAACCGAAGAAAATTTCGACTGATTCGGTGTAATCTTTCGATATTCGAAAAAAAATTTGTAACCAAACTGAAAATAATTAAACCAAAAAGAAATATTTTATGATATTCAAATTTGTACCTTAACCGAATGGATGTTTATGATATCTATACTATTAAAGCAAGAAATATGAAAACCGAACCTAAAACCAGACACAAATAAACCAAATTGAACATTCCTGATACGGGCCTCAGATAGAAAAGGCTCAATTTACGGCCCAGATCCAAAATTCGGACCATCTCTATTGATAAGAAAAGAGACGGCAAATCAATGGAGGGTTAGGGTTTTAGAATCTTATAGAAGCACATCAGAAGAAGAGGAAGAAGAAGAAGAAGAAGAAAAGCAGCCATGTTTCCTGGGATGTTCATGCAAAAGCCAGACAAAACCGTGGCTCTGAAGCAGCTACGGACTCATGCTGCTCTGTTTGGAAGCTGGGTTGTCGTTATCCGTGCTGTTCCCTACGTCCTCTCGTATTTCTCCGATTCCAAGGATGAGCTCAAGATCGAGTTCTAAGACTCGATCCCCTTTTGATTCAGGTCAGGGAATCTTGATTCTCCGATTTCTATCAAAAATTTGTCTTCCTTTGATATGATTCTGCTTTCTAGATTCTGATTTTTTGTTTTGTTTTTTTGTAATTTCCGTTTCCGCTTTGCTATCGAATCTGTTTGAAATTCTCGAATCGCTGTAGAAATGATCGGGTAACGAGTTTAGTAAGATCTTCGCCGATACTAGATTACAATTATAACCTGATCGAATGGATTATAATCTGTTTATCCTAATGCTCTAGGATCGAGTTTTGGTACTTACTTGAGCTTGATCAGAAGTATAAATGTTGCATCTTTTGGGTCATCATCTCTTGTCTGTTCTTAGCTTAGGTTTTAAATGCTTGTTCATGAGAATGTGTTCAGAGTCATTAAAGTATGATATGCTTCAGCTAATGCCTTTGATGAGAATAAATTGAAGTTACCTAAATAGCACTATGGGGTTTTAGGGATTGTTGAGTATTGACTATATATTTAGGCAATCTAGTTTGCCCCTTTTGTGATCTGGAATGAGAGTCTTCTTGAAGAAATCTTGACGTTAATCTTCACTATAACTCGATTGAACAAATTAAGTAGAGGAATGTCTATTGAAAGATTTCTCAAATAATTCAAGGCGTATATTACTGTGTGTGATCTCTATGTTATGGATTCGTCATCTCTTAGACATATTAACATTTCAAATGTCTCAAGTCTGCTAAAGCCGCCATCTTCTTTCATCTCGTGCAGTGTTGAAGCAATGAAATAAAGGCAGCATGTGGAAATGGAAGGACCTTTTGTTCCGTTTTTGCAATCTTCTTAGGACCTGAAACAACCAAATTGCGAGACATAAAGTTCTAGCGATGTACTCTTGCTATTTGTTTTGTTTTATGTTCTCTCATAGCCTTTCTTCTTACGGCTATACTTTGTTCTCCTCCATCCTCTTCTGATTTATTGAAAAGAGTATTAAGATTATTGTCGTTATAAATCACCTTAGGCCATCTACAAACGAAATGCTTGAATCTGCAAAATCTACTTATTTTATGCTGCATTTTTGACAAATTTTCCCCAATTTTTCTTAATGAAACTCTTAAAAATCCGGATATTTCTAAGTTGTCTTGTCATTTTCTAAAAGCAATCGACTTTTTGTATTAATGGAAAAAAATATCAAAAAGATAAAACAATAAAATAGGGGGAGGATTTAGGAAATGAAGAAGGAAGGAATAATAGTGTTGCATAACTGTTTGCCCCGACATTTGCTCTGTTTTGTCTGATGAATACAGACCACAACTCTTTCAACATGAACAGTCTTCTTTTTTCCACCATTCGTAAACTCTCACGAACAACGTGCGAACCAGAAACTCTTATCAACTTGTCTTTCCTTTTAATTCTCCTTTTCTTTTCTCTTCTTCGTCATGATCATGATCATCATCTATTTGATTCCACCAGAAAAGATTAACAACGAAAACCCAGATGATTTAATTGAAAAATTCCAGAAGATTTTGCCAGACCCATGTCAAAAGTTTCAATCTTTTTTCGAGTTTTAGATTTAAGCAAGCGATAACTTACGTGCGACACAAGAGAAGCTGGTGATGGTGGAGGTTCCTGGCTCTGTCGGTACAAGTGCAAGCCTTTCGTTGAGATTAGGTCAAACGGTGTTAGCATTTGGGGCTCTTCTCTTCATGACCATTGGTGTTCGCTTCTACCAATTCACTGCTTTCTGGTAATAATAACTAAATTCCAGATTCTGTATTCTCTTATGAACCCTAATAATCTTATAAACAACTCTGCAGCTACTTGGTGACGATCATGTCTTTAGCTATACCGTGGAATTTGACATTGGCAATGGTAGATATGTATTGTGTTCTTCTCAAACAACCATTTCAAAAGCCACGGATCCTTCTCGCCATCTCAATTGGTGATTGGGTAACGCAATTACGTATCTAATGCATACTGACCAAAAAAAAACTGGAGTTTTCGATCTGAATTCAACCATTTTGGTTTTGCAGGTGGTGTCTGTTCTAGCGTTGGCTTCAGCTTCATCAGCAGCTAGTGTTGTAGATATTCTGCGATCAGACGAATCCGTTTGCCCTCCAACAATCTGTAACAGATATCAATTTGCAGCCACATTAGCTTTCTTGACTTGGTTCTTGTCTCTTTCTTCTTCTCTCTTCAATCTCTGGTTACTTCCCTCTCTCTGATCTAAAAAGATACAGATAGATAGCAAAACACATAAAATGTCTATAGAAACTCTGATCTTTGTAACTTGACAGATATCAAGACTCTTTATTGAACACTTTATATAAGATAGATAGCAAAAAATGACAGTGAAAAACTGATGTTGCAATTGGGCTTGGCCAAATTGAAATGGCCACACATTTAAGGAGTTTTGTGTTGGTACTGATCTTTACTTGGTATCATATTGGTGTCGTCATATGTAGAGCCAAAGAAGTGTTACATGAGCTTTCACTCATTATTAAATGCCTGAAATTGCAATGCACAGATTTGCCAAAATGACATAAAGATGACATTCAAAGCTCACTAACCCAGAGTTTACTAACAGAGTTATTCATTAACTTTGACTACATTATCATAATCATCTCATGAAACCAAGTATCACAGACATCACTCAAAAGCATTACACTTTGATGGAATATGTTGATCGGTACAACGCCTAATGTCGTCTCCTTTGGATCATGAAATCCAGTGTATCCGAGAGACACATTTCCCTTCCTAGCAAAACTGCAGTAAGAGGACCAAGGATCATGATAACGCAGACCTAAAATACCCAGTAAGGTTTAAAAGAGGGCACCCCAAAATAACAAAAGTATAAATCCAAACGGGAAGACAAACAATGTACTAACATTTCGATTACATAGCGTAAAGTGTTAAAATGTTCAAGTATCTGACAATAAGAAGCATATTTGTCACACAACAATGCCTTTAATCTTAGGACCCACTAACATCCATAAACTGCAAATGGCTTATAAGAGAAATATAAAGACAAGAGAAACGTGCATCCAAGTCAATTCTCACTAAAGTTCCAGATTATATAGTCTTTGTAAGCAAAATTCAGTAGCAGATGCTTGAAACAGTTAAATGCAATACCAGAGGACTAATCAATCAATCACCTTAAGAAGTGGAGGATGGAGGAATCTGAGACTGGGCAGTAGAGTCACAAATGGAGGCAGAGGAACTGGTTGCAGCAGCAGCAACAGCAGCAGCGGCTGCTTCAGGAGAATAGATTCGAGCTTTCTTGATGATCTCTGCAACAATCCAATGCTTATGCTTGCTCAATGGCCTTGATGGATCTAATTTCACCTGCACGATAACCAAACCAAAAAAGCTTCCATTTTGATTTTTCTTAGCAGTAATCTAAAGAATCATAAAGTCTACTTCTTCCACTAGTTGAGATCAAACATTTCACTAGCTATAACCGAAACGTAGATGAAACAAGATTAAAAATTTCGGCAAGTTTCCCTTAAATAATCACAAAATTTCCCGACTTTCACAATCAAACAAAATTCGAGTGATAGGGAAGGACGTAAAAATGAATTACTCGATCGCCGATGTTACAGGAATCTTTCTCGTCGTGAGCCATGAATTTGGAAGTGCGCTTGACGTAGCGATTGTAGAGCTTGTTGTGGAAGAGTCTGTCGACGGCGACTACTACAGATTTCTGCATCTTGTTCGATACCACAGTGCCTATTACTGGCTTCATTTTTACTACAAGCACACGAGAAAATCACCGGAGAGAACGAACAAAAAATCTTCCGTCTTGACTCTTGAGAGAGTCTGAGATCGAAGAGAAGAAGAGTGAAATGTTTCGTTGTGTCTTAGGGTTTTTCCGGGCTCTTTTCGATTTTGTTAGGATGGGCCTTTTTAATATATTTTCCCTGAAACATTCGGCCCAACTTAACTATCAAAATGACGGAAATGCCCTCGGTTATCTATACTTTTAAAAAGACGACCTAAGTTTTCGTTTTTTTTTTTGTTGGACCCTTCAAAATCATCTCATCTCTAGCTACTATATAAAACAAAGTAAAGTTTTCACTCTTTTTTATACCATTGCATAAATCTCAATTTATATAACAAATGAAAACATAGGAAACATATCGTCGCTCTTATTACATCTCTTTGGATGTATAGTAACCTTCCTTGTTTTGAAAGTGCCACTAATTAACGACGAGGCTCGTCACCATCTCACAACCAACTTTTTGTATGGCGGCGGAAGAGTCCTTTGCCATACGTGGAAGAAATCATCTCCTTGAGAAGAGGATATTGCAACATCAAGAAGAGAATGACAGGGAAGCTAGCCAATGGCTTCAGTGGGACTACAAGCATTGGCCTTTCACGCATCGATGAGGAAAGCGCAGTGATGAATGCAACAAGCATCGACGCAATGGATATGAATAGAATGGTGAGACCCAATATCATCTTTCTAGGAAGTGATACAATGAAGTCATCAAAAGAGTATCTTGCGGTGAGAATGCTGAGGAATATGAGCACAGAGGTGCAGGAGGCGAAGAAGGCCAGACTGTCTGCCATGATGAACGCCGTGAAATGTAAGTCTCTAAGAAGAAGAGGCTTACCCAAAGTTTGATCACTACCTCCAGGAACAGTGAAAATGGCTTGAAAAGTAACAGTTGCAATGAGAGCAGCAACAGAGCAGCAACAAAGCTACAAGCAGTGGCAGTGTATTTCATCCATTCTTCTCCTTCTTTCCGTAGAGGTTCGTGAGACGCTTCGAACACTTGTCGTGGGGTCATCCCTTTGTTGTTTTTCTGCACGAGTTCACGTTCTGATACCAAGCTCTTTACTTCCTCAAACCATTGAATCTCTCTTTGCATCTTGAGGGCAGGTCCAGAAATCTTAGAGAGGTGGTCGGGTCGAGGACATAGATAAGCGGTGATATGGAGAATGTTGTTGTTTTCTTTGTCGCAAGATCTCAGCAGAATGACCTTTCTATCATCTAAACCATATATGAGGTTAAAGATCTTCTCTTTTCTGAATCCAACGGCCAGCTGAAAGAGCTTTCGACCAGAGACAGCTTCAGAGATCCAAAGAAGTTCAGGGTTACATCTAATTATCTTCATGAAAAAATCCTTGTTCCCATTCTCCACCGCTTCAAGTAGTGCATCATAGACCGTCTCTTTCCAATTCTTGTCCTTTTCCATGTATCGTAGTGCTCGGCACATTTTTTTTAGCAATTTATCAGCTTTAGAATGTCTATCTTTTAGCTCATATATTTGCATTATTCCTATGTCAAACAAAAAAGGAGGATATGTTACAAGAGCGCAAAAAGGATATGATCTAAAGTGAACAACATCATAGAGAAAATTTCATTGTTTATTTTCATATAGTTCAGCATTTAGGTCCCAACATCCTAAATAATTAATTAATTAGAGTTTATATATTGCCATGAATTCCACACTAAAAAATTGAATAAAACCTAATATATGATATAAAGAACATAGATCAATTCTATTCACTGATATTTGGTTTTCTTTTGAAAGTCCGTGAATGATCATGATTCATCGCAGATATTTTCTATGTGAATACCCTGCTGGCTAAGTGTGTGCTTCTAGAACGATTAAATTTGATCTCGACCAAATAGTTAAGTCTACTAGACTTCTAACTATACGTACGTGTTTAATTAACTTCATCTAGAAATGAAAAAGAAAACTGTTCTATATATATGTGAACTCTATGATAGATTAATGAAGTTTGGATAAAATTAAATCAAGTTCGACGACCTACGTACCAAACCATTTGGCAGGACCTTTTAGTGTCATCCAAAATAGACCTGATGAAGGAAAGACAGAGAAACTTCAGTGAGTATATATATTAAAATTAATTGTTTTTTTGGGATAAGAGTCCAAAAATTGGGTGTTCATGGCGTACGTTGGTATCGGTTTGGGTTCGAAGTCTCAGACTCAGGTGGAAAATCCAAGTCTATACCTACCAAAGGAAGAAATGTATATATGAACAATTAAGTTCAAGAAGATTTAAAATGAAAAAAAAAGAAGAGAGCGAGTAATGGATTATAAAATTAGATTACATACAAGAGTAGACGAGGCGTTGCCAAAATCCAATATCGCTGTGGCTACGAAACAAGTCAGGTTTCAAAGCTAAGACCCTAAGTGGAGACGACCTTTGAAGTGGCTGATTAGTCCCCCCGGCCAGAGACGGGATTTGGTCGATGATGGCCAACGCAATGTCTAACAGTCCATGAAACCAATTTTTTTTGAATTTAACAGCTCGAAACTTTTGCATAACTTGAGTATATTATAAACAACTACAACATATAACTACAATTACCACCAAGGTTCATGAGTTTCTATCCCACAACAAACCTGAAATGACTTGAGTAACTCATGTTTCAAAGTTTATGGATATCTATCTCAAAGCCAATTCATTGAATGGGTCTATTAATTCATGTTCCCTATTCCTTAACACTATTCGATGGGAGATATTCCTAGCTAACTTTCGGGGTTCACGTTACAAACTTACAATTGTACTAGAGTGCCAGTTGTGTGATATCATGGCCTCGTCATTTATCAAGTACTGAAAAGGCTTACCAAGAAATCCAAACAATATGGCATCAAGAAGAAGACGTGTAGCCCAATATCCTCCACCACGCGTCAGAATTTCATGAGGTGTTTCATTATGAAGGTAGGGAGTGACCTCTCCATGTCTTGCATCTGATGCCCCCACAAAGCAAGCTGAAATTTTTGGATAAAGCAGCTTAAGATTTTTTTCGAGCAATTTCCCAAAAACTTCTAAATTGCCATTATCCAGCTCTGAACTCTGAGAATCTTTCATATGGCCAGGCCTCATGAAAGAAGCTATCATTTCGTCCACTTGACTGCAAATACATGCTTTTTGCAATGGTGTCTCGAATGCGTCGATCCACGCAGTAGTTGCAACTGGGCGCCGGTTCAAGATGCCTTGCAAATCGTCGAGACTTCTTGCTTGTAATAGTGGTAAACAATCACAATCTTCGCCTAAAATTACAAACCACACATAAAGAGGAAAATAACATAACCAATTAGATATAAATTGCATCTTTAAATTGGTTGTTACTTTTATAACCAATTTTTGTAAAGCTATATAACAAGCGAACAAAACTACATGCATATGAAATATTTTGGTGTAAAAATCTATGGTTTTAGAAACGAATAATATTTGGTGCTGAATCTGGATGATGCATCCATATACATAATAACATAAACAAACGAAACCTAACTTAGAAAACAAGCTATAAGAACTACAATATGCAGACCGTTGGTAGTTACCAAAATTTCCTCCGAATAAAAATCAAGTCAAATCAGGAAACATGCGCTGTGTGTTTCCACACAGAATCGCCAAGAGTGATTAAGTAATAATGAAATGATTACTATTTTCCCTGAAAAAAAAAACAATAGTGAGCTGTTTAAATAACTAACCTGGCATTGCTGCTGCCATTTCTTCTGGTGCTGATGGGAAGGAAGGAGTTGTATTGTCAATTTCTCCTCGAAATAACTCGCCTTTCAGCAATGTGATGAAAAGTTGGCACAATGAGTGTCCCTTATTTATATGGGTTTTTAAAAAAAAAAAAATCTAAAGTTATACGCAATAATTTTTTTTTTTGAATAATAGTTATACGCAATTACTCTCACAAGTCACATCATCACATTCTTCCTAATAAACCACATCAAACAATCCATATTAGATTAGGTTTCTCGTTGGATATTAATATTTATAAATCGATAATTATAAAATCGAAGACCTGGATTGAAATTCGGATTGAAGACTTGAGGTATGTCTACAATATTCAACTATGAAATAACAGTTTTTAAACCTATGTAATACTTTAAAAATAATATTTAATCTAACGCATGACGCGGAACAAATAATTCAATATAATAATATATGTTAAATTTCTATGCATTGCTTTAGACAACACCTAGTTTCTATTTATTTTTTTGTAGCGATTAAAAGAGTGGGTTTGAATGGTATGTAATTTTTCACGTTTTCACATTTTAAAAACGTGATTTCGTCGAGTACATACTATTCAAAATAATAAACACGGAATGATAAAAATTAAAAATTAAAAAACTATTTTCTAATCCATTTGCACGTTTTTAAATTTATAATTTGTTTATACAAAACTTTATTCATCTAATAATAAGTAATTTATTGGCGTTTTAAGTTTATTCAGTTTTAAATTTTTTCGTCCTATTGATTATGCTATTCTGCTATTTAGCTGACATACCAGTCAAGCCCAATGTATTATTGTAATTAAATGATTATTTTTGTTTGTTTGACTTTTTTCTCTTTCGTTGTAATTCCCGAAAAGGTCATCGATAATATGGTAAATGTTTAAGGGCTGATGATCTATTTCCCCACAAAAAAGTATCGTATATCACTAGATGCGGCTCAAACTAAGGCTATGTGCTAAAATTCCTGAAAACATAGTTTGAAACCTATATCTCCCCGAATTAAAAGTCTGAAACCTCAAAACACACATAATCAATTTTATTGGTTATTGTTTACAAACCAAACATAAACCGACCAAACTTGATCCTAAACTGAACTAAAACCCAATTCCAACTAAACCAGACCCAAAAAACCTGAGTTCTTCTTCACCCGATTTTTTGCCAGACTCTCACACTCTTTGTGAAGATAGGCGAGAGCAGATGCAACTCCAAACAAGATATTTTTCCGGTGATCCCACGACAAAGGTGTGAACTTGAATAAGGCTTTCCACACTAGATAAATTGAACCAAGACTCTGAAAGATCATTGTGAAATGCAGATATGTGGTATCCTCAATCCATTTCCTTTTGTTAAGACAAATCACCCGAGTCGCATGAAAGACAAAGATAAAGGCATGCACCAAAAAAATCGAGTGAAGAAGAAGTCAAGCTTTTTGGGTCGGATTTAGTTGGAATTGGGTTTTAGTTCGGTTTAGGAGCAGATTTGGTCGGTTTATGTTTGATTTGTAAACAATAACCAATAAAATTGATTTTGTGTGTTCTGAGGTTTCGAACTTTTAATTTGGGGAGATATAAGTTTCGAACTTTGTTGTCAAGGAGGTTCGGAGTCTTAGTTTGTACCGCATATGGTGCTATACAATACTTCTCGTGGGAAAATAGATCGCCAACCAAATGTTTAACGATCCTTTTAACGAAACATATATACGAGTATGTCAAAAACATGTATATTGTTGTAGCTGAAATTACAACGGCCAAAATTTGTAAATAGGAATTATCGAATGACTGTGGCTTATCTTTACTAATAGAAGATTCGAAGGGTTTTTGAGCAATAAACAGAAAGTATATTGCCCGAGGAGAACTGAATGGATCAAAAAGCGATTTAGATTAGAAATGCGGAGTAGAATGAGTTTAGTATTTCGTTCTCAAGAGTGTTTTTACAAGAACAAGAACAAAGAATTGCTAAGTGTTTAAGCGTAGAGCTAGTTGTGGATAGAAGAAGTTTTTTTGCTCTTTGCTTTTTGTCTCGTCCTTGCTTTATACTTCATGTCCGTGTTTAACGTTGTCATTTACTTCGCTTGATTCACCATGAATGATTTTTAATTCAGAGGATACGACCGTTATGTTCAGGCGTCTTAAATCACCGGTTTAAACGAGTCTTTGGTCTTGGCGGGGTTGATTAACAGATCTGTATTTATTATCCTTTGACCGTGAACTCACCCGGCGTGCCTTTTAGCTCGGCCATCACCTTGTCCTTATCTTTGACTTCTCCTACCTTTTAGCATGTTTTATTGGACCAAGATTTTCACCCCCTTTTTTCTGACATATAAGAGTATGATTAATAAGATCATGCTCTGCATGTTAAATTCCTTTGACATTTTCGACATATATATATAAGAGTATTTTTCCGACATATAAGGGTATAATTAATAAGATCATGCTCTACATGTTAAATTCCTTTGACATTTTCGCATATATTTTTAAGAAGTAACGCTCCCCTTTTATATATATGCAATGTTTAAAATTGCGCTAGACGCTAGTTGGACGTTTGGATCGGGCCTAGCGTTAGGGATGTCAATCGGGCTGGTCCGGCCCGAAACCCGTAAAACCCGCATATATTTGAGTCCGGTCTGGCCCAGCCCAAAAAAAAATCGGGCCTATATTCTAAAGTCCGGCCCAGCCCGGACAAGGCTCTAGAGCTTTTCGGGCTTTTTCGGGCTTTTTTTTACAAATACAAAAATTCACAATTCTCAAATGAAAAATAATTAAAACAAAATATTTATCAAAATAAATCTAAATTAAAATGTATTATATTAAATCCAATTAAATTTTAAAACAAAAGTTTGACAAAAAAAAACAAATAAAATTCAAATAAATTGTATTACCAAATAAAACATAAAATCAAAATATTTCAAATATATGTAGTAGCGTTTATATTAGAATCTCTTTCATCATCTTCTAAATCCTCATCACCATCAAGAACTACTAGATAAAAAAAAGTAAAATAATATTAAGTTTTGACACGTATAAATCATATAGAAATATCATTGAAAGTCTATAGATAATGATTTTAAAAATATGAAGTAAATATGGATGAATGATAATGGGGCCTGGATCACGAAATGTAAACCCATCCAACCAAATGCGTGTACAAATCAGTGCTTCAACATTTCTTAGTAAAAGACGATTTCTATATTTATCCAAAAACATGCGCACCAATACTAAATGTAGACTTCGAACCGGTAAAAATATGTCAAATTATTATTTTTAGAAAGATAATTTTTTAAATAAAATCTCTAAATACTTAAAATGTAAAGTTTCGGGCTTTTCGGGCTAAGCCCGAAAAACGCGATTTTTTTCGGGCTTATATTTTTAAGCTCTAGCCCGCTGTTTTTCGGGGCCGGGCCGGACCGGGCCCTCGGGCTTTGGCCCTAATTGACACCTCTACCTAGTGTCTAGGCAAAAAATTGGAGATTAATCGGATATTAATTTTTTAACTTTTTTATTATTTTTTTCAAGATTCATATATTTTTTCAAAATTATTTTTGTTATAGATAGATTTATTCAATGGTTTTAGTTATTTTCCTTTGATTTTGATGATCTAATCGTGTCAATTCAGCTATCACCTTCGTAGTTTGTTTGAGTGATGGAGAATTTCGAGGGCTTACAATTCGGAGAGGGCTAAAGTAACATATAGGAATAAAAAAGGGTGATTTTCTAAGGAAGTAATAATGTTAAGGCTCTTTTTGTTATTAAATTTATCATCTCCTTTCCAATATTCTCCATGTAAGTGAAGGTATTAAAGCCCAAGTTTCAGTAGTTTTTTATGTGCCTAGCCGAGCTACTTTTAGCTAATCGGTGGTGGAATGCATTTTTCACGGCACACTTTTAGTTTATCAATTAAACATGATATATTAAAAAACATATATTTTTGTTATCAACACCGGATAATGCTGACAAGGAGCATACACACACCATGACATTTAGTTTAATCAGAGTTAAATTTAGGATTCCAAATCCAACCCAAAAAAAAACTATAAAAACAAAAAGTAAACGAGACACATGATTTATAGAAGTTACACATTCAATGTGAAAAGATAACTAAATCTAATTTCAGCTGCGGCATATTTCTCTATAATTGATTTTGGAACTTACAACTCTCTTTTTTCAATTACAAATTGATATTTTTTTTTTCAGTTTTTCTAAAACTGGTTAAACACAAAACCAAAAAAAAAAAATTGAACCAAAAACCAAACCATAAACCTGTTAGGGGTCGACAAAATATTCGTAACTGAACCAAACCAAAACGCTTAAACGAAAACCAGACCAATTTTTCTTTTTAGCATAAATCGATTTTTTTTTTTTGGAACTGTTCGTATATAATATATATATATTTTTTTAATACATAAATATAATAACACTTAAATTAAACCTAACCACAATCCCAGTTCGGGCCTGGTTAGGAGTCCTAACCGAAACAAGAAATTTGGTGTAAAATCCAAATTCTAAACCAAGGCAAAACCGGTATCGATAAAACCCTAATCAGACAGAAAAGAAAACCTCCGCCGCCTGAGAAGCCACTGATGGACAGAACTCCGGCGATACAGAAGACCACCGCCACAACCACAATGGAACAAAAAAACCTCTGCCGCGATCTCTTCACCTACAGCTTGAAGTGGCACGGTTGCCACATAACACCGCCGGAGAGGAGACTTGAAAACGCAACACGAAAGACAAAGGAGAGCTTTACCTACTCCATGGGAGCAAAAGAGGCGGACGAGGGGAAAAAAGGACCCAAAGCAAGAGACGCCGCCGGGAAAACTTAGCCGCACCAACAGCTCCGTCATCCCTTGGCAGATCTAAGGTTTGGTAAAGACACCGACGGATCTTGTACCTTGAGACCACTCACTACCCCACCGCATCCGAGTAAATATAATTAGTCGCATTTGATTTTTATCAAAATAATATTAAAAAGAATACGTAGATGCAAAACATGTTTTACTCAGTGTTTTAAAAACCGGACCGGACCGGCGGTCCGACCGGGTTCGACCGCGAACCGGGGAGTTAGGCGGGTTAGGTTGCCGGTCTGGTTTTCAATAAAAAACTTAAAAAAAAAAAAATTAATTTACCTTTTTAAAATAATATCAAAGGTTTAATTACTGATGACAAAAAAAAACAAAGGTTTAATTACCTTTTTAAAATAATGTTCNGCCTCACGCAGTCTCCTCCGCTCTAGGAGAGATCAAACCACAAGCCTTCGCTTGAGTTCGAAACCTCAACTCCCGACTTTGGAGAGTTAATTTTACATGTGAATGAGATAAGTATCTGATACAGGTTGTGAGAACACCAAAACCAGCGTATACAACTGGTACTCCTGGGTTAGTCTGAGAAACAAGACCAACAACAAACATTTCAGGAATTGTTTAAAACTTTTTTTCTGCTTCCAAAAATAAACTCACCTACAAAAAAACCTTATCTTAAAAGGTGATAGTCCAGTTGGAGTCGGCTTTTTGGGTCATAGTGGACTCGGAAGGCATCGGCCCGTAACCCTTCCACTGTCAAGAGCGGGAGGTGGACGCTGGTCTGTGAAACCAGCCTCACGCAGTCTCCTCCGCTCTAGGAGAGATCAAACCACAAGCCTTCGCTTGAGTTCGAAACCTCAACTCCCGACTTTGGAGAGTTAATTTTACATGTGAATGAGATAAGTATCTGATACAGGTTGTGAGAACACCAAAACCAGCGTATACAACTGGTACTCCTGGGTTAGTCTGAGAAACAAGACCAACAACAAACATTTCAGGAATTGTTTAAAACTTTTTTTCTGCTTCCAAAAATAAACTCACCTACAAAAAAACCTTATCTTAAAAGGTGATAGTCCAGTTGGAGTCGGCTTTTTGGGTCATAGTGGACTCGGAAGGCATCGGCCCGTAACCCTTCCACTGTCAAGAGCGGGAGGTGGACGCTGGTCTGTGAAACCAGCCTCACGCAGTCTCCTCCGCTCTAGGAGAGATCAAACCACAAGCCTTCGCTTGAGTTCGAAACCTCAACTCCCGACTTTGGAGAGTTAATTTTACATGTGAATGAGATAAGTATCTGATACAGGTTGTGAGAACACCAAAACCAGCGTATACAACTGGTACTCCTGGGTTAGTCTGAGAAACAAGACCAACAACAAACATTTCAGGAATTGTTTAAAACTTTTTTTCTGCTTCCAAAAATAAACTCACCTACAAAAAAACCTTATCTTAAAAGGTGATAGTCCAGTTGGAGTCGGCTTTTTGGGTCATAGTGGACTCGGAAGGCATCGGCCCGTAACCCTTCCACTGTCAAGAGCGGGAGGTGGACGCTGGTCTGTGAAACCAGCCTCACGCAGTCTCCTCCGCTCTAGGAGAGATCAAACCACAAGCCTTCGCTTGAGTTCGAAACCTCAACTCCCGACTTGGAGAATGGGCAGGCCAGTAAATAGCCCAATACGAACCCGGCTCAAAGAAATCGGCCCAAAGTCCCATCACCGTATAGTCTCCACTTGGATCACAAGCCCACGTTACTAAGCTCGATGTACCGAACATGTGAGCCAAACTTATATATACAACAAGGAAAAACTTGTTTCTTCCGATGTGGGACTTTAGTGACATACATTATGTATACATCTCGCTAATTGGTCCTTACGATGGCATTTTGTCTCCCATTTGTTTTTTCTTATTTTCTCTCAGTTTTGTTGGTAAATTTTCGTTGCTGATTCTCAAATGGCTAATCTTTCAAACTATGTTGTATTCATGTCTTCAAATCTGGATCTATTTATCAAGAAATTTATCCAAAAAACTTTGTGGTTTTTTTTTTATTGCTCACACAAATTCCATAAAAATATGTACATCGGGTTCGTATTATCTACAGAGAGTAAGTAAGAAGATGATCTTTGATATTACATTCCTAAACAAATAAACATCAAAAAGAGAAAATCCGATTTAGTAAAAGGATACGTTATTGTCAGCTCTTTAAATTTCATATGTTTCTAAAGTAGAGAACTGACCCCAAAAACAAGAAAAGCTCATTTGGACCACTAGTTTTAGTTTTTGCGAATTGGTTTTGTGGCTTAACTCTGATGTTTCTGTTTCCCTTCAGAGATCATATATTGGATCTGATCTATTGTCGTTGGTGGATCCATCACCTAATTAGAGAGCAAAAAAAACCCAAGAAAAAAAAACAAGATAAGATAATGAGAGATGAAGAAGCCAGAGATTTTGAAGTGTGCAAGAAATTTGGTTTTTAGCTACTTTACCAGAATCAAAGATTGTTCGAAGCCTCAGATTCAGGATGCTGTTCTGGCAGAAGGAATGTCGTAAATTGATGGTTCTTGAGGGTAATACATTATACAATACTTGTTGATCCATTAGAAGATGTTGTGATTGCTGCTGTCTCTGAAGTTTTTGTTGCAATCTCTGTTGTTGCTGATCTTAAATCTCTAGCAAATTCCTCAAAACTCAGAGGTAAACTGAGTGGTATAAGTGAACAAAGGAGTTGGCAGCAAGCGTTTAGTCTTCATAGTATATAATTGATGGTAAAATTCATATTACTTAATTATTTGCGAGACTATTCAAAACTATTGACAATAATTTTTTTAAAACTATAGTGCGACTAAAGGATGCGGAACTGTAGCTAGATATACAGACATATCATATAATTTTTTTTTTTTTTTTTTTTTTGCTAAATGGTAAATATTTCATAAAATGAAAATGACAAGGTGTTACAAGTTAACAAATTGTACGACCTAAAAATGGTCCCATGCCAAAAAAAGAATAATAAAACATGGAAGCAAATTCAATCGGTACATATGTCGACACCGTAGCAAAAAGCAATTGGTGTCGAACCAGTTTCGATAAATACCAAGAGACTCAGGGGAAACACAGACAAAAAGAAACATCAACAAAAACACCTCAGACTACATCGAAAGGTTAAGGAAACGGATAGCGAGAAGTGAAAAAAGAACACCAGAGCGAAACCAGACGAAAAAACAGCAGTCACACGCCAAAACACGGACCATCCCGAATTGCCCGTAGCTCAGAAGAACTAGAGTTTTCATCATTGTTACCACGAGTATCCTTCCAAGGCCATCCCCAAACCTCTGGAAAAGATGCCTATAGATTCTCCGAGAACTAACGGGATCTCCGGAGTCCGAAACGGACTAACCTGCGACAGGCGACAAGGGAGTCCGAGTAGGCAATCGGAAAGTCACCTCCGACCGCCATTCCATGAAGACCTTAGTCTCCTTAGGAACCAGCCCTTACAGTTACAAGCTAACCGCAACCAAAACCGACGCCTCTATTTAACACCCCGAAACGCTCCACCATCTACACCGGACCTTGCCCGGAGCCAACACTAAACCAGGACCAAAACACGAACGCGAATCTGCGGTACCTACGTCGGGAACAACACGCACCTTTGCGAAACTCAGACCACTCCGATGACGAAGACGACAACGAAGCAAAACGCCGAGATGAACCAAGCGAAGCTTCTGTCGAGTCACCCGTCTAAACCACCGCTGAGAACCACCTCCGTTGGAACCGCACCTACCGGGAAAGACGAGAGCCACCACTCTGTAGCTACCCACCAGACACGAGCCAACCTTGACCACCCAAAACGACAAAAACTCGGACCCGTCGTCGAGGTCAAAGACGCCGCCGCCGGAGCCGAGGAGGCCAGATCTACAAACACCATCTCTCAACCACCTCGAGAAAACCGAAGCTTAGAGAGACCTTGAACGGGGGATAGAAGACCATAGACAACCACCCCACCGAAGGATCGCCGCCGGTAGGAGAAGACCCTAAAAAGAAGACCGTCGGTGCCGTCGAGAAAAAGCAAAAACGTCGGCGAGAAAAACGGACGAGGCGGTTGAAGGAGAGTCACGACGCCACAAGGAGAAGCCACCTTCCACCACCGCGACCCCAACGATGCCGCTGAGGCCCCGCCGCCGTCGAACCACTGGCCGGAGAAGCACCGAGACGTAACAAGAACCAACGGCAAACGATGGCTAAAGACCTATCAAAAGAAAGAGGGGAACGACGGGGTCCCTCCTCCAGCGACGGTGAGCCACCACGCTCGCCGGAGAGAGAGAACGGAAGAGAAGAAGTTGTCAGCAAGAGAGAGAAAGTAGATTGATCGCCTCTCAAAGGCAGGAGAGAGAAAAGTCAAAGTGATGTATATCTATCATATAACTTGACAAACAAGAAAACCTACCCACAAAAAAAAAAAAAAAAAAAAGTATTCACCCTATATATTCTAACTTCACGGTGTAGAAACTCCGACCCTTCAAATAAAATCTACAATGCAAATCAATTCTGAAGTTTCAATTTCTATTGCTCCTCTCTCTTCCCATATGATCAGCAACATGTAGAATGCGCTCGCAAGTGCGCTCTTGAAAACTATACCCTTTTTTTTTTTCACATATCTGTACAATTTTTTTGGTTCTGTCTTGAAATGTATCAGAGTCGAAGAGCTAATCAAGAATGCTCGGAGACAACTGAAGTCTTCTTGATTAGCTCAGGAACTTGATCGAGCAAACGATTCATGTCATCAGGGAATTCATTCTTGGCTCTGTTGGTTCTTCCCCCGACCACCAATGTTGTTCCGTTTTGTAGTGCCCATATCTTCATATGATGTTTCAGACAAACATAAGAGGTTGAGTTTAAACAAAAACAGAGTTAGATAATGAACAGGTTGCTGGAGGTGGAAGACCAAAATCTAGTTAGACACAGATGCCAAAGGAACACATTGGTATAAAAAACAAGACTTTGATCCATATCGAGTTTAAGAGTTACTTTTACCTGTGAATGAGATAAGTAACTGATGCAGGTTGTGAGCATTAGAGCACCAAAACCAGCATACACCACTGGGACTCCTGGGTCAGTCTGAGAAACAAGACCAAGAACAAAGATGTTACATTTCTTCTTTTTTTTGTGTCAGCAAACTTTAAACAAGTTTTTTTTACCTTTAACTCAAGACCAGTGCTTCCAATTGCATCCTCAATAACGATCTTCATACCATCGATTTCAATGGGAAGCTTCGAGTTTGGCCTCCTTATTCCCGCGAATTTCCCTTCCAAATCGTACACAACAATGGATTGTAGATCCCGAGCAAGCATCGATCTGTAAAAAACTCAAGTGGATTAAAGTTAAGTGCTATACAAGACACCAAAATGTAAGTCTACGTCAAGAATCTTAGAAAATGTTCCATCTCTTCTACTTTCGTTGGCTTATTGTAAAGAGTGGTTCTTTAAAGGTAAAGAGGGTCCTTACATTCCTTTGACATTGGGAGCATTAGTATCACCAACTGGTAAGAAGGTCCCATATAACTTCTTGTCTCCATTGATCTTAATAGGTGCCATAGCCAAGTTGAATGGTCCTTCACCATCCTTTGTCACCTGCAAAGCCGAGAAACTCCAATCTGTCTGGTATATAGTGACCCCACCATATCTCAGGGGATCATTAACGCTAATTGTCTTTCTCAGAACCTCTTTCCCATTAAGGTCACGTAGTGAAAGATCAGAGTGAAACTGTGAGACCTAAATCAAACAAAGACTTCTAATTTAAATGTGAATGGTCACAAGACATAATCAGAAAGCAGAACAAAAAGAAACTCACCTCTCCACTATCATAATAGTCCATGGTAAATCGGTTAACATGAACTTCGGTATTAAAAGCATCTGTTGGAACTGAGAGAAACCCAACTGGACCTAAGACATCTCCCATGACAAAATTTAGCCCTTGAGGAACTGTGACCGAGCCTCTAAAGCTCCCCGTGGCACTAAGTGTTCCACCCACCATAATCAGAAGCATTGCTATATGTACTCCAATAGGCGCAAACCGTCCAGCCAAACCCTTAAAAGCATACAATGAAGGACCCTTCATAAACACCTGCAGAACAAACAAACCCAAAAGTTACTACTACTAGAACAAGACAATCAAACAATAACCTCACAGACGCATATAGAAAAAAACTTGAAAAGGAGAGAGCTAATGCCTAACCTCATATCCATCACCCATCAAAATCACTCCCAAGTCTTGAATGGATGCTCTTGGAAGAGTATCTGCAAAATCCTGCTTTTTAATTGCCTCATCTGACTTCATAAAACTCCATCTGAAATTTGTTATTTTCCTTAGTAAAGAGCTCTTAAGAAGAAACAAGAAGTTACAAAATTGGACAAAAGGAAGAAAAAAACAGACCTCCTTGCAACCTTAACCAGAGGTATCTGAGTAGTATAAGTGCAGGCCATAAGTGAAGCTGCTAAGAGAACCAACATCCCAAGAAATATAGGAGCAGAGTACATGTGATCCAACCCAAGGGTAAAAATCCATCTCCAAGTGAAGAACCCTAGCACAGGATTGTCCTCTGGATACTTTTGGAAATAGAAATCAGGGGTTTCACCTTGTTCAATCACAGTGCCTTAAAGAGACGAAATTCGATCAGCTTTTCAATGTCACTGCATCAACCAATTTACGAAAAGGAAAAATTCAAACCCTAGAACTTACCGAGAGCCATGAGAGCAGCAATGGTGAACATTTCTGTGATAGCTAGAGGCAAATTAGACAAAACGGACAAAACCTTTCTCGGTAACCTCTTCAAAAACCCTAAACCCACGTCTCCTCCTCCACCGCCATTACCACCTCCCTTAACAACCCCATCGCCGGGAATCTCCCCGCCGGTCTCTTCCGCAACCGGCGGCACGGAATCGGAAAGCGAAATGGTCTTCGTGATACTTCCGCTACCGCTGCTCTTATTCGCAGTCGTTTTCCCATCTTGAGGATTCTGAAGCTTGCAATTGGTAATCAGAGAGACGTTTCGAGTTCTGCAGAAGTATGTAGAAGGACGAGAAAGAGGAGATTGTGGATGAAACTTCGAGAAATAGAGAATCCTAGGGTTTAGTGTTACTATCATATCGAATTTGGGAATTTTTTAGCTCTATCTCCTCTTCATCTCTCTCAGTCTTCTGCTGAGTTTTGTGTGGGGATAAAATGGAGCTTTGGTGGCAATTCTGTTATCTTGTGTTTTTTTTTGAAGAAGATGAGATATAGACCCGAACTGGTTTCACACTGAACCGGGTTCTATAACCAATTCCCGGTTTATCCGTTCGGTCCACTATATATGTACGTACACACACACCAACACAAGTCATCTTGGAAGTTGCTTAACAAAACCAAAACACTTTTGTCTCTTAATAGAAAACAGCCCACGAGATGGAATATTCCGGCGGCAGTGACGGCGATGTTGGCATTTCCTCCGTCGTCCACGCTTGTTTTAACACCTTGAATTATTTGTCAGGTACAAAACATTTATAGTTTCATATAATTAACTATAATACACTCTTAATATTGGTTTTGTAATACTAATAGAATGCAAATTAATGGCAAACATATGTGTTAGGTGTTGGAATGATGGAATCTTGGCTATTCCTTATGCACTTGCCTCCGGTGGATGGATTAGCCTATTTTTCATTCTAATGGGAGCAACAACTTGGTACAACAGGTTGACCCGGTTCGCCTCCCGAGTCGATAATTTTATCCAAAGATTCGCTTATTTAGTCTTGATTACACTGTTTAAGCATTCTAGTTCATTTTTCCCGCTTAGTTTGAATTCAAATTTTGTTAGTCTCTTGTTTCTTTTTATCTTTTAGTTTAATTTAGCTTGTTTAATCTTTGTTTCACCTAAAATCATTAGAAAAACCAAATCATATAATTAGCCTAGCTTGTTTAGTTTCTTATATTTTTAGTGGTTATTCTTAATCTCCTTGGTTCGATCCTAAGGTGCTACAACGATATATGCACGTTAGGTAATGATACCTTAATCAACCATCTACAATTCTATGAAGAATAAAAACCAATTCCCAAAGGTACTTAGTTTACCAAAGAGTTATATAAAGCATTTTTAATTGAAAAAGATTGGTTTATAAAAACTTCTTCTATCATTGTTAACCGGTTTTTGTTTTCTTTTTGGGTATATATAGATTCTTTTCATAAGCTTTGCCATATCATCAATGATTTATGGTTTGATGGCAATCTTTGGATATCTAATGTATGGAGAAGAAGTGCAATCACAAATCACTTTAAATCTTTCAACTCATAAGGTAAGCACGGTGATAGCAATCGCTACCACAGTTTTGTACCCGCTAACCAAATACGCATTAGTCCTTTCCCCGGTCATGGAAGCGATCAAAACACGATTGATCCAAGCAAACTACAAAAGGAGAAGCGTCCGGATGTTGATTGGAAGGCTGGTTTTAGGAACAATATTGGTTGCACTTGTTGTGCCGTTGTTTGGGTATGTAATGTCACTTATAGGAGCACTTATGAGTAGTTGTACTTCAATAGTGTTTCCATGTGTGATTTACCTAAAGATAACTAAGATACATAGGAGGTGTTGGGAGTTTGAGAGTGTGGTTTTGGTGGTGATTATTGTGGTGGGTTTGGTTCTTATGGTCACGGAACCTTGCTCGGCAATTGTTGGGATCATTGTTCACTTCTGAGTTTTAGAATATTAGTTGTAAAAGTTGATGAAGATTGAAGATGTTCGATGTTTTGTTCCCTCAAGTTTTTAGTACTCCATGATTTTTATAGAGCCTTTGCAATTTTTGTAGAAATTGGAGTGAAGCAATTGAAATAAACTCGTTTTATTATAGATGCAGATTTATCAAAAATGCCGACGTATTATAAGTAGAACCGTTTGTTGTAAATAGAACTATCCACCGTAAAATTGTTAGTAGACTTTTCATGGTGATCACATGTATTGTGTGGATAATTAGCTTTGTCCGTCGTATATGAATATGATAAGATCATCAATAATAGGATAGATCTCTTATTGATGATATAATAGACAAACGAAAAACAAAACCAAACAAAAAAAAGTGAAGATTGACATTAATTTGCTTAATAAGAGAGGAAAACCAAAACAGAAGAAGAAAACTGTGATAGTGAACATAAGAAACAGTTACTAAGCCCAAGGCCAAAGGACTAATTTGGCAAGAGAACCAACAAGATCATTCTTCATAGCATCGACTGATGAACCAACAACATCTTGGCGCCATTGTAAACCAACTCCGCATCATCTGTAAGGTCAAACCAAATCCAAAAGTGTAAACCGGCTCAGACCCGATACAACCAAAATATATGGTGAGCTAACAACTTAAACCATAATTCTGAGTCTCATTCATATAATACAGAATTAGTTCATACCAGAAACAAGATCCAGCTTGAACTCAGGAGGCACATTGTCATCTGACTCAACCGCAGCTTTAGCCGAGGCAATGCCAACTGCTAAACTCTGGAAAAGATCTAAACCATCGCTCAGCGATGCGATTGTACCGCCTACCAGACAATCGCCTGCACCAGTGAGCTTCTTGACTTTGGCTGGGACGGTTGGGAAATGCATTGCGAAAAGACTCCAGCTGTGACTGAATCCTGATTCAGAAAACCGGTTCGTTGAACATACGGATTGTACTCTTTTGAAGATCTCTCCACTTTTGGTAAACTTCCGGTTTATGTTTAGAGCCTTCTTCGGGTTTCCCTTGGAGCATAAGAGAGCTCCATTGGAGCCGAGGGTTACGATAACTACTTTAATGCCATTTTCAAGGAGAACCAAAATAGCTGGCTTTAGCACGCGGAATATATCTTCGGGTGAAAGCTTATTTTCTTCCGATATAAGGGAGTGAAACAGATTCCTGGCGCTGAGAGTATTTGCCATTGCTATGAGTTCGTCTTGGTTTGGGGAGACTATCGTTACCTATTAAGAAACAAAACCTAAATCTGTTGGCTTGCAAATAAAAATAGAGAAAGAAAAGAATCTAACTTTCATGAGTATGGAGACATATATAACACTCACATACTTGGCAATTGAGGCGATTCTCTGCGACTTTTTGACTGACACGGGCTCAAACCATACAGGAACATTGAACTCTGCAGCCACTTCAAGAAGAAAAATGTTAAGAAGACAGTCAAATTGAAGACTATACAATCAAATCAAGAAACTATAAGCATTACATTTGCAAGATGCTTCCAAAGCAAGAGTACTGAGATTTGCATCTACCAAAAGAACAGGAGCGGAGCTTATGTTGTATTCAAACCGGAGGATCCACTCAGGTGTCAGAAATTTTTCCTGCTCCAGAAAACAGTTTAAACGTAACTTAGTTCTCCTACGAAGTACGACGACTACATACTTCGGTCCCAATTTCTATTACGGTAATATAAATGAAAAAGATACATACAACTGCATCCACACCAGCAACACCAGCAGCAACTTCTCCATTAATGTCATATACGAGCGACACAATGGGAGTACTGATGTCTTCACGTCTCAAGATTCCTGCATCATCGAGCAAAAAAAAAGTTTGTTTACATTCAATTCAACCGAAATGTAACGCCAGAGACAAAGAACGGACTATAAAGTTGATTGAATATTTGAGCTATTATATAAAAAAAAGTATTCATCAAATATGGTTTCACTTGTTATGAAATCTCTTAAAAATGATGTCTCATAAATAAGTAAAAAGACAGACTTTTCAACTGAATCATTCATCAATTTCCTTGCTATATAACGCAAAACCGATCCGTTCGTAAAAGAAACCTCAAGAGTTTAGAGCAGTTGCAGGAAAAGGCTAACCTTCCATGGAGAGCTTCCACTCTTTCAATAATACATTGGCTGTGTGTAATGAACAAAAAGAACAAAATTAAGCTCGCAAGAAACGTTTCAGGTGAAATCTGTTACATAACGAATCGCTGACACTAACATACCTGGGCCATCAAATCCCAAAGTACCAATCATAAAAGGTCTAGTTCCAAGCTTGAAGATGCACTCAGCTACATTTCTTGCTACACCACCAGGTGCAAACAAGACCTAAAAACAAAAGACAAGAAGCCTATAATAAGCAAAACAACTAGTGTTTCTTTAAGTTTGCTTCATCTAGTTTTAGCCCAAGAAAAGTCAAAATGTAAATTATCTTTACTCATCAAGCTCGATGCTCTAATTACAACCACATAATAAATTGCCACACTTGGGGTTAACAAATCGCAAAAAATGTGATCAAACCTGGCCTGGGACGGTGGATCCTGAGATAGGTGGGGTTGAAGGCTTGGCGTGAACATCCAGAATTAGCGCACCAATTATGACAGGCTCCATTGATGAACAGTCAGATACATCTCTCTCTGCGAGTTTCCTCATCTTTCTTAGATTCTCTCCACTTCTCAGACAAATTGATCTGTTTTTTTTTTCTGTCGTTTTATCTGTCTTTTTGTCTCTCTTATCAAAACTTATGAATCTACTTGACCCGACCCGACCCGACCCACAAACAATTTTTAAAATTTTAATTTTAATGGGTTATTTCTTTTTTTTTTTTTTTTTTATTTTTAATTTTTTTTTTATTTTTATATTTTTTTTACTGATAGTAGGAGAAATATTATTTCTAGGGTCATCTCATCCCCAAATTGCTCCCACAATACAACTTTTTTATTGTACCTAAAGAGCTGGTCTTAAGATTTGTAAGACTTGAAGCAGAAACAAAAAATTTGGCTCTTTAAGTCTATATAAAAAAAAATGTTAAATTTAAAACGAAAAAAACAGAAGTGAGAGAGGATGTCGAAACAGAAAAATATTGGTATCAATTACAAAGCGACAATTAGAGAAACAAAGCTTGCCGACGACGATGTGCGATGGAGTGGAAGACGTCGCGGAGGCATAAAGGCAATTAGGTTAAAGAAAAGAAAGACACATGAAGTGCCTCAAAGGGTTTGAACCCATGACCATGATTTATAACTCAGCATACAAAACCATCTGCTCTAGTTAATTTTTTATCAAATTGGCTCCTACAACATATTTCACCTTACCAGCCCCGAAACACATGCCTCATGGACTTGTGCCTTGGGCCTGGTCTGCCCTCTTTCTCTCTTTTCTATTTTCTTATATTTGTCTATTCCTTTGTATAAAAAAAAAATCAATTCATCATCTCTATAATACAAACTATATTTTTCATGTATGTTATTATTTGAATTTTATTATAATGGATACAAATTAGACAACTTAATCATAAAATGTTATTTGGTCTATAGATACATCTCTTTTTCTTTCTATCTCTAAGTTCTCTGCTTAGAACTCTCCTCCTCCCCTAGAGGGTTTGGAGCTCTTCTCCGAAAGGTATTTACCTTGTCGGTTTCCTTTTCTAAAAAAGAATCTTTCCACATTCTCCCCCATACTTTACACTAATCAACTATTATACACTATCCTTTCTCCCACCCAAACACTACGCCACTCGATCCATAATAATTTCTAAAGGAGCCTATCCTTAGCTCTCTCTAATCTTTTCAAAAAAAAAATAACCCTATGAAAACTTTCGCCACAACTCTACTTCTCACCACTAATTCCCATCGTTTTGTCATCCTGCATCACCGGTTTCGACAGACATCTCTAACATAATCATTCTCTAAGATTTCTACTTCTCGACAAAAATTCCTCTTCTTATTACTAATGGATAGAGGTTTGAACTTAGTATTGCAAGGGATGAACCTGGAAGAAGATGTGCCGATAGTCATTCCAGCAAGTGATAACTTCAGTGCAATGGAGAGGAGTGGTCAGAGCTTGATCGGTCGGCTCTTGAACCCGGAATGCCAAAACATGTCTAGAATGTTAAGGTCTATACCACAAATTTGGAGGATCTATGAAAGAGTTTGTGGGATTGCGCTAACAAGAGATAGTTTCCAATTTATTTTCGAGTTGGAAATTGATTTACTCACGGTGATGAAGATGGGTCTATGGTCCTTCGATGAATGGGGCATGGTGATGGATCGATGGGTGGAAAATCCTCCATCGGATTATCTGAAGCGGGTGCTGGTATGGATTAAGCTCCACAAAATACCGGTAAACTACTTCACTATAGACACCATTGGTTTGGTAGCTGATGGTCTTGGTCACGTCAAAGAAATTGCATACGATCCCAACAAGCCACTTCTGCAAGCAGGTGTTCGGGTTTCAGTATCAATTGATTTGGATAATCCAGTACGAGATACAAAATCGGTGACTCTACCTCATGGTGCTGCTGCCTTGGTAGAGGTGGAATATGAGAAAAAAAAATAAAAAAATGCTATCACTGCTTTCGCTTCACTCATGAGAAACAGAGGTGTCCTTTAATGCAGAGAAACATGCAGAAGCATAAATACAAGTTTGTCACATGCTGCTCCGTATCCTGCACCAGTATTCCCGCGCCAACACCATACGAACCTTGTCGAACAGATTATGCCTCTTCTAGCTCCCTCCATACCACCTGGGTTTGAGCCGCAACCTAACTTGGTTGCTACGGAGGTCTATGAGGAAATGCGTATCTATATGAACTGTGTGGACCCAAATGAACGATTATTAAGAGAGGCAAAAATGAGGAACTCAACGAGCTGTCGAGAGACCATGCGGCTCAACGGTCTTGCCTCCGACTTGAAGAGCCTCCTAAACTGACGATGATCACAAATAACAGAGCCCAGGCTGTTCGTCAAACTGAGCAACAAACTCAGTTTGATGAGGATAAGGAAGCCTATGCAAATGTCATTCCTCCAACTAGTGCAACCACGAAACCGTGAAACCGAAGAGAAAAGGTTAGAAATTGACATACGGGTCAAGAAGTAGGTGACGGAGAAGATGCATAAGCCCCACCATACGGTCCGTACTTTGGCTTCCTCGATCAGATCATGTATAGTCCCCATCGCCTTCATCATCGTCTTCTTTTACTTCTTACCACTAGAACAAAATAAAGCTTGGAAATTGCAGACTAATCCAGCAAAAATTACCAATCGAATCGTCAGGACAATTCGATCCAATTTTAAGCTTTCCCCTAAAGGAGACGACAGAGAGAATTTCTTGAAAACCGTAGCTACTGTGATGAAAACTAGAATTGCTAAAATTGCAGAAAGATTCAACACGAGCTGGGAAGAAGATTGAGATTGACACGAGCTGGAGTCTATCGAAACTAATCTTTCGTGTTTTGGGTTTAAGAAGAAAAGCATAATTGAGATTATAAGAAGAAAAAAATAAGAAACATGTTGATTTTATTGATTTTAGAGGGATCGACCCAATTTTTGTTGGTTCGGGTGGATAACCCGTTATCTCCTTGGTTGGGTCTGTAAATACTGTAAATTGTGAAAGTTATTCGGTCTTTTCGATTTTTTCGATTTAAAAGAAAATAAAAACGAAAATGTTTTTTTATAAGAGAGGTATATGAGCCTCTTTAGCATTCAATAGAGGTGTATGAGCATTTTGTCCCTAAAATAGTTAGGGATTTTTGTTTCTTCCTCGACGAACACGAAGACTCGTCTTTCTTGTCGTCTCTTCACTTTTTTCTCGGCGAAATCCAGTGAACTCTTTGCTCATCTTACCCAAATTCAAAAGCGTTGGTAAAGTTGTTGTGGAGAGGTCGGCGTTTGTCTCTTTGCTCATCTCCTCCTAAATCCCTAAACCAAACCAAACCCATCTCGTCCTCCTACAAACCCTTAATCTCCCTCCCAACCCCACCGAAACCCGCCGTCACAAGCACCGCCCTCGCCAGTGCCGTCTTCTCTGCCCTCAGCTACTTCAAACCCACTTTCGCCGCCCACCAGCGCTGCGTCTGGGATTTTGACTCCACCGGATCCGACGACAGAGAGAAAAACAGCTTTGACACACACACACCGGAATAGCCCAATTAATTTGGCCGGCAATCGAACTGGTTCTGTAGATTCTCTCCGATCGATTGCTAAATTTGATTTTCTGGGTTTCTTTGTTTTCGTAGATTAAAGGTTGTTTATAGGGTTTTATTTGGTCAAATTTCGATAGGGATTTTGTTTTAAAGTGATTGTAATGATTCGATTCTATAGTTGTTCTTTGTTCGGATACATTTTTAATTGGAATTGCTATATCAATATATTGTTCTTTGAATTGTAATTTTTTTGCCGCATCCAAGAAGAAGAAGAAGGAAAAATCACATTAAATCTCTCGGTATCTCTTCTCCCGACTAAGCTAAAGAATCAAATCGACATTCTTTATAATACATGATTCACACACACAAAGGTTGATTCAAATTTGCTTCAGTGCCCAGTAAAAGACGACGAGCAAGCTTTTTTGTTTTAATTTTTTATTTATTTTCTCGTCTTTGTTTTTCTTTTTGTTTTTATTTGTTTAATTTTATAAATTGTTAAATTGTATACACTCACATTTTCATAGACACAACAACATCCACGTCATCGGAATATAACGGCATGTTTGTACAGTCACGTAAAATACATGAATCGGCACCAAAAAAAAATTACAGGTATAAAATTTAAATTATTATAACGTTATGTATGTTTTGGAGCCATCACAAACGTTAGGTCTAAGACGAACATATAAACATAGTTTGAATCGGTTTTGATCATTTACCCAACAAATAACACTCGAATTTAGTTTCAACGATGAAACATCATTCTTCGAATTTAGTTTTGGCCATATTAGCATGCATTTCTTATACTCTAAAAGGAAAACAACTTTCTTCTTTTCTTATTCTTTACTGAAAAAAAAATAAAAAATTCTTCAAAATATTGACCGTATATATATATTCTCACTAAATACGAAATTTGATCATAATCCGTTTTATTCTTCCAGCGTTAAATACATTTTTATAGTTGGTTTTGTTTTCCAATAATTGCAAAAACTTTAAATAATGGCCCATTTTACGGCCCAAGACTATGGCGCGTGAGCTACGCGCTGCCAATCCCTACGCATGCCATTTTTATTATTCTCCAATATTTACTTTTTATTATTATTTTTAATGACGTGTGTTCGTCTTTTAAAAGAACATCGCCTGCTTTCCCCTTCCCATTTGGAAAAAAAACTCCATAGTCGAAAGCTCTGAAAAATATTTAGATCTATCAGGTTCTTCTCGTCCTTTCAGAAGAGATCCCCAGCCCAAGATGGGAAGGATGCTGCGACCGCAGCCATAGCAGCAGCTAAGAAAGCTTACGCCGGCATGGCGAGCGATCAGAAGGATTTTCTCAGGCTGACGGAGCCGCAGGTCGGAATAGTGATGCCAGAAGACGTCGGTCGCATCATGATTCTCAGGGCCTCCGAGATGTACGCAAGAAGCGACGGCATTTTGTACAGAGGCGAGCTATTGAAGAGGGACTATATCTTGCCGAAGCTCAAAGAGAATGAGAAACCGTGGTACATGGGACGCAAAGAGTTTGTTGATCTGATGAAGGTGGCCAACATCGAAGACCCTAACGACTACGACGACGAAGACGTTGGGGCATCATACTATGAGATACAGAAACTTGTTGCTGGTCTAGGATTGCCATATCAGATGATAGATGTATGCATCGACAACTGTATGCTCTACTGGAGAGAGGACGCATACCGTTCGACATGCCGTTTTTTTCGCAAACCTTGGTATAAGAAAACAAGTGGAAGAGTGTCTGTGCCATATAAACGAATGTGGTATTTACCATTAACAGATAGATTGAAGCGGTTATATCAGTCAGAGCGCACATCGGGAGCAATGAGATGGCATGTAGAGCATACAACGGATGGAGAAATCGCTCATCCGTCAGACGCAGGAGCATGGAAACATTTTCAGTCAATGTATCACAGTTTTGCGTATGGGGTGAGGAACGTATACCTTGGATTATGTACTGATGATTTCAACCCTTTTGGGAAGCACGGCAGACAATATTCTTTGTGCCCAGTAATTGTAACACCTTACAATTTGCCGCCATCTTTGTGCATGAGACGGGAGTTCTTGTTTCTTAGTATTCTCGTTCCTGGACCAGAGCATCCGAAGAGATCATTTGATGTGTTTTTGCAGCCATTGATTTATGAGCTGCGAATGTTATGGGACCAAGGTGTTGAGGCGTTTGATGTTTCTTGTCAGCAGAATTTCGTCGGTACTTATGTTGACCATTAGCGATTTTCCAGCATATGACATGTTATCAGGATGGACAACGCACAGAAGGTTATCGTGCCCGTACTGTCAAGATAGCACATATGCGTTCCAATTGAAGCACGGACGCAAAACGTCTTGGTTTGATTGTCATAGGCGATTCCTACCAAGCAATCATCCTTATCGTCGGAGCACAACATTGTTTAGGAAGAACCGAAAAGTAGTTGATGGTCCACCTCCTGAGTTAGATGGACATTATTTTTTGACTCAGTTCAGAGATTTTGGTGCAAATAGGACCGTTGATTGTGGTGGTAACGGACATCATCATGTTGATGGTTGTGGCAACGTACATAATTGGCACAAGAAGAGTATTTTCTGGGATTTTCCTTATTGGAAGGACCATCTTTTGAGGCATAATCTAGATGTCATGCACATTGAGAAGAATTTTTTCGACAACATTATGAACACCGTTCTCAATGTCCATGGGAAGACGAAGGACAATCCGAAGTCTAGATTGGACTTGCTAGACATTTGTTCTCGTAGAGCACTACATGTGACAGGGAACGGGAAGCCTCCGGTCCCGGCTTTTTGGTTGGATGACCGAGTTTTTTAACTGGATTTCCGATAGTGTTACATTCCCGGACGGATACGCATCTAACCTTCGGAACTGCGTTGATCATGGAGAAGGGAAGTTTACTGGGATGAAGAGTCATGATTGTCATGTTGTGATGCAGCACCTCCTTCCATTTGCCTTTGCCTGTCTTCTACCACGTAATGTCCACGAAGCAATTGCAGGTATAATCATTAAATTAAATTTTTAATACTTTACACAATATTTTAGTATTTATTTATTCATTTGTTATGCATATTATGCAGGGATTGGTGCATTTTTCGAGATATATGTTCGCGCTCTCTTATATCAGACGGTATCCGCAACCTTGAGAATAATATACCCGTAATCCTTTGCAATTTGGAGAAGATATTTCCGCCTTCCTTCTTTGATATTATGGAACATCTAACAATTCATCTCCCTCGAGAAGCAGAGCTTGGGGGGCCGGTTCAGTAATCAAGCTCAAACATGAAGAGTTCGGACGTTGGTTAAGAGATTATGTAAGTGTTTTAATCGACTTGTTTTTATAACTATCATCATATATAATGAATGATTTATTTTACACTTTTTTTTATTTTATTTGTGCAGGTCACGACAAAGAAGGCTAACAGACAAAGATTTCCCACGTGGTTAGAAGAAATTGCGCGCTTTCCACTAGCAACCGTGCAATCACATGTGATGTATAGCACACGGGGGTACGCTTTTAAGATTCTTCGGGATGATAGGAGTGCGACAACTTCAGATTACGGTGTATCTACTCAGTCCGGTGCACAACAAGAAATATGTACATTCATAGCGCAAAAATTATGCTATCATAGGGGTTTCATAGCGAATTTGTAAATGCTATGTCTGCCGCAGCCATCATAGGTATCCCCCCTACGATAGCATTTTTTCGGTACGCTACGATAGGTTTAGATACGATAGCGTTTTAAAGAATGATGTTATTTACTTTACTATAGCACATGTTTTTTTAGTACGATGTTGATTACAATTCGTATTTCGTGCTGTGATAGGTCTTTCTACAATAGCAATCAAAACTTGCTATAATATTTTTAATAATAGCGTTGTAAAATGCTATAAAATTGTATATAAGTTCTAAATTTTTTTTTTTGCGACACATATTATGTGCTATAATTTATGTTACAAACAATAGCTGTTGAGAGCTGATATAACAAATGTATTTATAGGTTTCAAATATGCTGTAGTACACTTATTCGTAGTTAATTTTTAATGCTATAATATAAGATTATAACAATTTTTTTTTGCTATTGTAGGATTTTACAGAGTGCTATCTTTTGTTGTTATGCATTATAGAACCGTTCCATTCATTCTTAACCTAAAATGACCTGTCATAACATAAGTTCCAATCCAAACCAACCACAGAAAACACAAATCATTCATCAAACATATCAAAAGTCTGAATTCCAAATACATAAGACATATCATAAGTTCATTAGCCTAGTTTGAAAAATAACTAAAACTAGCTAATCCCGGACCAAGTTTCTTCATTCCCTGCATCAATTTACAATCTCTTTCTTCAGTTTAGCAAACACAGCAGCAGTTTCAAAACCAAAGCATAAACATCATACTAACTAGATCACTTACTTATGTTTCAGAAATTCAAAAGATGACCAATTTATCCATTGGCCATGCGATTGATGAACCATGTGCATCTTTCATATAGTCGATTTCATCTGTTACCCTCCAAACTGCTGCATCATCAACCAAAACTGCGTCTACCCACACCCTAGCTGCATTCGGACCCAATCGAAACAAAAGGACCATTTGATCTGGGTCTGTTGAATGCACACGTCCTTCAGCAACAACTTGTTTCCTTCCACTAAGATCCATCAATTTACACTTCTGATTCGCCTGTATAGCTTCATCTCCATGTTTACGCTGCCATGTTTACAATATAAACCATTTAAAACTGAGAGATTGATTACAAACCAGAAGATGATTTAAAATTGAACCAAAATATTTACCAAACTTGTTGCTGGAGACTTCTCAGTAGGGGATTTTGATGATGTTGATCCTGATTTTGCACCTTTTGCTAGACTGGTTTCAGAATGAGACTTCAAGTTTTTTGTTGCAGTTTTTAGAACTGAGTCTGCTGCGTTTCCTTCGGGTGATAGCTCAGTTGATGCAGTGTTGTGAGAATTAATTTTTTGCCCTGTTCCATCTGGTGGGTTTTCAAAGAAAACTTTCTTAGCAGGCCATGATACAAAAGACCCTAAGCAGTCCTCAAAGCATGCTAACTCCAACGTCGGCCTCCACACAAATGTTTCAGGTTCATGTACCACATCCAGAAATACTTTAACAGCTTTCGGTCCGAGAGGAAGTCCATTAACCAATGCGTGTAGGTCTTGTGTTAGCCAACGGCCTTCAACAACAACTAGATCATCATCAGACAAATCTAGTAGTTTGCACTTGTTTAGAGAATTTGATTTTGAGCCCTGTCAAGCATAAAGTCCAAACATTCTCATCAATGGCCAATCATTAACCTGATTACTATGACAATGAAATAAAAACTTTACCAGTGGTCCAAGATCTTCTGGTTGGAGCCCCTGACCAAGTTCAACACATCTATTCTTAGGCCATGCAATCATCTGTCCTACAGCATCCTCAATTGTGTGCATTTTAGTCGTAGGTCTCCATAGAAATATTGATGGTACAGTTACAGCGTCAACCAAGACTTTAACATCCGTAGGGCCTAATCGACTGTCATTCACTAGATCATCTGGGTCAGTAGAAATAATACGCCCTTCAGCAACGTTCCCTGCTTCATCAGCCCAATCAACCAGAAGACACCTCGGTTGTGATCTCTTGTTCACACTCTATAAAATGTTTAGGATAATTAATGTCAGAATGCAAATTAGTAAATAAATCACTGATCTGATACAAATGACTTACTCTTACAGCTGAGTTCTCACCACTAAATAAATCATTGTCCTGTTTCTGTAACAAAAAACCAAAAACACATCTTAGTATTATGTAATATAAATCATGATCTTAGCGTATAAATGGAGAAGTGTCTAACCTGGTTTTTCACTTTGGCAAGTTCAGCTTGTAACTGCTTGACCGTTTCTTGGAGATGAACTTGTTTCTCTTGCAATTCAGAAATAGTCTTATGCTTAACTTGGAAGCAGGCTAACTTGGTCTTACTGATATTTCTACCCATTGCTCTCATACGACCAGGATTGTCAGGTCCTAACAGTTTGATAAGTGTGTCTTCATCTTGATTTGTACCAGATGATGGAGTAGCAGTCATAACAATCTCAGCTGCCTTTTTCTGTATACCAAAAACAAAGATTCAAATGCCTTTGCAGTATAAAAAAACCTAATGAAACTCATTAGAAACAAAATTTAGAACTCACAATCTTCTCAGCGGCATTTGTGTTAATAGGAGTCCCATCTTTTCTGGTCCGTGATTTGACCCAGACTTTGAGCCTTGTCACTTCAGATGGGTCTTCAGAACTAGTTTTCTGTGTAAACAAAACAAGTCAGTAGCCTTGTCTAAACATTTATAAGTAAACAACATAAGTGTAGTAAGCTTACCATCTCTTATGTTAGTCTAACCATTCCCTTGCGACTACAAGTGTGAGGAATCTGTTTGCGTCTTCTTTCCTTATAGCTACAACTCACAGCCTAACAGATGATTGTTAATATGTAATCTGCTATCTAATACAGACCTTACTTAATTACAAATGAATACCTTGAATTCTTGGCTAGTTTTGAGCTTCACAAATTTGCGCCACTCAATTGGATTAACGTTCTTAGGTCGCAGATTCATCCTCTGTTGGTTATTCTGAGCATCAGTTATGTGTTTTACTAGGCGTGATTTGGATGACCTCCACAAGCTTCCCATCTGCTTAAGTACTGCAACCCTTTGGTACTCTTCATCTAGGTCAAATCTTGCATGCACTCACATACAAAACAAAACAGTAAGATGCAAATTGATTAATTTGATTTAGAGTATGCCATTGTAAAGAAAATCTCACCTGGATATATCTCCATAGCACTGTCTTGAGTTCTTCACTGAGTTTTGTCCAACTTTCTAGTGTCACAGGAACGTGTTCCCTGACTAATGGACCTAAGTACGAAGACAACGTGACTGAACCAGGACCATAAGGTTCTCCCATGAAATTGAAATCCACATGAACTTTGGTAGTTGGATCTTTGGCTATGTCTTTCATCCTTGTCGGTCCTCACTTTCTCTTACGTGTAACAACACGTTCATGATCTCCAGATAGTTCAACCTCACCCTGAGGCTCCTCATCATTTTGCTGCTCTTTTGAGTGATGCTCATCATCATTCTGTTCCTCTCTTGAGTGATGGTCATCATCATTCTGTTCCTCTTCTAAAGGTTTCTCAATTGGTTATGCTATGGGAGTCTCCTCTTCATGGTCATCACCTCTTACAACTGGACCCACATACTCAACTTCATCGGCTGCTTTTTTGTCCTTCTGCCTATTTTTTTCCCCTCTCTTGTTGTTCTTTGGCCGTCCCATTTCAATTCACCTGAAAAAATTACAAGAGAAAGAGTTAAGTCAACTCATAAAAAAGTGCACAGAACAATCAAACAATAAAGCAGCACACAACAAGTAAACAACCAACACGCAGACAATGACAAATCACATCAAGAAAAACAACCAACAAGCAAACAAAAAGTAAACAAGAAACACTGCATTTCACACATATATGCATTCACAATCTGTTATGGCATTTGCAGCTTCATCAATGTCAACATCCATGTCTATATTTGATGGCAATGGCCCAATGTCTGCATTCCCCTCTTGAGTATCTTCCTTATTGTATCTTCTTGTAGAACCTTTCATTACAACATACCAATTTGATGACTCGTTTTCCCTTGAGTAAAACACTTGTTTTGCTTGAGATGGTATTATATAAGGATCACTTGAAAAGGAGGCTTGACTATCATTCAAGTTAACCAGTGTAAAACCATCCTCAATCTTCACTCCATTTCCCTTTACTGCCCACTGACACCGGAATAGAGGAACATAGAAGACATTGTAGTCCAACAAAATGATGTCAGTTACTCTCCCGTAGTAAGATACCAAATCAACCACCTGTGATGCGTCTTTTGCACTAGATCTACAAACTGCTGTAGCCTCATAATAAACCCCACTATTCTGACTTTTTCTATTCACTGATATTGTGTGAAACCGTTGCCCATTGACTATATAGCCTGTATACGACCTTGCAGAACAACGTGGACCATAAGCTAACCACTTTAGTGTTTCTTCATGTTCTGTAGAATCAAGAGGTACCTAACATGTTAGAACAAGTCAAACACCTATACAGTAGGCCTACCATAAAAAGAGAACTTGTAATAACATATAACTAACCTGTTCTTTCAGCCAAGATGCAAAATTCTTTGTATGCATACTCCATAACATTGATGCATCACGTTGACATCTTTCATTTGAGTCTTGTAAATACTGCAGATGCTCACTTGTAACAAATAGAAAATTAGAAAAAGAGTCAGAATGTTATTCATAAAAAAAAAGACAAATGAACTATACATATAGAGAATATGATACTTACTCTACATAAGGCTCAACTATAGCCATGTTTTGGATGATAGCAAGATGTGCTACTTTCTTCTCCATTTCAGTAAGAGTAATTGTAGTCCCTGCGGATATTGGACGACCCTCTAAGATTGAGTTGTTCTCATACTCCATGTTTCTATCTACTTTTTCCTGTACATTTGTTGTCTTCTTCAGAAATTCACTGCAAAACTGGATACATTCCTCAGCTAGATAGGACTCAGCAATACACCCCTCTGGCCTTGCAGGATTTCTCACAAAGTCTTTAAGAACTTTCATATACCTGAAATATGTGAGGACAGATAGATTAGCAACAGAATAGTCAATTTAAAACAATAAAAATATCTAATACCTCTCAAATGGGTACATCCATCTAAAATGGACTGGTTCACCAAGCCGGGCTTCCCTTCCTAGATGCACAGTCAAATGGACCATGATGTCAAAGAAACTTGGTGGAAAAAACCTTTCAAACAAGCACATAGTCTCAAGAATCTCTGCTTCCATAACCAAAAGCTGCTCTCTGTCTATAACTCTCTGGCACAAGTGATTGAAGAACGCACATAAACGTAAAATTGCTACCCTAGGACCTTTAGGTAACAACCCTTTAAGTGCAATGGGTAGAAGCTGCTGCATTAACACGTGGTAGTCGTGTGATTTCAGACCTGTGACTTTGCAGTCATCTAATGATACTCCTCTTGATATGTTAGAACAATAACCATCAGGGCCTTTGAAGTCAAATAGTCGCCAACAAAAAATCTTCTTCTCTATCTTGGACAAAGACCACAGTGCTGCAGGAAGATAAGTTCTTTTTCCCTTGATGGTAGCGTGCAAATCCTGCCTAATACCAAGCTCCTCCAGATCTTTACGAGCCGGAAGACCATCCTTTGATTTTCCACAGTGCAACAATGTAGAAAGTATACTTGCAGCTACATTCCTCTCCACATGCATTACATCTAGGTTATGCCTCACCGGGAGTTCCTAATCAAAACACAAACAGAATACAAAAGTTAAACAAAGCTTAATTGACAAAATCTGAAAACAAAGAAGCAGATGACATTAACCATTTACCTCCCAGTAAGGTAACTTGAAAAATATTGACCTCTTCTTCCATCTGGATAACTCATCCTCATCAACTTGTACTTCTTCTTCTTCTTCTGATTCACTGGATGAGTCCTCACTATCAGAACCTAACTCAGTACACTCAGTCCTTTTTCTCTTACTTGCAGATCTTTTAAAGTTTCCAAAGTCATTGTTGTAATTTCTCAAGTTTTGAGAAATTTCACTCCCTGTTAATATTCTTCCTCTTCTCCCTTGTTCAGCTTTTCCATCAAACCACTTCTTCTTTCTCCTAAAACTATGCGTTGGTGGCAGACCCTTTCTGTGGCACATGTAGACATGTTTTCTGCTGAACTTTAACCACATACTATCTGTATTTTTCCCACATAACGGACAGCCCATTGTACCCTTCACTTTGCAACCTGCAAGATTCCCATACGCTGGAAAATCACTTATTGTCCACAGCAGCATTGCCTTAAGATTAAAGGTTGATCTACTAAAGGCATCATAAGTTACCCCTCCATTGTTCCACATATGGTTTAGATCTTCAATGAGAGGTTCTAAATAGACATCTATACTATTACCAGGTTGTTGAGGACCAGGAATCAACAACGAAAGCATGATATTCTCCTTCTTCATGCATAAGTCAGGTGGCAAGTTGTAGTTAACAAGCAGAACAGGCCAGCAACTATACCTTGTATTCTTCATATTGAATGGATTGAATCCATCTGTGGAAAGTCCAAGCCTCATGTTCCTTTCTTCAGCCGCGAAGGAAGGATATTTAGCATTCATCTGATGCCATGTCACAGAATCCACAGGGTGCCGAAGTTTTCCATCACTGCTTTTGTTACTATAGTGCCACCTTAAATCCTTTGCCATTTCCTCATACCTGAACAATCTCTTCAACCTTGGAATAAGTGGAAAGTATCGCAATACCTTCTGTGGGACACCTTTTTTTATTTCACCAGTGTGCATATTAGTCTTCCATCTTGAAGCCTTGCATTTTGGACATTTCTCGAGCTTCTTGAACCTCTTCCTGAATAAGCAACAGTCATTAACACATGCATGAATCTTCTGATAACCCATATCAAATGATTTCAAAAATTTCTTCACCTCATACAGTGATGTGTGCAACACATTATCCTCTGGTAACATCCCAGGCAATGTTTCTAGCAGATCATTGAAGCTCTTATCAGACCACCCATTCTGTGTCTTAAGTCTGAACAATGATACAATTGCAGACAGCTTGCTATGGTTAAGACAACTCGGATACAATGGTGTCTCAACATCTGCAAGCTTTGCAAGGAACTCGTCTTCTTTCTTGTCCTCACCCTCAGCAATATCACCCAAGTCAGCTTTACTAGTAAACTCTTCATCCATAAATTCTGCAGCTTGATATAACCCAAATATCTCGTCATTCCATTGACGAGATTTGCTTTCACTTTCATCCACTGGATTCAACTCTCCATGCAGATACCAATCCGACCTCACCTTATAAGCCTCATCCATTCCCCTTGTCACCAAATGATCAACTACAACACTGCCCTTATGCCGATCTATATTTCGACAGTCAATACAAGGGCATACAATCATATCTATCCCACCCAAAGCCTCAGAAACATCCCCTACAAATTTCAAAGCCCCTCTCTCATAAGCAGGATCAACTCTGAAATGAAAAATGAAAAGACAAACAATAAAGAAACAAGTGAGTCTATAAACAACTACTCAAACCTAACGGTTACAAATAAATTTGTTACCTGCAAAGATGCACCCATGATTTGTCCACCATTATCTGTTAGAACCTTAAATGAAACATTTAGTAGCATAAAGAACCATTTCATAGTTAAAGAAACATTTTTCTCCAACACACAGTGACTCAATATTCAGACAAATAACAATTAACTTGTCCTTAAATAATAAAATCGTATGGACAATTTCAATCATTCAATCTCAGAGAAGAACACTTTGTCAAACGCATATAAACATGTAAAGCACGACACCAAGCAAAGCAAAACCAACATTCAACCAAACTGAAGACATAATCTAACAAGCACAGTAAAGTAGCGAGATGGTACAAACCTGTGCTGTGATAAGAGCCAAAGACAAACCTCAGTTTCCCGTTATTGCACTCACCAACACTTGCAAAACAAAATTACAGAGTATAAGGGAACAAGACAATGATAGTTGTAGATCTAGTTTATATGTGCATTAATCTTTGACAAAACAAATTGACTACATATAACAAATGCATCTTCAGTATAAGAGACTTCTTGAATGAAAGAAATGTGAATACCAAATTTGTAAAATCGAAATTAGTACAACTAAAAACCTCGGAAAATGTTGTTAAAAATCAAGACTTCTTGAGTGAAAGAAATGTGGGTACATAAAAAGCAAAGGAGAATTCGAAGCAAAAATACATGCCTTCGATTGGAGCCCACTGTCAACGGAGATTGCGAAATTAGGGCCGGCGAGAGCTTCAGTTATGGCGGCGACCTACAACAGGCGAGCTTAAACGGCAGATGTGGCGATTTCGTAGCTGATTCGAGGCGGGGAGAAGGAAATTGGTCTCTGAATTCGTTTTAGGGTTCTAAGAGAAAGAGGGAAATGGCTAAGTGTTTGGCGGAAAACATAATTTCATGTTCCCGCTTAGTTAAAATCTATAATAAGGTTTATCTAATGCTATCGTATTGTTTGGAAATTTGTAATACATCTACGATAGCAAAACAGTAAAACGAGCTATAGTATTCTGCTATCAATGTAGACTTTTTTTGTAGTGGTGATCTTGTATATTATGGTGTCGTACGTGAGATTTTCGATGTTCAGTACCCATGAATGCTCGGTTTGAGATGCGTTGCATTTTTATGCGACTGGAATGACCCATTAGTAAGAAGCGGTGTGCGACACGACCAATTTGGTGTTACATCATTACATAGCAGACATCGACTCCAGAAATACGAACCATTCGTACTTGCTTCACAAGCAGACCAGGTTTGTTTTTTTCTTTTACGTTTATTTGTTAGTATTTTTGCATTCATGTGGTTAAATTTTTATATGACTTTATTACATGGTGTAGGTATGCTATATTCCCTATCCGAGAGTGACAAACAAGCAAGACCCGTGGATTACAGTCACATCGATAAACCCGAGAGGTAGGGTTCATGGGATGTCCGATCATGAACCCCTCCAACAAACCTATGTAGGTTTGGGTTCAATCGAGCATTCCCTTGAGGTCGACCTTGTTGTTGATTTCACCATACATGCAGACGATCGTATTTTTGAGGATTCACAGGAAGAAATTGACGAATTTGGGGAAACTTCCGATTCAGGAGAATCAGATTACTCATCATCGGATTCAGAGTAGTTTCATAAACTTTGCATTGTAAAATATGTACTTGTACTTGTACTATATATTTGTTACGTGGAATGTATTAGTTATGTGGAAGTGTAATAAACCATTTCCAAAACCCAAAATAATGCTAAGTATACATCAGTCGGAAATTTCCCACGGATTTCCGACAGATTAAGTTTTAGCCGGGGGATTCAAAATCCGTCAGAAATCCGTGGGAAATTTCCAACGGATTTCCGACGGATTATTGTGCATCTGGTATTAAACACGTTTACATCATGTTTTGCACCACTACCGTCGGAAATCCGTGGGAAATTTCCGATGGATTTTCGACGGCATGTTCAAAAAATGTGGTTTAGGATATAGGGTTTAGGCATTTTTTTTGTTGAAATTGATGTCAAACATTTTGTATGATGTATATACAATATCTTGAAGTTGTCAAATTGCAAAATAAATGTGTTATCTAGAATTTATAAAATTTGATGGAAGTGTTTGTATAAGTTATAGTATAAGGTATATAGATGTTATGTGAAATGTTTAAGTATTATGTTGTAAAATTAATAAATTCATAGAAAGTCTTTAATATTGATGATTTAACAATTTTTTTGAATCAAACATGTAGTTTAGGGATAGTTAAACCTTATTACTAAACCTTATACCCTAAACCCCAATTATACCCTAAATCTGTCAGAAATCCGTCGAAATTTTCGACGGATTTCCGACGGATCTTGGATCTTCGACACATGTCCCAATAGAAACACATGCAGAGAATAGACGGTATATTCCCATATCCGTCGGAAATTTCTGACGGATTTCCGACGGATTTTGGTTTTTTCGAGACCGCGGGAAATTGAACCGCCTAAATGAAAAAAATTAAAAAACTGACCGATTTCCGACGAATATGGCCGTCGAAAATCCGAATATATCCGAGAAACGGTTTAGTTTCTCTTCATTTTTCTCTTTTCTCTTTTCTCTCTCTCTCTTCCTACGATTTTCTCTCCTCTCTCTTGTTCTTGCGAAAACCCAACCATAAAATCTTCAATCTCTCCGCTCAATCCTCTTCTCAAGCCTCAATCCTTCAATCCCCATGGATCCCAACATGTAAGTCCCCCTAATTTTCTAAAAATCACTAATTTTCATTGTTAGATTAGTAATTAGAATTGTTAGATTAGTATTTAGAATTTGTTAGATTTCCGGAATGATATTTAGGGTTTATGAGATTAGGGAATGATATATAGAATTTGTTAGGGTTGTTAGAATTTTTGTATAATTTCGAAGAGAGGCTAAAGGACATTCCTCACGCTGATGATGAACCTTCAAATCTTCCGGTTATGGTCTACTTGTACAGTATAGCTGCATGCATCATCACAGAATTAGACATTGCAAAATAAAAGGAGAGAATCTACATGTAGCTGAAGTTAATTTACCTCATTACTGTATATCTTCGTTTTTATCCACCACGACTCGACGTACATACAAAGCATTTATTATTTTTTGTTTCCTTTTACAGGTTTTGCATGCCCAAATTTTCAATCTAGCAAAGGCAACAACGAAGCCTGCGTTTGAGCCCATTTCGTTTTGCGCTAACTCCTTTTTCCCTGTAATTTTCTATCTCAAATATGTTTTAGTATACTTTGTTTTTAAGTTGATAGAAATTCAAGGTCTATAACATGAATTGTTCGAAGATAAAAAAAGAGAGGAAAAATATATACTTTGATAAGATAAGGGAGAAGGGTTATCAATGTTGGATGAAATAAATCGATCAACTAATCAGTACTTGACATTTATAAAAAAAAACTAGACAGTGATTATAAAGAGACATGGATAGTTGTTTAAAGTAACTAGATGGTGATTAGAAAGATGTGGATAGTTGTCTCAAAGAACTAGATAACGGTTGGAAGAATTTTGGCAACCCTCCGGAAGTCTTTTAGAACCAGCTAAAGCCTTTTTATTACTAACTAACGACCCATTAATAATGACAAAAATCTCAAATCCTTTATAATATTAGGTCGGTTGTTATCGAGAAGTCTTGATCCAAAGAGAGATGAAATTTAATTAATTTGTAGGAACCTAAATCCCGAGAAATAAGCAAATCGTTAATGTGTCATTCTAATCCTATGGGAAGTAGGTTTGACAACGTCCTATAAATAAAGAAGACCTAGAAGGCTAGAACGTAGAGAGATGAAAGAATAAACTCAAAAACCCCTAAGAGCATTATTGGTAGAAACCCATTTGAGTTTTTTAAGTAATATTTTAATATAAATTTGAAGTTAAGAAACTGTGTTAAAATTTTTTTGTTTTTGTTGTTTTATTGGTAGAACCCTTAACGGGATTTTTTAAAAAAAAATTAAATTAAATTTTTTTTTTTAAAAATAAAATTTATTTTATTAATTAAACATAGCTACATAAAAATATTACATTTTAAATATAGATTTTGAAAAAAAGCAAAACAACATTCAATTATTATCTTGATAACGTCCAAATTTTAGCCAAATATGCTCAACTAAATCAGTTTTCAATTTTAAACATAGCTAATTCATTAATATGTAAAAAAAGTTTATAATTTTAAAGTTGAAGTTATGAAAAAGTTTTTTTTTTTTTTTTAAATTAAGAATCTTTTTTTTTAAGTTAAAGTTAAGAAAAAGTATTAAAAAAAAAATCTGGGGAAAAAAAGATCCGACGAATTAGGGATTGACACGTAGCTACGAACAGTATAAGAAACCTCTTAAGAACCGGTTCTTAAAACTCTTATTTAAGAACCGGTTCTTACACTGTTCATAATTTTATTTATTTATTTATTTATTTTTTTGGTTAAAAACCCCCCTAAGAAACCCCAATAATGATGCTCTAAGAGTTATATTCTCGCCGCTTTTTAGTACCATTGTCACTGACGATATCATCGTTTCCAACGACATCATCGTCACCGACATGACCATCGTCAACAATAAAACTTTTGTCACTGACGAGATCATTGTCACCTAGAAGAAATAAGCTAAGAAACACTAGAAAGCTACTTTCTAGCAACCTCCCAGAGAGAACGATCATAGTAGCAACAACTACATCCTAGCAACCAGGCAATTAGTTCCCAACAACCAGATCTTCTGATGATCAGGTTCCTAAACAATGATCATGTTCCTAAACAACCAACATCTAGATGCTGACAAAATCTCTAGATAATAGTTAATCCGTTGTAACTTGAGGCGGTTGTAACGGGAATTTGTTAGATTAATAAATATATATTCTCTTGTCATTTCGTAGAGGTTAAAATTTGCGCAAACAATCAATACACCCAAATTCTAATATCGAAACCAATCCATCATGCTATCGTCTTTTATATTAAGATTCTTAACAGATTCTTAACATTAATATAAACGTGATTTTTATAACGGAACCGAGAAACACATAGATTACATTACATGAGAATAGAAATATTCTTACATTTCTTTCATCACTTGGCCTTTGTTTGTAAAAGCTTTGTATTGTTCCATGTTAGTTAATATATACTTAAATTAATTCCAAATGCAGACACTACAACTTACGACCCTAGCTTGTTACTAGCTAGCTCGTGTGGGATTAGGAGCAAGCCACATAAGAGACGGATGAGTGAGAGGGAGATCATGGATTGCATCGGTGGCAAGATCGTAAACACCGGTATGATGACTGGTAGTAAAGTAAATGGAATTAGGCTTAAGTCCCGGGAACATGCTCGCCTGCAAACAAAATGCCTCATTATTCTGACCAAGAAAGATGCAGAGATCTCCAATGTCATACGTGTAACAATCCTCATCCTCCCTATAAACCATGAACCGCTTTGTTTTTCGCACCACCTCTCCGCTTTTCAATTGCTTAAGGTCCTTCCAATGGAAGGCGTTTGCACCGTCGGAGAACTGAATAACCCTGCCTCACCAGTCACCACCACGAACCAAGTCATCATGCATTTTGTTAACAAGAAAGAAAGAAAGAAAGAAAGAAATTAAAGAAGTAGTTTTTGATTATTATTACCACATGATGTCAAAAACTTCGCCCGTAATAGGCGACTCAACCAAGTGTTCGGTGCGGAAACACGAGTCCAGCATCTCAAAATCCGACCATAGCAAATCAGGTACCTTGAGACGGCCGATTTTCTGGTAATAAGTCACCTCAGGGAAATCTTGGTGACCCAGCTTGCACGTGCTAGCGTCAAATTTTATGGCAGTGAAGTGAAGCTTGGAGGGAAGCCTTAAGGTTGTCAAGTAAAACCTGGAGTCACGGTTGGAGTAGAGGACATGCGAGAAATACAAGACGCGTGACAAGATTTTTGTTTCGGTCCAGGCTGAGTCACCAGTCCTACAGAAACACATGCGACCTCCAGAAAACTTGATGGCCACGACACAGTCATTGTCTTGGTCATCGGGGAAAGAGGAGAGCGACATGTTGATAATCATATCACTGTCAGTACAATCAAGATCCAGAGGAGGCAAGGATATGACTTTGTGGTTGATCATGTTGGTCAGATAGACGATGGAATCATTATGATTCATCAAACCAATCCATCCCCTAGACGACCCTATGTAACGTGATGGACACGTCATCATCGATCCCTTGTTAGGTGTTATCGTGAAGCTCTTGTCTTTCCTCGGATCATATATATTCATTGAAGAGCCTTCTTGCAAAGCATCCTTCTTCGTATTCAACAGATACGGGGACGACGGCACCAACGATAACAGGCTTCTTCGCTTGAATCTGTCCCAACATACATACATATATTCATGATGATATATATATATATATATATATATATTTATGAAATTTACAACAAGAGGAAACAAATCAAAAGAAGCACAAATAAATAAATAAACGAAATCAGCTAGAGAGAGGACTTACGATGGCACTAGCTGAGTTTCTGATGAGACCGAGTTTTCTTATCCTTCCGAGAAAAACCAGTGACATTTTTTTCTTTTCTTTTTAGTAGTTGTAGCCTGATGATGGATTTAACCCCTAAACCACAAAGTACTACATCAAAAATTAATTAGTTGCATTATATATATGTGGGTGAACCAAAGAGATAATAGGCTAATAGTTTAACTAAAGAAAGAAAACTAGAATCCAAATATAAAATTGTGGACTCAAATTGTATGTTGGTAAATTTACATTTTGAAGTATAATTAGTTTTCCAAATAACAGTTGCGAATAACCATTAATAAAAAATATATGTGTTTTTCCTTTGGGTTTTTTTCCCGAATAAGTACACGTCGAAGTATATAACTATGTTTATGATGTATAGATAGAAATCAAGGTTTATTATAACATGAACGATTAAGGTAAAAAAGAGAGAGGAATAAGATGTTGGTCACAACTTTGACAAAGAAAAATGCGAGGAACTTCCTCATTGTGTTGAACACCGACACACCTCGTGTGTTGCCATACTTCACAAATATCACAACACACCATCCTCTCTCCGTCTTCTTCCTTTGCTCCACACTCACACTCAATTCTCTTATCCTTCTTCTTATTATCATCATCGTAACACTTCATCACTTCAATGTTCATCATCATTCCTACATTCCCTTGTAACACCAATCCTTTATTCCCATTCAAGGCCATATCATCGACCCTTGTAGAGATTTCCCTTTGACCATCCGCCATTGACTCCACCACGACGTCTCTAAGTTCCCAATAGATCTCTCTAAACACTCTCTCCGCCTCTCCATACACTTCACTCATTGGTGCATCTTTGTTCACCACTATGCATTCTTGTGGAGGCATCTTCATCTCGTTGTTATGATGATGACATTTCCGCGCGATTGTGCAGAATATTCCTTGTTTGTCCCCTCGATCTGAGTGAATTGTTTTCGTCGATGTATCTCTGATGTAGTGATACTCTTTGATAAAGTATTTGGCATCGAGGATTGCCCTTGAAGCCATTCCGATTTGGTTCAATATGCCAATGGGGCCTAACACTCCCTTGTAGTCCATTAGAATGTGTTCGTAAAAATAAACCATGTCTTTCATCACTTGACCTCTTGTGATCTTCGTCGTCGTAGTGGTCTTCCCCATTGGATTTTGATTTTGAAGGGCTATGAGTTCTTGGTTACTACTTGGTAACAAATTTTTTTATGTCCTCCAAGCAATACTCGAGCACTTTCTTCACCGGATTTAGACTACGTCGGACCAAATAATTCCCAACCACTTGGTTTCCGAGAGACTTCAACACGAAATCAAGCAAACCCGTGTCCCCGATGAAATTTCTAGCTGCATCCCTCACTTCTTGTCTCGATATCCATCGGTATTCGACTCTCTTCAACGACTCTATAACCACTTTGATAGCCATTTGAATCCGTTTTCGAGACCATCTGCAGTTGGTACTATCAATGGAGATGATTTGGTTTCTGGAGTTATTCATGTAGTTATCTCTTGGAAGACGTGAATGGAGGTGAAGCATGAACATGAAGAGGTCACTGAGAGTGATCAATGGCTCGGTTGATAAAGTTTGGTACTTTGACAAGAGGATTGGAGTTTCACGATTAAGGCTTGTTAAGTGATGGTTAAGCAAGCACAAGGGCACGTTACGGACCGATTCAAGTGCCTTCTCGTAAATCTTTTGAGTCACTCCGTATGTCCCTGACCTGAACCGGTAGCCCCAACGACCAAACCACGGCTCTCCCTTTGCTACACCATGCAGCAGCCTCAGCTCCATTCCTTTCTTGTGCGATGCATCGTTCAACCCTATTTTCCTATATTCAACATTTAATAATTAATGTGCAAGTAACTGTAACCATTTTTAATAAATTGACTAAATATGTGAAATTCATAATTAACAGCTAGAGATAATCCAATATTCCTTTTTGATAATCTTGAACTAGAATCCAGACAAATTCCTATAGTGAATGCAAAACCGGGATTCTTGTAATTTAAAGCGTTTATAGTGGTCATTGAATATTTAACTAATTTGGGATGTCCAGTGGTTAAAAGTTTTTTCATTAGGCCCTTGTAATGAAAAATCTTTTAATCACTCGACATCACAAATTGGTTAAAAAAATCCTATATTTTATGAAATCTACATTAATAGAAATGTGTTGAGTGGTTTGTACCATATTTATATATCGTGAACATTTCACACATACACAAAGATAAAGGATATATATCACGTACGTGAACATTTCACACATACACAAAAGATAATTAAAGGGATGTAATTAAAATCTTAGTATACCTGGCCTTTAAACCGGTGCAGAGCCGATCCCACAACTCCATGACTTGATGACCGGTTAAGTCGGAACCGGACTCGATGCCATTGAGAGAGAGCAAGTGACCAAATCCGTTGGAGTGAAAGAAGCCGTGGAGGACATGGCCTTGAAGCTCCACGAGATGGGAGAGACTTTCCTTTTCGGGAAAAGCGCAGCCTCCGCCTTCTAGTTTTAGAAAGGCGGCCATTGTTTCCTTTGAAGGGATCACAAAATGGTACTTCTTGTTGCATATCATTTGGTTTCCCCAACCTGCAAGGTTCCAGCCATGGCAATGCGTAGTAATTAGCCAACAATAGCGAGACATGAAACTAGAGACCGCGTGTTATTATAAGTCTCTAGTTCCATTCATATACATAAGTACTAGCATGCATAGATATGTAAAGAAAAATGCTTACATATCGAGCTAGATCATCTTATCAATTATTTTTGTTGGCTTATTAAGTTAAGACCGTGATCATGTTTACGAATGTATGAGCATGCATATGGATATGGATATGCAAAAAAAAAAGGGTATACATTTAGAGAAAGAGAGTGAGGACGTCACCAACATATTGGCAATGGTTGCAACGAAGGTTAAGAGAGGCTTCAATGGGTTCTTCGACGACAAAGAGAAGCACATAGAGAGGATTTGGGTGACGATGAACCTCGAGCTGAAAAGACCAACTTCCCATGAGACCGGAGCTCTCAAAGTGACCAAACTCAAGTAGCTTCCCGAGGTTGTCTAGAAAAGACAACTCGTTCATCTCAGCTGGATGTCCTGTCTCTCCGAAAGTCTTCAGCCTGAAAACCCTACTTTCTCCTCTCTTCCTCTTCTTTGGAAGATCTGTTCGAATCAGATTCGAAATCGAATCGAACTTTGGTTTGATCTTGGAAAGAGGAAATGGTCGGATTTGGATTTATATCATATGGGTTTGTTGTATACTTAAGAAGAGGCCGAGAAGTGTTGAGGAAGTGTGTGTGAAGGGTTTAGAGATATAGTAGTCATTAAGATGATGATCACACGATTAGTGCCTTGTGGTGAAAAGGAAAAGTGAGTGAGAGAAAGAGAAAGGATAATTAAACTGTGATTTAACAAATGTTACTATTGGATTGGATGTTAGGTCTTATGTGCATGACTCTTGTATTCTTACAAACACTAACAACTTTTCTTTCTTAGACAGAATAACTAATAAGAAAAAAACATTCGAACCCCACTGATTCCCAAATCTATCTCATAAAAAGTTATTCGAAAGGATATTTAACAAGTATATATATATATATAATATCCGCCTTTGTTTATAATGTATGTATCCTATATAGGTATTTGTGTGTAAATGTGGCAATGGCATGCAAAAAGATCGAGGATGAGGAATGTCACGTGACTTGGGAACATGAGAAGAAAATATAATAAAATAATGGAGACATGCATTTGAGCTTCCCACTTTTGTAAAGAATCAGATTAACTCTGTGTTCCGTCAATTTCTGTCGTGAGCTACCTGCAGTGGTTCTGCATAGTGTTTTAGTTTATTAAATCTTGGACTAGCAATCACTCATTGTACCAGCAACTACGTATCAAACAAACATAATTTGATCGTAATTGGTTGCTAATTATTGATTGTTGGCCCCGGAAAACAAATAAAGCATAGCCTCTTGATTCACATGAAAATCTTTAATTGGGCCCTAGTAAATCCATAAAAGCCTACTAAAATTGTGGAATGATTTATACAACAAAGCAGGCGAAAAATTGGTGTCTCTAAAATACAAGTTTCCGTTGGTGATCACAAAAAAAAAAAAATATGAATACAGAAAATAATGAATGAAATGAAAGCATATTAGAAATCAATAAATCACTACAAACTCAAATTCAGATGGAATAGAAAACTTTATGGGGTGTCTTATTGGAAACTTTTTTTAATTTTTTGGTTGAACTTTCTTAATGGAAGAAATATGTGAAGTAGATTGAACCACATTTAGATTCGACCTGGTTTGTAAGAAATATCTTTAGTTTTGAAAATATATTTTAAAAAAACACTTTTTTTTTCGGTTTATGCCATTGAAATTGGGTAGTAGTGGTAAATTTATAATGACAAAAAAATGCGAGGAATAAACTTAAACGACACGTGTTTTTTTTTTTGATAGTTGGAAAAGAAACGAAATGTTTTTTTTTAAATATAACAAGAGGTAATCCAGACTTTTTACCATCCGACTAATCTTTCTAGATAAGTAATACTGTAGACTAGCTCACTCATACAGTTTTTAAAAATTGAATCCGACATTAATGTGAAAGCCAACATGCATTTTTTATAGGAAGTTTAGGTGAAGATTTTTCAAAGAACAACTCTTCTTCATGATTTCTTAGACATTTAATATGTTAGTTCAACAACTTTGGTAACAAGTAAACCAAACCTATTTATTATTTGATGTATGATGTGTGTATATATGTGTATATATTTCTCATTTAAAGCTAGGATTACTTAGTGCAAAAAATGGAAAAGAAAAAAGTCATTGTTCCACATTTTTCATGTTAAACACGTAGTTATGTCGCGTACATATACAATGAACTTACAACAAGTCAACAACAACCAATTTTCCACTTATACAAATTAAATATATCGCAATAGTCAAGAAATATCTAGTATCCAAAGCAGAATACCATAATTGTTTTGAAGAGAGGACACATCCGTCATTAATAGCCATAAATCCACCGCTAAAACAATTTTACGATGGATTAACGACATAATCTTAGTCTATTTGTAACCGCTTATATTAATAACTAAATTAGGCTCCGCATTTATGCGGGTTTATAATTAATAACCCATAAAAAAATGGAAAACAATATTAGATCACACGTGAAATGAAATTAAATAAGACCGAGAACGCCAATACGAAATCATACACAGTTAGAGAAGCCTTACAGAGTAACAATTATTTTAATTTATTTTGATTCTTAATTTTGTTTTTTATTATTTAGTTTCTAATAAAACTTTGTTACCATGTTTTCGAAAATTTAGTTTCCCTATTCATATTACATTTTATTAGTTAGCTACTAATACACTACAACTACAAGAAAACATGGTCTTTTCCGACGGCCAAATATCCGTCGGAAATTTCCGACGACTTTCGGACGAAAGTAAAATCCGTCGGAAATCCGTCGGAAAAATAAACCCGTCTGAAATCCATCGGAAATTTCCGATAGATTTCCGACGTCTTTTTGACGGATATTGTAGCCGTTCGAAAAATATAAACGTTACATAGCTGTTTGAATATAGCCGTTAAACCCGTCGGAAATCCGTCGGAAATCGCGCACAATTTCTCTATAAAAACGTTTCCAGCCCATCTCTTATTCATTACAATTAGATAAAAAAAAAACTCTATTCTTCTCTCTTACCAAAATGTCTTCTTGAGATCCTTATAATTATTTTCGATCATGGATGGACAAGCCTCATCAAATTCCGGAGACGGGCCTAGTTACGGAGGAATTCAAAGAAGGTATGCAGGAATTCATGGCATTTGCGGGTATGCAGAAGAAAGCAATAAAAACTGGTAAAATCTACTGCCCTTGTACGAAATGTCAGAATCGTAGATTAATCGTGATAGATGAAGTATGGTCACACCTGTATTGTAATGGGTTTGTTCCGGGTTACAAGATTTGGTATTATCATGGAGAAAATGATAACATGGTGGATAATTATGCTAGTACTAGTGAACAATATATTGGGGATAACGCTAGCTTAGAAGAACCTGCAATGGAAGTAGAAAGTACTGTAGGTCATGTTCAGATGGTGAACGATGCATTTCGTGAAAGTATACCATCGGTGGCTGAGTATGGAGATAGAGGAGAAGAACCTAACTTAGAAGCTCGAAGATTCTTTGATATGTTAGACGCTGCTAAACATCCGTTATATGATGGGTGTAGAGGTGGACATTCCCCTTTATCAGCTTCAACTAGGATGATGGGTATAAAGACGAATTTCAATTTGAGTGAGGAGTGCGTGGATGCAATCGCTGATTTTGTGAAAGACATTTTGCCAGAAGATAATCTAGCACTGGCATCATACTATGAGATACATAAACTTGTTGCTGGTCTAGGATTGCCGTATCAGATGATAGATGTATGCATCGACAACTGTATGCTCTACTGGAGAGAGGATACAGACCGTTCGACATGCCGTTTTTGTCACAAACCTCGGTATAAGGAAACAGGTGGAAGAGTGTCAGTGCCATATAAACGGATGTGGTATTTGCCGTTAACAGAGAGATTGAAGTGGTTATATCAGTCAGAGCGTACATTGTGAGCAATGAGATGGCATGTAGAGCATACAACGGATGGAGAAATCGCTCATCCGTCAGACGCATGAGCATGGAAACATTTTAAGTCAATGTATCCCAGTTTTGCGTATGAGGCGAGGAAACGTATACCTTAGATTATGTACCGATGGTTTCAACCCTTTTGGGAAGCACGACAGACAATATTCTTTGTAACACCTTACAATTTGCCGCCATCTTTGTGCATGAGACGGGAGTTCTTGTTCCTTAACATTCTCGTTCCTGGACCAGAGCATCCGAAGGGATCACTTTATGTGTTTTTGCAGCCATTGATTTATGAGCTGCGAATATTATGAGACCAAGGTGTTGAGGCGTTTGATGTTTCTTGTCAGCAGAATTTCGTCATGCGGTCGGTAATTATGTAGACCATTAGCGATTTTCCAGCATATGGCATGTTATCAGGATGGACAACGCACGGAAGGTTAGCTTGCTCGTACTGCCAAGATAACACAGATGCGTTCCAATTGAAGCAGGAACGCAAAACGTCTTGGTTTGATTGTCATAGGCAATTCCTACCCAGCGATCATCCTTATCGTCGGAGCACGACATTGTTTAGGAAGAACCGGAAAGTAGTTGATGGTCCACCTCATGAGTTAGATGGACAGTATTTGTTGACTCAGTTCAGAGATTTTGGTGCAGATAGGACCGTTGATTGTGGTGGTTAATATGCTCAAATATAATACCCTAAAGTACTAAAACAGTAGTTGCAGTAAGTTAGGGGTCGAACTACAAAGACTCAAGATATCACTCAATAGGTTGCAAGATTTGAATTAAGCTAAGTCAATAGATTAAACAGAAAACAACTAAGATTATCAAGTGGGTTGTAAATTCAATGGGAAAAACTAGGTTCAGGGTATCTCTCAGGAAATCAGAGAATGCAGTCAAAACAATCTATCAGGATTCAGATTTAGCACGGTTCTTGAACTCAAATCACTAAGTTATAATTAACCAACTTTCGTTGCGAGAATTATCTAAGTCTAAATCCTAGAATTCCAAATTTCTTTGCTAATCCTAAAGAGCTAAACTAGCTTTAGAGTTCAGGTTTGATATGTTCACAAAACAACTAAACCAAATTTCTTTACAGATAGTTATTTTGCTTACCCTAGGTTCTGTCAGGTTTCCAATCACACTTTCGTGTCTAATTGATTAACCTAAGATCTAAGTTCTAGGTGATCAAGCTAGAATTAGCACTAAGAACAACATATGGTGAAGAACTTAATTGATTTTGAATCCTAATAAATTGATCTATCTAACATACAGAGAAATCCTTTTATGAGAACCTTAAACCTAAAAGAGAACTACTCAGACATGGAAATTAAAGAAAGCAACATGACTGAATAATACTTCAATAGATAAAATAAGAATAGAGTAAAACAAAGGTTCGAAATCTTCTCTCTGACGAACAAAGTTCAGACTTGTCTCCTTCAATTTCTCTCTCAACCAAAAACCAGAATAGAATAAAGCCTACCCAACAAAAGAATAAAGCCTACCCAACAAAAGTGGCTGAAAAACCTAATTATAATCCTAAAACACGTTTTGGGGCTTCTTGTAATTATTAAATACTTATGGACTTATGAGCAGTTTCTTCAAACTTCAGAAAAGTCGCGACACTTGTTTCTCTGCAGTCGGTATCGATCGATACCATAAGTGGTATCAGTCGATACTCGGGCTCCAAATCGACCTCTCAGCTACATGATCTCTGCTTTACTCCAAAAAGCTCCAGAATACTTCAATATCTCCAATTATGCTCCAAACGTACCTAAAACCTGAAAAAACTCTAAAAAACTCCAAAAATACTAGAAAGACTCAATAAAAAGGACTTATATCATGGTCAAAAATGGGTAAAAACCATGATATATCAACTCCCCCAGACTTAGCCTTTGCTTTCCCTCAAGCAAACAGAAAACCAAACCAGAGAAAGAAGTTTGAAAACAACGGAGACTCACATGTTCTTGAACCACTGCAATGACCCTTTTTCCTAATGTCTTCTCATCACTTTACCAGTTCCAGATCTAACCACCATGTACTTCTCCGTAGACATTCGCAGCTTACTAGACTCCACACATTATTTCACAACATTATCCATCCAAGCCTTTATCGCCAGTTTCATCGCTGTAGTCAATGCCAAGAACCTTCTAGACTCTTTCCCATACAATATCATGACAAAAAAACCACCCAATTTTCACACTTTTTGGCATTGTTTCCTCTCCCCCCAGACTTATTTCATTTCATGCTCTTCTCTTTTTTATTTTTTTTTTATTTGCACATACAAATCAAGGTTTGAGACGCGAGTATTGATGGTGTTTGCCACCGAATCCCCGGTTCTTCCCTCTCTATGTATCAAAGGCGTAGACGAATAGTGGTATCACATGAAATTTTCCTAACCTCGCTTCCAACCTTTGTGTGATCATTCCTTTCCAAGTAGAATAATGAGATCGCTGGAAATTTTCTTAGCCCTCTACTCAGAAGAAAATCATGTCATCTTTTATACTCTTATTTATTAAATTAAATAGGAGAGAGAGATACCATTACTTTAAACACATGGGTTCCTTTGTCAGATATGAATGAGGAATCAAGCTCTAATGAACACTAACCACATCGATGAAGTGCAAAAATTTGGCTCATGCTCGAATGAACTCTGCTAGAAACATGGGTGTCTTCTAGTTAACTGGTCAGCCTTTGGATTTTTCATTAGTCCGATCTAAAACGGATTCTGTAACAATGGACACTCAGAAGCAAAGTCAAAGCAGTAGATTCAAGAATAAGATCATAATCTCCAACAGGTTTTGACTCAATAAAACAAATTTGACACAAAAAACGACTGACTCTAAGAAAAACAAAAACGTTGTCAGCAACTACCTCCCCCAGACTTAAACAACACTGTCCCTAGTGTTATCAAGCCTAGAGTTGGTAAAAGAAAAACAGAACAGCTAAGTGGATTGGTGAAAATCGAAGGAGACGTACCTGGGTGACGGGTATCGACCGATACCGTGCTGGTATCGATCGATACAAGGGATATTGGTCGATGCAATTTTTACATCGATCGATCTGTAGCGCACGGTCCCTTAAGAAATACCCAGCTCCTTTGTCGTGTGGAAAGTGTCGATCGATACCGGCTGGGTGTCGATCGATACTGCTCTTCTGAATCTGCTGCACGTGAAACACAAGACACAAAACCAAAAACAAAAATAATAGAAAAACGTATGTACAGACTTAACAATGGGTTGCCTCCCACCAAGCGCTTGCTTAACGTCACGAGCTTGACTTTACTGACGTTCAGGCAGTGGGGGCAGTGGGGGCAGTGGGTGCATCAGCCAGAGGCACAATGTGTCCGTCTGGAATATCGGCTTTCGCCCAATAGTGTTTCACCCTCTGTCCATTGATAGTGAACTCCTTGCCTTCAGCACTTATCAGCACAACTGCACCGTGTGGTCGGACTTCCTTGATGGTGAAAGGACCTGACCAACGAGAACGCAGTTTTCCAGGAAACAATTGCAAACGAGAGTTATACAAAAGTACCTGGTCATTGGGTTCAAAGTGGCGAGAGAGGATCTTCTTGTCGTGATACGCCTTAGTCCTCTCCTTGTATAGCTTCGAGTTCTCATAGTCAAGGTGCCTAATCCCATCCAGCTCGTTCAGTTGAACCAATCGCCTCTCTGCAGCAGACTTGATGTCAAAGTTCATCAGCTTGGTAGCCCATGCTGCCTTGTGCTCGATCTCCACTGGAAGGTGACATGCTTTCCCATACAGCAAGTGAAACGGTGTAGTCCCAAGCGGTGTCTTGAAAGCAGTCTGGTAGGCCCATAGTGCATCATCCAGCTTGGTAGACCAATCATTCCGAGTTGTACCCACTGTCTTTTCCAGAATCTCTTTGATCTGCCTGTTGGAGACTTCGACCTGCCCACTAGTCTGAGGATGATATGGAGTGGCCACACGATGATTCACACCATGCTTCTTCAGCAGCTTCTCGAAAACCTTGTTAATAAAGTGAGTGCCACCATCACTAATAACAATACGACGTACTCCAAATCGAGGGAAAATAATGGACTTAAACAGCTTAAGAACCACTGAAGAGTCGTTGGTTGGACTAGCAATCGCTTCCACCCATTTGGACTATAGTCCACAACAACCAATATGTACTTATTCTTTCGTGATGAAGGAAAAGGACCCATAAAATCAATGCCCCAGCAATCAAAAACTTCCACCTCAAGGATGAAGTTCTGTGGCATCTCATGTAAGAACTCACACTGCGAGATGAAGGCATGGGCATCATTAAACATCGTAGGCCACCAAAAGCCTGCTTGAAGAACCTTGGACACTGTCTTGAAAGTAGCAAAGTGTCCAGCATACTCAGACCCATGACAATGGTACAACACCTCTGGTACCTCAAACTCTGCAATACATCTCCTGTACATCCCATCAGAACAGTGCTTGTACAAGTAAGGTTCATCCCAGAAGAATCTCTTTACGTCACGCATGAATTTCTTCCTGTCATACTTCTGTAGGTGCTTGGGCTCGTCAACTGCAGCAAGATAATTGGCGATATCAGCATACCAAGGTCGACCAGGAGCATCCACAACAGCTAGAAATTCCTCAACATCAAAGTGATCCATAGGCAAAAATGGTCTGGCTGGCAACGGGTATCGACCGATACTAGATGAGTATCGATCGACACCAAAACCTGCAGCTCGTGAAAATTGCAGATTTTCGGCAGAAACTCTGTGATTCCCAGTCTCGATGAAGTAAATGTTCTCCTCAGGTAGGAAATCATCAATAGGCACGTCTTCATCGATTCTCATCCTCGAGAGATGGTCTGTAACCCCGTTTTCGATGCCCTTTTTGTCCTTAACTTCGATGTCGAAACCTTGTAGCAAAAGGACCCCACGACATAGGCGAGGCTTGAGATCCTTGTTCTGCAGCAAGTACTTGAGAGCTCATGATCTGTATGGACGATCACCTTACTCCCAATCAAATAGGATCAAAACTTCTCAAAAGAGAAAACAACTGCAAGTAACTCCTTCTATGTGGTACTGTAGTTCCTCTGAGCATCATCCAACGTCCTACTGGCATAGTAGATAACATGAAGTTTCTTGTCTTTCCTCTGACCCAGAACTGAACCAACTGCAAAATCGCTCGCGTCGCACATAACCTCAAAAGGTATATTCCAATCCAGAGGTTGGACAATAGGAGCACTCACCAAGGCTTTCTTAATCTGCTCAAAGGCTGCAAGATAATATGGGGTGAAATCGAATGCCACTTCCTTGCATAACAGGGCGGTGAGTGGGCGGGCTAGCTTGGAGAAGTCCTTGATGAAACGTCGATAAAACCCAGCATGACCAAGGAAGCTTTGAATGTCCTTCACATATTTCGGTGGTTGTAGGCTTGTCATGACTTGAATCTTAGCTTTGTCGACCTCGATCCCAGCCTTAGAAACCTTGTGCCCAAGAACGATGCCCTGCTGAACCATAAAGTGACACTTTTCCCAATTAAAGACCAAGTGTTTCTCCTCGCATCTCTGTAGCACCTTGCACAAGTTATCCAGACAGTTCTTGAATGACGATCCATAAACTGAAAGATCATCCATGAACACCTCCATAAACTCCTCAATCATGTATGTGAAGATAGACATCATACACCTCTGAAATGTCGCTGGAGCGTTACATAATCCAAATGGCATTCTGCTGTAGGCGAATGTGCCATAAGGACATGTAAAGGTCGTCTTCCCCTGATCATCTGGATGTATAGGAATCTGGAAAAGGCCTGAGTACCCATCGAGGAAACAGTAGTATGGGTGACTCGCTAACCTCTCCAGCATCTGGTCAATGAATGGCAATGGGAAGTGATCTTTCCTTGTGGCCGCATTCAACTTCCTGTAGTCAATACACATCCGATGACCAGTGATCGTCCTTGTAGGAATCAGCTCGTCCCTCTCGTTCTTCACCACTGTGATTCCTCCTTTCTTAGGCACAACGTGAACTGGGCTGACCCAAGAACTGTCTGAGATGGCATAAATGATCCCTGCTTCCAACAGCTTCATCACCTCCTTTCTGACCACTTCCTTCAGGTTCGGATTCAGCCTCCTTTGATGCTCAATTGAAGCCTTTGACTCGTCCTCAAGGTGAATCATGTGCATGCATAGATATGGGGAGATACGTGAAATGTCATCAAGAGAATAGCCGAGAGCTTTGCAATACTTGCGCATCTTGCTCAGCAGTAAGGTAATCTCTGCGTTGTTCAAGGAAGCATTAACAATCACAGGATATGTGGAATTGGGGCCAAGAAAAACGTACCTTAGGTTCGCTGGAAGTGGCTTAAGTTTGATCTTATGAGCTTTCTCCTCATTCCAATCACCAAGCACATCAGCTTTCTTAGGAGTTTCGGTCAACTCCTCTATCGCGCACGCCTGGTATCGATCGATACCCGCAGTGGTGTCGGTCGATACTGCTCCAGTTATGTCGAGCAATTTGGCGTATCCAGCAGCTACTTCACTCAAGTACACCTCTGAATCAGCTGAACAGACCAACGCCCTCTCTAATGGATCCTCAAGATGCATCTCCAGAAAATACTCTTCAGCTATGTCACTGAAGGTATCAACAAAGAAAGTCTGCCCATCGATGGTTGGTCTCTTCATCATCTTCTCCATGTTAAAAGTCATGACCAAATCACCCATGTTAAGAGCTATCTTCCCATTCCTGCAATCAATCAAAGCACCAGCTGTTGCTAGGAATGGTCTTCCCAGAATAAAAGGGTCCTTTGGCTCTGTGTCGTACTTCAGGACAATGAAATCAGTCGGGATTAAGCAGTTCCCGATCTTTATCGGAACATCTTCGAGCAATCTTTCGGGAAGTCAAACTGAGCGATCAGCAAGTATCAGAGAAATCCTGGTGGACGTAAAATCTATCATTCCCATTCTCTTAGCAACCGAGTATGGCATAAGGTTCACACTCGAGCCAAGATCGCAGAGAGAACGTTCGAATCTCTCTGTGAAAATCGTACAGTCCAACACAAAACTCTCTAGGTCTGGTAGCTTCTCTGGAATCTTGTTAAGCAGGATCGCACTGCACTCATGAGTAAGCATCATCACTCCATCTTCAAGGTTCACATTGCTCGATACCATCCGCTTGACATATCTCCTGAAAGCTGGTGAAGTCTTGATAGCATCGACAAAAGGAAGCTCGACAATAAACTTATCTAGCATCGCCTTGCATATGGAGTCTTCCACTTCCTTCTTGGTCTTCCTAGGAAGTCGAGGGAAAGGTATCTTGGGCGTATAGACTCTTCCTGTACTCAACTCGGGCTGTTTCTCGACTTCAGGGTCAGTGTCGATCGATACAGGATGGGTATCGATCGACACACGAGGGCTTGAGATGTCCCGTGAAAGTATCTGCACTGGTGTCGATCGACACTGGCTGGTGTCGGTTGATGCTTGTTGTTTCGAAACGTCTTTGGCAGATCCTTGGACGGGTATCGACCGATGCTGGCTGGTATCGATCGATACTGGGGCGATTTCGGGAGCCTCATCGTCGTCATCTTCAGCAAGAATGACGAAATTCTCTGGAGTAGAGGTCTTCTTCACTCCTGTACTGATCTTTTTTCCACTTCTCAAGGTGATGGCATGAACATGTTCCCTTGGATTCACTGTTTTCCCTGGAAGAAAACCTTCCTGTCTCTTCACAGCATATGCGGTCTGAGCGACTTGAGTTTCCAGCCTCTTCTGATGAATGCTAAGAGCTTCAATCTTTCCATTAAGGTCTGTGTACATAGCATCCATCTGCCCATTGAAATCCACTGTCATCTTCTGCTGTCCCTCGATAAGCTGTTCGAGCATAGACTCGACTCTGCTCTCCTGAGTCTTGGGCGGTGAAGATTGATAGGACGAACTCCCATAGGCACGCGTGTAATCGCTGCTCTGCATTGGTTTCTGGGCAAAGGTATTTGCTCCAAAACCTGAGGGCTTGAAATCAGACTTGAATCCTCCTCGCTGAGCATTATTGGTAAAGTCTCGGTTGTTGTTGTACTGATATCGCTGATTTTGAAAACCAGCACCTCCAATGTAATTAACATCCCCTGCTTCCTCCTCATCAACATTCTCAACCTCATCAGCAAAGTGAACAGCCTTCTGCTGCTTGCCCATCAACAAATTATGCACCGAATCCAGCTTCGCATGCACCTCAGCAATCTGCGACCCATCAATGCTCCCATTCAGCCTCTTCCGCTTAAAATCTGCATTCTTGGTGCTATTGCTAGACGCCAAGTTCACAATCAGCACATAAGCATTTTCGAGATATCTCATGTTGAAATTCCCATTGCTCGCAACATCCAGAGCCATCTGATACCTCCAATCGATTCCTCTGAAGAAGATACCCAGCAACTGAACCTGAGTAAACCCGTGATGCGGGCAATCTCTCTGATTTGATCTGAACCTCGCCCAAGCGGCTTTAAAAGCTTATGTCGCTCCCTGAGAAAATTGAGAGATCTTGTTCCTCAGCTCCTCGGATCTCGCATCATCATAGAAGTTGTTCAGAAACGCGTTTTTCGTCTCTACCCAAGTAGTTAGCGCCTGGAGGCAACTGCTTCAGCCAGTAAGCTGCATCCCCACCAAGAGAGTATGGGAAAAGCTTACAGAAAAGGAACTCATTGGGCACTCCATTGTACTTGATGCTAGTGACCAAATCCTCGAACCTCTCGATGTGATCCATGGGATGCTCATGAGAAAGACCATGAAAAGGGTGCTGACCCACAAGTGTGTAGTATGCAGGCTTCAGCTCAAAGTCATTCCTCTGAAAAGTGGGTATACGAATCGCAGACCAATTGGCATAGAACTGACCGGGTCTATTGTACTCTCCAAGCATCCTAGCACGATTAACCCCAACATTCCCATGATTCACCTCGTTGTTGCGCGCAGCCTGCGCAGCATTCTCATCGACAACTATTGGAGGGATTATGATGTTTCCCTCTCCATCCAGTCGCTGTCCAGCCTCATTGCACAAATTACCATTCTGGTCCCACAAGGCTCCAGCCTCGTCACGATTCAACACAACTTGATTGTTCATCTCTGCTTGTTTTTTCTACTTCTTGATCGTGCGCTCTAAGTCAGTTAGCTCCTTGTTGGACATATTAGTCAATTGTGTGCTCTTGTTTTTCCTGGTTTCGCGTTTACGCATACACCTGAAACACAAAAGTCAAGAGATGTAAGTGACAAAAATCGAAAAAAAGGTAAACTAAAAACAGCGAGTATCGACCGATACTAGGCTAGTATCGATCGATACCGTCGGACTTAGTCGAAATTCTTGGCTAAAATCTAATGGTGAAATTAGAGTCCCCGGCAACGGCGCCAAAATTTGATATGCTCAAATATAATACTCTAAAGTACTAAAGCAGTAGTTGCAGTAAGTTAGGGGTCGAACCACAAAGACTCAAGATATCACTCAATAGGTTGCAAGATTTGAATTAAGCTAAGTCAATAGATTAAACAGAAAACAACTAAGATTATCAAGTGGGTTGTAAATTCAATGGGAAAAACTAGGTTCAGGGTATCTCTCAGGAAATCAGAGAATGTAGTCAAAACAATCTATCAGGATTCAGATTTAGCACGGTTCTTGAACTCAAATCACTAAGTTATAATTAACCAACTTTCGTAGCGAGAATTATCTAAGTCTAAATCCTAAAATTCCAAATTTCTTTGCTAATCCTAAAGATCTAAACCAGCTTTAGAGTTCAGGTTTGATATGTTCACAAAACAACTAAACCAAATTTCTTTGCAGATAGTTATTTTGTTCACCCTAGGTTCTGTCAGGTTTCCAATTACACTTTCGTGTCTAATTGATTAACCTAAGATCTAAGTTCTAGGTGATCAAGCTAGAATTAGCACTAAGAACAACCTATGGTGAAGAATTAATTGATTTTGAATCCTAATAAATCGATCTATCTAACATATAGAGAAATCCTTTTATGAGAACTCTAAACCTAAAAGAGAACTACTCAGACATGAAGATTAAAGAAAACAACATGACTGAATAATACTTCAATAGATAAAATAAGAATAGAGTAAAACAAAGGTTTGAAATCTTCTCTCTGACGAACAAAGTTCAGACTTGTCTCCTTCAATTGCTCTCTCAACCAAAAACCAGAATAGAATAAAGCCTAGCCAACAAAAGTGGCTGAAAAACCTAATTATAATCCTAAAACACGTTTTGGGGCTTCTGATTCGTGTGTTTTTACCCGCACCAATTAACCTAATGCGCACACTACCGCAATCATAACGGTATGTCGATGTAGCACTTTAGGATCGATCCCACAGAGAATAAAGATTACACACCAAAGATACGAGAAACAAACTAAGCTAGAGCAAAAACGGTTTTATATTTTTTTACAAAAAGAAAGAAGAAATAAATCAAAATGCAAGAAAGAAAATAAAAGAAGGAAAATATAACACAAAGAGAAAACGTTGGATCATGGCTTAAACTATCGAAGAGATGATTAACAATTAAAAAATGAATCATTTGGAAGCATTAAACACTATCTTAGAACATGGAACACAATCGTAAGACTAATCCACTCCCGTGGTATCAATCTCTTCATCGATTACTCGATTATCATAAACTTCTGTTTGGAATCAAAAATAATCGATGAGCATTAATCACAAGTCCAATTAGTTCACTAAACACACTAAACTACAAT
>PKMM01017363.1:28104-47098 GCA_002933915.1 Eutrema heterophyllum | reverse complement strand
ATACCTTGATGTGTATATGCGAATCTAAAAAGAAAAAAAAAGAGAGAACAAAATAAGAAATAAGTCTGGGGGAGAGAAAGTGATACAAAAAGTGTGAAATTTGGTGGTTCCTTGTCATGATATTGTATGGGAAAGAATCTAGAAGGTTCTTGGTATTAATCACAGCGATGAAACTGGCGATGATGGGTTTAATTGAACGATGCTGCGAAATAATGTGTGTAGTCTGGGGAAGCTGGGAATGCCTAAGGAGAAGTACATGGTGGTTAGTCTTGGAACTGGTTAGGTGACATTTGGGTGCTTGGGAAAAGGGTCATTGCAATATTTCATGAACATGTGAGTCTCCGTGTTTTCAAACCTCTCTCTCTGGTTTTGTCTTCTATTTGCTTGAGGGCAAGCAAAGACTAAGTTTGGGGGTGTGATATATCATGGTTTTTACCCCTTTTAACCCACGATATAGGTCCGTTTTATAGAGTCTTTCTACTATTTTGTAGTGTTTTAGAGTCTTTTACAGGTTTTAGCACGTTTGGAGCATAATTGGAGATATTGGAGCTTTTTGGTGCATTTTGGAGCAAAACAGAAGTTCGTGTGCTGAGTACCCGAGTTGAAGCCAGTATCGAACGATACTGGCTAGTATCGGTCGATACTCACTGCATCATGACGGGTCGCGACTGTTATGAAGAGTTGAAGAATTGCAAAAGTGCCCAGAAGACTTTATTATTTACAATTTAGCCCAAAACGTGTTTTAGCATTATAATTAGGTTTTTCAGCCACCTTTGTTGGCTAAGCTTGATTCTACTTTGGTTTTGGAGAGATCTCTGAGAGAGACAATTCTGAACCTCTTGTTTTACTCTTCTATCTTATTTTATTTGATGATATATTCAATCATGTTGCTTGTTCCAATCTCCATGTCTGAGTAGATTATTCGTTAGGTTCAGGGTTCTCATAAGGGCTTTCTCTGAATGTTAGGTTAATTGATTGATTAGGATTCACCATCTGAATTAGTTCTTCACCTTAGGTTGTTCTCATAGCTAAGTCTAGGTTGACGAATCTGGAACTTATATCTTAGGATAATTGATTAGGCACGAGAGTGCGATTAATTACCTGACAGAACCTAGGTGAGCAAAATAACTATTCGCAAAGAGATTTGGTTTAGTTGTTTTGTGAACAAATCAAACCTGAACTAAAAGCTGGTTTAGACTTTAGGATTCGCAAAGAGATTTGGAATTCTAGGATTTAGACTTAGGTAGTTTTCGTAACGAGAGTTGGTTAGCTACACTTTAGTGATTTGAGTTCAAGAATCGCGCTAAATCTGAATCATGTTAGTTAGTTTACTTACATTTATTGAATTCCTAATAAATACCCTGAGCCTAGCTTCTTTCCAATCGTTTTACAACTCGTTTAATTTACGCATCTGCTTTCAATTACATTGTTGGTTTAGTTTAATTCTAATCTAAATAATCTATTGTGTGTTTCCCTGAGTCTCTGTGGATTCGATCCCTAAGTATTACAATCGAAAAAGCTTTAGTACTTTAGGGTATTAATTTGAGCTATATCAAACACCATCAATACTCGCGTCTCATACCTTGATGTGTATATGCGAATCAAAAAGAAAAAAAAAGAGAGAACAAAATAAGAAATAAGTCTGGGGGAGAGAAAGTGATACAAAAAGTGTGAAATTCGGTGGTTCTTTGTCATGATATTGTATGGGAAAGAATCTAGAACGTTCTTGGTACTAATTACAGTGATGAAACTGGCGATGATGGGTTTAATTGAACAATGCTGTGAGATAATGTGTGTAGTCTAGGGAAGCTGCGAATGTCTATGGAGAAGTACATGGTGGTTAGTCTTGGAACTGGTTAGGTGACATTTGGGTGCTTGGGATAAGGGTCATTGCAATGCTTAATGAACAGGTGAGTCTCCGTGTTTTTAAACATCTCTCTCTGGTTTAGTCTTCTATTTGCTTGAGGGCAAGCAAAGGCTAAGTTTGGGGGCGTGATATATCATGGTTTTTACCCATTTTAGACCATGATATAGGTCCTATATATGGAGTCTTTCTAGTATTTTGGAGTCTTTCGAGTCTTTTACAGGTTTAGGTACGTTTGGAGCTTAATTGGAAATATTGAAGTATTCTGGAGCATTTTGGAGCATATGGAGATGCAGAGTCATGCATAAATGTCAGAAGTTTGGCATTCGTTGATGAACTTCCCACCGATGGATTGAGCTCAAATTTTGATACAAGACAGATCAATGGATTAGCTTTCATTTGGAAGTGGTTTGAGACCATTCCAACGGTGCGATCAAACGTTCTGCCAGTTTTAGTGAAGACAGTCAAGTCTGGCGAGCAGAAGAGTCGACACAGAGGATGAGTATCGGTCGATACTACCTTATTGTCGGTCGATACTCACTGCAGGAAAACAGGAAACGCGACTTTTTAGAAGTCTTGAGAGTTTGCNGTTCTTGGTACTAATTACAGTGATGAAACTGGCGATGATGGGTTTAATTGAACAATGCTGTGAGATAATGTGTGTAGTCTAGGGAAGCTGCGAATGTCTATGGAGAAGTACATGGTGGTTAGTCTTGGAACTGGTTAGGTGACATTTGGGTGCTTGGGATAAGGGTCATTGCAATGCTTCATGAACAGGTGAGTCTCCGTGTTTTTAAACATCTCTCTCTGGTTTAGTCTTCTATTTGCTTGAGGGCAAGCAAAGGCTAAGTTTGGGGGCGTGATATATCATGGTTGTTACCCCTTTTAGACCATGATATAGGTCCTATTTATGGAGTCTTTCTAGTATTTTGGAGTCTTTCCGAGTCTTTTACAGGTTTAGGTACGTTTGGAGCTTAATTGGAAATATTGAAGCATTTTGGAGCATTTTGGAGCATATGGAGATGCAGAGTCATGCATAGATGTCAGAAGTTTGGCATTCGTTGATGAACTTCCCACCGATGGATTGAGCTCCAATTTTGATACAAGACAGATCAATGGATTAGCTTTCATTTGGAAGTGGTTTGAGACCATTCCAACGGTGCGATCAAAAGTTATGCCAGTTTTCGTGAAGACAGTCAAGTCTGGCGAGTAGAAGAGTCGACACAGAGGATGAGTATCGGTCGATACTACCTTATTGTCGGTCGATACTCACTGCAGGAAAACAGGAAACGCGACTTTTTAGAAGTCTTGAGAGTTTGCACTTTGGTTTAGAAGTCTTTAATAATTACAAGAAGTCCCAAAACGTGTTTTAGCATTATAATTAGGTTTTTCAGCCACTTTTGTTGGCTAAGCTTTATTTTACTTTTGTTCTGAATTAGGGAGATTGTTTTAGGGATTTTGGGAGAGAAAACTCTGAACTCCTGTTTCCTATTTGATTTATTTGATGATCTATTCAATCATGTTTATTGTTTCAATTTCCATGTCTGAGTAGATCCACTTTAGGTTCATGGTTCTCATAAGGGTTTTCTCTGAATGTTAGGTTAATTGAATAATTAGGATTCACCATCGGAATTAGTTCTTCGCCTTAGGTTGTTCCCATAGCTAATTCTAGGTTGACGAATCTAGAACTTAGATCTTAGGATAATTGGTTAGGCACGAGAGTGCGATTAATTACCTGACATAACCTAGATGAGCAAAATAACTATTCGCGAAGAGATTTGGTTTAGTTATTTTGTGAACAAATCAAACCTGAATTAAAAGCTGGTTTAGACTTTAGAATTCGCAAAGAGATTGGGAATTCTAGGATTTAGACTTAGATAGTTTTCGCAATGAGAGTTGGTTAGCTATACTTTAGTGATTTGAGTTCAAGAACCGCGCTAAATCTGAATCATGTTAGTTAGTTTATCTACATTCATTGAATTCCTGAGAAATACCCTAAGCCTATCTTCTTTCCCATTGATATACAACTAGTTTAATTTACGCACTTGCTTTCAATTACATCTTTCTGGTTTAGCTTAATTCTGATCTACATAATCTATTGTGCGATATCTGGAGTTCTTGTGTTAGACCCCTAACTATACTACAACACTGCTTTAGTACTTTTTAGGGTATTAATTTGAGCATATCAACTACCTCCCCCATACTTAAATAAGACTGTCCCCAGTGTTATCTAGCCTAAGTTTGGTGAAAGAAACCAAATGAACCAAGTGGAATGTGAAAATCGAAGAGGTTACCCGAGATGGTGATGAGTGTTGACCGACACTGCACTGGTATTGATCGATACCAGTGGTTGGTCGACAGAATTCCTCTTGACAGCGATAATTGTGCCCAAGAATTGTGTCAAACGATCCAAATGTGTTATGGTTAGCACTGTTAGATCACTCAAACACAAGTTAAAAGCAACAAAAGATCAGAAAAGCATATGTTCCACAAAGTATTAAATGATAAAATGCTGACATAACGACTCAAAATAACAAAAGTCCAAACGAAAAGAAACAGAAAAGGGAAAAGAAAAACAAACGTGAAACCAGATATACAGAGGACTAATCATCCTCAGTGGCGTCAGAGTCATCGCCAGCAGTGCCAGATGGGCCAGCCTGATGTGGTGAGCGTGGTGAAAGGGGACGCTGAGATGCCATGCAGCTGCAACGAGACATAGCACTCCAAATGGTCTGAAGACTCTCGACAACGTAGTGCTGAAACGGGTCCATCTCCATCACAGGAGGCGTGGGAAGAGTAGGTGCAGGAGTAGGTGCGTGTCGCGCGCGTGGTTGACCCCCAGCAGGGCCAACTGCAGGCGGACGGGCTCGAGTAGCGGAGCCTCGACGTCGAGTGACTGGTGCAGGCTCCATAGCAGCAGTATCAGGGGCGAAGAGTAGCTGAGCAGGATCACCGCCAATGTCTGTCAGATCTGTGTTGGGGAGCTGAACCAGATAGTCCCCAACAGAAGTGCTGAAAACCCAACGCCTATCAGGCTTCAGCCAGCCCAGGTGCTCCAAGTGTGCCTCGTCCATAAGCTCACGGGCAGTGATGATCGAGCAACTAGTGGTGCTGATCCCTAGGTGCTGAAAGATAGGAGTGAGGAGAGTGCCCACCGTCTCAGTCTTCTGGCGAGCTGCAGTCCTAGAAGACTTGCCGCGTCCAGTAAAAGGCTTCACCTTCAGCGATTCCAAGTGGTGCGCAAAGACAGCACCTAAGTTGACCGCAAGGTTCATCTCAGGCCACTCGTACGCCTCATCATCAATAATGTCCCCGATCCCAATGGACAACACAATCAGCTCAGTTACCCTCATCTTGTTAGGCTCCATCTTGCACAACAAGGTGTTGCTCAAGATCCTAACAAGACAGCGCAGGACAGGATGGCGCACATCCATCTGTGTGGTGGTCTTGCTGTCGTAGATCCCGTGCCCGAAATGAGACCAGAATGCCTCAATATCCAAAAACTTGCGTGGAAGCTCACACCTCGAGAAATCTCTGTTAAACCCATATATGTCGCAAAGCTCCTGAAAAGAAATCCTGTAGCGCACACCGCGAATCAGAAACGTCAGTACACCCTGTTGTGCAGTCACTGGAGGCTCACCAGTGTAGTAGACGCGGACAGACGCGAGGAACAGGCGGACCAAGTCGGGGTATAAGTCATATTGCCGCGTAGGCATTGTCCCCAGTCCGATCTTCCGGATCAAACCGTCAAGCTCTCTGTCGAAACCCAGATGTCGCATAGTGTGCGTGTCCACAAATTGAGTGGGGCGCACATCAACCTCCTGCCAGGCGTTGTAGAAGATCGAGTCATAGTCGTCCCACTCCTCGGAAATAGGCATGTGCGTGCAAGCCTACTCTCTGTAATCTCCTTATCGGAGCCCTCGTAATCATCTCTCAAGCGTATCCTGGCCTTCTCGCTGATCTTAGGCCAAGGAAACCGCACCGTTGTGCGAGGAGGCAACGGGGATGAAGGCGTAGGTGCCTCGGCTGGTGCGTCTCGTAAGTGTCTACCGAAGACCACAGTGAAGTCTGTAGAATTTGCTGTCTGAACCTTGTAGCAGTTCTCGGTGAGGCAAGCAATAACCGTTCCCACTGTCCAGACCCCGTCTTCTAAAAACTCGACTCGAGATTGCAGCATCTATTCTTTCTCAGGTGGGTGGGAGCTAGACGCATCATCGGTATGTGGCTTCTTCCTAGGTGCCATCTGCATCATTAACAAACACGAAACACATCATAAATCCAACATCTCTCTCAAACAAAGCAATTCCGGCCAAGTAAAGGTGTGAGCATCGACCGATACTGGGGTCGTATCGATCGACACAGACATGTATCGAGCACTCACGAAGAACACAAATCCAAAAATTCCAAAATTGCAAACCAAGGGTAATGAAGCGTAAAGCAAGGTTCGCCTAGGCCTTGGACACACTAATCAAGTGATAATCATCCAACAAAACGAGTTCTAAGAACCTAAAAGTCAAAAATCCAAACTTGGTGCATGGATTGAAAATGTGAAAATTCGTGTTACATACCTAGTAGATCGTGAGAATGAATGAGAGAATGGTATAGAGCACGAAAAACCGAACAGAATAGACACAAAAATCACGCAAAAGCGTTGAGAGACGAAGATTTGGTGATTTTAGGTGTAAGAGAGCGTGTGTCGGTCGATGAAGGTTGTGAGGCAAAAGGGAAAAACCCGTAGGGTTTATAAGGAAACTTACCTGGGCGGTTGCATATCGACCGATACCGGTTGGTGTCGATCGATACTGAGGGAATAAAATGACTGGTTCGCCACACGTAGCTTGTTTAACGTCACGAGCATGACTTTGCTCAGGTGATTAGTCGGAGCGAGGTTGAGAACTCACGCCCATGCAAGTTCCACAGCTGGACGGTTGCAGATTCAGAGTTCTACGCAGCATGCTCTCTATAACCTCTTTTCTTTTCTTTTTCAGCTCCAAAGTAAGAATGATTCTAGCATTGGAGAATGGTTTTGAGGTTCCTTTGCACTTCACCTTGTACTCAATCGAGTCCCCATCACGCTTCTGGATCTTGGTCTCCGTATCGGTCGACACAGGAGGGTGTCGATCAATACTCGTGGATTTAAAACGACTCAGGCATGTGTCTGGACTAGTGTCGATCGACACTGGATGGTGTCGGTCGATACCTGATATGCTCAAATTAATACCCTAAAAGTACTAAAGCAGTTGTTGTAGTATAAGTAGGGGTCGAACACAAGAACTCCAGATATCGCACAATAGATTATGTAGATCAGAATTAAGCTAAACCGGAAAGATGTAATTAAAAGCAATACTTAATTTAAACAAGTTGTGAATCAATTGGAAAGAAGATAGGTTCAGGGTATTTCTCAGGAATTCAATGAATGTAGATAAACTAACTAACATGATTCAGATTTAGCGCAGTTCTTGAACTCAAATCACTATAGTATAGCTAACCAACTCTCGTTGCGAAAACTATCTAAGTCTAAATCCTAGAATTCCAAATCTCTTTGCGAATCCTAAAGTATAAACCAGCTTTTATTTCAAGTTTGATATGTTCACAAAACAACTAAACCAAATCTCTTTGCGAATAGTTATTTTGCTCACCCTAGGTTCTGTCAGGTAATTAATCGCACTCTCGTGCCTAATCAATTATCTTAAGATCTAAGTTCTAGATTCGTCAACCTAGAATTAGCTATGGGAACAACCTATGGTGAAGAACTAATTCAGATGGTGAATCCTAATTAACTAATTAATCTAACATTCAGAAAAAACCCTTATGAGAACCCTGAACCTAACAAGGGATCTACTCAGACATGGAGATTGAAACAATAAATATGATTGAATAGATCATCAAAGAAATCAAATAAGAAACATGAGTTCATAATCGTCTCCCAAAAACCCTGTAACAAATGTCTCTGAAAAACCAGAGTATAATATAATAATAGCTTAGCCAACAAAAGTGGCTGAAAAACCTAATTATAATGTTAAAACACGTTTTGGGGCTTCTTGTAATTATTAAAGACTTTTGGACCAAGGTGAAAACTCTCAAGACTTGTAAAAAGTCGCGTTTTCTGTTTTCCTGTAGTGAGTATCGACCGACACTAAGGTACTATCGACCGACACTAGTCACTGCTCGCCAGACTGGATTGTCTTCACGAAAACTAGCATAACTTTTGATCGCACCGTTGGAATGACCTCAAACCACTTCCAAATGAAATCTAATCCATTGATCTGTCTTGTATCAAAATGTGAGCTCAATCCATCGATGGGAAGGTTTTCAATTCTTCATTTAAAGTCGCGACTCGTGTCTGCTTCAGTGAGTATCGACCGATACTAGTTAGTATCGATCGATACTGAGGCCTCAAATCGGGTACTCAGCTACACGAATTTCTGTTTTGCTCCAAAATGCTCCAGAAAGCTCCAATAAGCTCTAATATCTCCAATTATGCTCCAAACGTGCTAAAACCTGTAAAAGACTCTAAAACACTACAAAATAGTAGAAAGACTCTATAAAACGGACCTATATCATGGCTTAAAAGGGTAAAAACCATGATATATCACGCCTTGCTTTCACGACTTTTGGATGGGTGAGGTGGGTACTGATATCTTTGACTTTGAAATCCAGCACCACCAATGTAGTTAACACCTTTCACTTCATCCTAATCAGCAAAGTGAACAGCTTTCTTCGTCTTTACCCATCAGGAGATTGTGCACTGAATCCAGCTTGGCTTGAACCTCAGCAATCTGCGATCCATCCAAATTCCCATTCAGCCTCTTCCGCTCAAAATCTGCATTCTTGGTGCTATTGCTAGACGCCAAGTTCTCGATCAGCACATAAGCATCGTCGGGATATCTCGTGTTGAAATTCCCATTGCTCGCAGCGTCCAGAGCCATATGATACCTCCAATCGATTCCTCTGAAGAAAATACCCAGCAGCTGAACCTGAGTGAACCCATGGTGTGGACAATCCCTCTGGTATGACATGAATCTGATCCAAGCGGCTTTAAAAGCCTATGTCGCTCCCTGAGAAAATTGAGAGATCTTGTTCCTCAGCTCCTCGTAGAAATTGTTCAGGAACGCATTCTTCGTCTCTGCCCAGGTAGTCAGTGATCCAGGAGGCAACTGCTTCAGCCAGTAAGCTGCATCCCCACCAAGAGAATATGGAAAAAGCTTATAGAGGAGGTAATCGTTGGACACTCCATTGTACTTCATGCTAGTGACCAAATCCTCAAACCTCTCAATGTGATCCATGGGGTGTTCATGAGGAAGACCATTAAAAGGGTGCTGACCCACAAGAGTGAAGTATGCAGGTTTCAGCTCAAAGTCATTCCTCTGAAAAGCAGGTGGACGAATTGCTGATCGATTGGCATAGAACTGATCAGGCCTGTTATACTCTACAATTGTCCTACCACGATCAACCATAACATTCCTCATATTCACAACAGCTGGAGGGACAATGATGTTTCCATCTCCATCAAGTCGTTGCCCTCTCTCATTGCACAATTGACCCTCTTGGTCTCTGAAAGCTCCAGCATCATCACGAATCAAAACCAATGGATTGTTCATCTCTGCTAGCTTCTTTGTTTTCCTTTTTGTGCGTTCCAAAAGTGCTAGTTCCTCGTTGGAAAGATTCACTATCTGAGTGCTCTTGTTCCTCCTGGTTTCTCGAGTAGGCATACACCTGAAACACAAAATATCAAGAACGTAAGTAACTGAAATTTATGACGGGTATCGATCGATACCACTAGGGTATCGATCGATACTCAACGATTTAGACGAAATTATTAGCTAAAATCTAATGGCGAAATTGAGTCCCCGGCAACGGCGCCAAATTTGATATGCTTAAATTAATACCCTATAAGTACTAAACAAGTTGTTGTAGTATATGTAGGGGTCGAACACAAGAACTCCAGATATCACGCAATATATTATATAGATTCGAATTAAGCTAAACCAAACAATGTAATTAAATGTGAGTGCGTAAATTAAACAAGTTGTAACTCAATTGGAAAGAAGATAGGCTCAGGGTATTTCTCAGGAATTCAATGAATGTAGATAAACTAACTAACATGATTCAGATTTAGCGCGGTTCTTGAACTCAAATCACTAAAGTATAGCTAACCAACTCTCGTTGCGAAAACTATCTAAGTCTAAATCCTAGAATTCCAAATTTCTTTGTGAATCCTAAAGTCTAAACCAGTTTTTAGTTCAAGTTTGATTTGTTCACAAAACAACTAAACCAAATCTCTTTGCGAATAGTTATTTTGCTCACCCTAAGTTCTATCAGGTAATTAATCGCACTCTCGTGCCTAATCAATTATTCTAAGATCTAAGTTCTAGATTCGTCAACCTAGAATTAGCTATGAGAACAACCTATGGTGAAGAACTAATTCAGATGGTGAATCCTAATTAACTAATTAACCTTACATTCAGAGAAAATCCTTATGAGAACCCTGAACCTAACAAGGGATCTACTCAGACATGATTAATGGAACAGAAATCATAGATGAATAGAATTGCATAGAAGAAATCAATAAGAAACAGGAGTTTAGAGTTGTCTCTCCCAAAACCCTGTAACAAATCTCTCTCAAAGTATCAAGAATAAAATCAAGCTTCATAAAGCGTCATAGCCAAAGTGGCTTAAAAACCTAACTTAAACTCCTAAAACACGTTTTGGGCTAAATTGTAAATAATTAAGTCTTCTGGGCAATTTTGCAATTCTTCAACTCTTCATAAAAGTCGCGACTCGTGTCTTGCTGCAGTAAGTATCGACCGATACTAGTCAGTATCGATCGACACTGAGGCTTCAAATCGGATACTCAGCTACACGAACTCTGTTTTGCTCCGAAATGCTCCAGAAAGCTCTAATATCTCCAATTATGCTTCAAACGTGCTAAAACCTGTAAAAGACTCTAAAACACTACAAAATAGTAGAAAGACTCTATAAAACAGACTTATATCATGGCTTAAAAGGGGTAAAAACCATGATATATCAGTCCCCGGCCTTAAAGTCCTTACGCATAATCTTCTTGTCATGAAAGGCCTTGGTCTTTTCTTTGTAGATCTTCGAGCTTTCATAGGCTTCAAGTCTAATCTCGTCAAGCTCTTGGAGTTGAATCAAACGCCTCTCTTGTGCCGATTTGAGATCAAAATTTANAGTCTAATCTCGTCAAGCTCTTGGAGTTGAATCAAACGCCTCTCTTGTGCCTATTTAAGATCAAAATTTAGGAGTTTCACGGCCTACATGGCCTTGTACTCAAGCTCGAGCGGTAAGTGGCATGACTTTCCGTAGAGAAGATTGAACGGTGTAGTCCCAATATGCGTTTTGAACGCCGTCCGGTATGCCCACAATGCATCGTCTAGCTTCTTAACCCAATCCTTCCTCGAAATACCCACAGTTTTCTCTAGAATGGCTTTGATTTGGCGGTTTGAGACTTCAACTTGGCCGCTTGTTTGAGGGTGGTATGGTGCGGCCACTTTATGCTTAACCCCGTGCTTCTTGAGTAGACTCTCGAAAACCTTGTTGATGAAGTGGCTTCCCCCATCGCTGATGACAACTCTTGGCACCCCAAACCTCGGCATCATTGGTCGGACTAGCGATTGCTTCGACCCGCTTAGACACGTAGTCCACCGCTACCAAGATAGATTGGTTGCCATATGAAGAGGGGAACGGTCTCATGAAGTCAATGCCCCAAACGTAAAAAATTTCAACCTCAAGAATAAGATTTTGAGGCATTTCATCCCTTCTAGCAATGTTCCCCTTTCTTTGGCAAGCATCACAAGCGGAGACAAAAGCGTGAGCGTCTTTAAACAACCTAGGCAACCAAAAACCGGATTGGAGAACCTTTGTCGCCATCTTGAATAAAGTAAAATGACCTCCATAGGCTGAGCCATGGCAATGGAATAAGATCCCGTTCATTTCTTCTTCCGCCACGCATCTTCGATATAAGCCGTCCGAGCACAACTTGTATAAGAACGGTTCATCCCAATAGTACCTTGTGACGTCATGAAAGAACTTCTTCTTCTTGTATCCCTCTAAGTTAGGCGGCTCTCTTCCACAAGCCAAGTAGTTCACTAAATCCGCAAACCATGGTAGCTTTCCGTCTTGTAAACCATTCGCACTCTCAAGACCTCTCACGGCTTCAACTCCTTTCCTCAAAACACTCACCAACATCAATTGCTCATCGGGGAGTGAATCGTTAATAGGGACAAGGTCTTCAATGCGCATCCTAGAAAAATGATCCGCAACTCCATTCTTGATACCCTTCTTGTCCACAATATCCATGTCAAACTCTTGAAGTAGCAAAATCCATCGGAGAAGTCTCGGTTTGGTATCCTTTTTGGAATGTATATACCTTAAAACCGCATGATCCGTGTATACCACAACCTTGGAGCCAACCACATACGAGCGGAATTTCTCCATAGCAAATACCACCGCCAACAACTCCTTTTCCGTCATCGCATATCTTGCTTGAGTATCGTCCAATGTCCTACTTGCATAGTAGATGACATTAACCTTCTTGTCTTTCTTTTGGCCTACGACCGCTATAACCGCGAAGTCACTCGCATCACACATGATCTCGAACGGTAGCTCCCAATCCGGAACTTGAACTATAGGTGCGCTCACAACAGCCTTCTTGATCTCTAGGAACGCCTCGAGGCATTCTTCGTTGAACTTGAACTCCACTTCTTTGCAAAGGAGACGTGTGAGAGGACGGGCGATCTTTGAGAAGTCCTTGATAAACCGATAGTAGAAACCCGCGTGCCCTAAGAAGCTTCGAACACTAGTGACCGAAGTTGGAGGCTCGAGACTCATCATAACTTCAATCTTAGCCTTATCAACTTCGATGCCCCTCTCGGAAATCTTGTGTCCCAACACGATCCCTTCTCGCACCATAAAGTGGCATTTCTCCCAATTTAGCACCAAGTTCGTCTCCTCGCCCTTTTTTAGCACCCTACAAAGATTGGACAAACAAGAAGAGAACGAGGAGCCATAGACCGAGAAGTCGTCCATGAAGACCTCGACCATCTCCTCAATTAGATCCGAGAAGATCGACATCATGCACCTTTGAAATGTGGCGGATGCATTACATAGTCCAAACGGCATCCTTCGATAAGAAAAGGTGTCATAGGGACATGTAAATATCGTCTTCTCTTGGTCATTCAGGTGAATGGGAATTTGAAAGAACCCCGAATAACCGTCTAAAAAGCAATGGAACGGATGATTAGCAAGTCTCTCAAGCATTTAATCAATGAAAGGAAGAGGGAAGTGATCTTTCCTAGTGGCGGAGTTAAGTTTTCGATAATCAATGCACATCCTATGACCGGTGATAGTCCTAGTTGGTATTAACTCATCTTTGTCGTTCTTTATCACCGTGATTCCACCCTTTTTAGGCACCACATGGACCGGGGATACCCATGCACTATCGGAGATAGGATAGATAACCCCCGCATCTAGGAGCTTTAGAATCTCTTTCTTGACCACCTCCTTCAAATTAGGATTCAACGTACGTTGGTCTTCAATGGAAGTCATCGATTTGCTCTCTAGATGGATCCTATGCGTGCAAAGAGATGGGGAAATACCCTTAATGTCACCTAGAGAGTATCCACTTGCCTTTCTAAATTTTCTTCACTCTTTCAAAAGGGTGGCAATTTCATCTTCACTAAGCTCATCATTAACTATCACCGGGTAAGACTCATTGAGACCTAAGAAAGCGTACCTTAGCCCTTGAGCTCGCTCCAATCGTCATCCATGCTAGACTTACCATTGCTAGCCTCTACCACGATCTCATCATGTTCCACTTCCAAAGCAAAGCTTTCTTGGACCAAACCCAATGTAGAACCGTCTTCACACTTCCTTAACCATTGGCTTGTGTGAGTCCAAAATCAACTTGTAGCCTTCATTTGCCTCACTCAAGTACCCATGTTCACCTTTGTCCTTAGTCAAAGCAACTTGCAAGCCATCTTCAAGATTCAACTCTTCAAGTAGTTCATCCGCCAATTCATCCATGATTTCGATGTAGAAGCATTGGCCGTCTATAGTGGGATTCTTCATGACATCGTTGATGTTGAACTCAAGCACCTCATCTTTACCCAAATGCAAGTCAATTTTACCCTTCCTCACATCGATGATCGCTCCCGCGGTTGCCAAGAAGGGTCTTCCAAATATCAAAGGGTCTTTTGGTTCCTCATCCATCTCCAAGACTACGAAATCCGTTGGAACAATGAAATTTCCAACCGCGATTGGCAAGTCTTCTAGTAGCCCAATTGGTACTCTCACGCTTCTATCTGCTAGGACCAAAGAGATCCTACAAGCTTTGTACTTCGTGAATCCCAATCTCTTAGCAACGGAAAACGGCAATAGACTCACACTAGCACCCAAATCACAAAGACAATTGTTGAATGCTAAAGGTCCTAATGCACATGGGAGAGTGAAACTACCCGGATCTCCAAGTTTCTTTGGTACCACCTTCTTTTGGATGATGGCACTACACTCATGAGTCAATACCACCATGGATTCCATCTCTTTAGCTCTTTCTTTCACGGCATCCTTGAGGAACTTGGCATATTGAGGCACAAGTAAAAATGCATCCACCAAAGGCATGGTAAGCTCAACCTTCGCCATTTGTCTATCAAACACCGCCTTGTACTTTTCCAACAATTGTTTCTTGAAGCGTCCGGGAAACGGAAGCTTTGGTACATAAGGTGGTGGTGGGATAAACAAGGTCTCTCTCTTCTTGGGCTTCTCTTGAGCAACAACCTTGGCCTTGATCTCTTCAACCCGTTTACCCTTGTCTTCGCCTTCCATAACCGTGTCTTTAACTACCACTTCGTCTTGAGTCTCAAGTTTCAATCCCCCCCACTTTGGTTCTCAATGTCCTCGTTGAGATTATGAGGAGCTTCTCTAGATGGCAAGACCGCACCACTCCTTAGTGTAATGGCATTGACATACTCCTTGGGGTTGGTTTTGGGCTTTCCCGGTAGTTGGCCTTGTTGCCGTGAAGAAGAAGAAGGTCCCTTGCTCTCCATTTGTTTCACTGTAGAGCTCAACGTCTCGATCTTACTATTGAGGTTGTTGTAAGAGCAATCGACCTTGGTGTTGATTTCCGCTTGTCCCTTTAAGAGTTGTTGGAACATGCTACTTAGATCGAGGTCTTGAGGTCTAGTAGAAGGAGCTTGACCTTGAGGTGTGAAGTTGGGTTGAAAACCGGGTGGTGCCTTTTCTTGGAACGGACCTCGGTTCCCTTGGAATTGATTCCGTGGGACAAAGGCGTGTTGGTTGGAGTTAGAGGCTTGCCCTTGTTGTTGTGGTTATAAGGTATTTTGTGGAACCCCTTGTGCATGGGTAGAGGGTTGAGGATAGACTTGGTCTTGTGGGTTTTCAACGTTGGGGTTACGGTAGGAAATGGGGATGGTTACGGTAATTTTGGTTGAAACCTCTCCGTTAGTTGCCTTGGTTCCCAACGTAGTTTACCTCCTCAAGATTGTTTGAAGCCGCATCATCATCTATGTAGGCTTGTTCCTCATCAAAGTTCCCTACAAAGCTAACCGTCTTTTGACTAGTGTTGAAGAGCTTATCGATCATCGTTGCTTGCTTATCCAACTTTTCATTAAGGAGCTTCATGTCTTTAGACCGCTTTTACTCGTCGAAGTCACTAGTCGTGCGGGTTGCTCTATCGTAATCATCTCCATAGGTCCCGTCGCTTTGAGCAAGATTCTCAACAAGTTCCATTGCTTCATTCACTTGTTTGGCCAAGAAGTTGCCGTTAGAGGCGGTGTCTAAAAGCATCCGTATCTTCGGTAAAGCACCACGGTATAGTGTACTCAAAAGTGAGGCGTCCGAGAACCCATGGTGTGAGCATTGGGTAGTGTAGCTTCTAAATCGCTCTCAAGCTTCATTGAATGACTCGTGGTTCCGTTGAGTGAAACTAGAGATCTCGTTCCTCAACTTCGCGGTTCTTGAAGGCGAGAAGAAATTGGCGAGAAACGCCCTCTTGCACTCATCCCAAGTAGTGATCGAACCTTGAGGAAGGCTTTTCTCCCATTGATGAGCCTTATCATCGAGAGAGAAGGGGAAGAGTCTCAACTTGAAGCTATCCTCCGATACACCGTTCATTTTCGTGAGACCGCATATCCTATCGAATTGATCGATGTGGTCAAGAGGATCTTCCATGGCCAACCCGTGGAACTTGTTGTTTTGCACCATGTTAATCAAAGCGGCTTTGCCCTCGAAGTTATTATTCTCAACCGGAGGAGCTTGGATTCATTGGCGATTCCGGTGAGCATTCGCGGCATCACCCGCGCCAACTACGTTTTGAGCTCTAGGAGGGTGGTTTGGAGCTCTCACGTTTTGGGCGGGTGGGTTTGGGTTGTGGCCGTTCCTTCCTAGGCCATGGTGGTTTCCATTACCACCTTGCCTTTGGTGAGGAAGGTCGTCCACATTGTCATGAACGTTCCCAAGTGGAACCTCTTCGAAGTTATCCATGTTGTCCTCAACTTGTTGTTGTCTCACACATGCTCTTCTCGCTCTAACCCCGTGGTCCAAGGTATGTATGTCGTCCCTCGGTTCAACTAGGTTGTCGGTGCCTCGAGAACGCGTATGCATACAACCTACAAGATCGAGAGATAGAAACAAGAAGTGAAGGAGATTAGTAACAAAAGTAGAAAGAATGCTTAATCTCCAGAAGATCTAAAATCTTAATTTGAAATCTAAAACCAATTGGCAACGGCGCCAAATTGATAATAGACTTTTTGTAGTCTAATTTGAGATCAATTCTCAATATACCATGTAGTATATGAGGTGTCAATCCAAATGGGTGTAAATTCAATCACTAAGAATGCAAAGCACTTCTTAAGTTAAGCTAAATAAAGAAGGGTTTGTGATTTAGCTAATGAACTAGACAAATTAAAACAAGAACAAGGAATAGCAAATTAAACAAGTTGCAATTCAATAAATATAAACGAATCCACGAATGGGATCATCGATTTTAGATGAATCCATAGTTGATTTACGATGCTCAAACTCAAACAAGACTAATTCCCTAGGCTAAGATCATTAAATGTTCTAATCCGCTCTCAAGGAATTAATCACCTATGCTAATTGCTAATCCAAGATCAAATTCTCATTTGTGGGTTAATAATTAGCAAGCATTAAGGTCTAATATCAAGATCAACCAAATAAACTCATTAAACAACTAATCTCTTAGGCCAAGAAAGTTTATCTCCTAAAAAGCTCCTCTAGGCATTTCATCGAACACCTTGTGGGTGTGAAATGCCCTATGATCAAGGTTGGCTTTCTCAAGCACAATCAAACATTAAGATTGCTAGATAGGAAAGGAAATACAATAATCTATCCCTAAGCATCATAAATCTTCCATGGAATCCATCCAAATTTAACCCATCCTCAAATCCTAAAAGACTACTCACTAATCATGGAGAACCGAACAAATCCTATGGAGAACATATTAAATCCCATGATTAGATGATTAGATTATTAAGAAAGAAGAGATAGAAGATAGAAATCAAAGGATCCGAACTTAAAGTGCATTAAAAGTAAAAGATCTCTCTTACAAATCACTTAGAACACTCAAAGGAGGGTTTTTAGCATAAGAAATACATGATTCTAAGAAAATTAGGTTTAAAGTGTTTATAGCAAAGAGTGGAGAAACTGGGTCAACCCGGAACAAATCGGGTATTGACCCGGTTGGATCTTGGGTCGCACTTTCTATACCGGCCAAAATGGGTCCGGTATAGATGGCTGGTATGGGATGTCTTGGTCAGAGGGGCGATGCCGGCTGGATTATGGTCGGCGTGCATGGCCGGTAAACCTCCTGGTCGGGTGGAGGTCGGATACCGGGCCAACGTGTCGGATGCGATTTGCCCGGCATGAATACGTCCTGCATGCTAGTACCGGACCGGTACGAGAGTGGAGTCTTGGGCGGTATGCGCGTCTTCGGCCAGAGGTTCCATGCCGGGCCGTTTGGAGCCGGTACGTGCATCCGGCATTTCTCCTGCTCTGGGAAGTGTCTGATACCGGGTGAGTGTGGCGTCCTGTGATGGGCCGGTACGAGAGTTTGTGCCGATGACGATGCTTCTTGGTGCCGGGCCATTTGGAGCCGGTACGTGCGTCCGATAATTCTCCTGCCCGAGTCTTCACGCCAATGCCGGTTGGATTAGAGGCGGTGTGCGAGGCCGGTACAGTGAGAGCAAGGTGGAGTGAGAGGGCCTTTGATGCCGGGTGAGATGGAACAGGTACGCATGGCCGATGTAGAGCCTGCCTCGGCCAAAGTCGTGATACCGGCCAAGTTAGGTCCGGTATGCGAGGCCGGTACGGTGAGTGCGATCCACCATTGCTTCTAGCCTTTGCCTCAAGGTTCCGACCCAAGTGTTGACTCCTCCAAAGTGTCCAAAAGCCTCCAAAGTACCTAAAAGAGACTCCAAAACATGCAAGACTCTCTAGGACCTAGTATGAAATTTCTAAACTCCAAATGAGACAAAACAAATAAGAAATGCTATGAAACTATATGCATATGAATGCATCAAAAGGGACAAAATTTGAGAATATCACCCATGTGCTATCTGAGATCGGATATATGATTCCCACGTTTAGAAGTTTGAGGATCTCCTTTTTAACAACCTCTTTCAAGTTTGGGTTTAACCGTCTTTGATGTCCTATGGAGGTCCTCGTTTCATCTTCTAGATGTATGCGGTGAGTGCAAAGTGTTGGAGATATGCCTTTGATATCATCGAGTGAATACCAAATGGCTCTCCTAAACTTACGCAACTCATGCAATAGGGCGGATAACTCATCATCACTAAGGCTATCATTCACAATGACCGGATAGAACTCATTAGGACCTAAGAAAGCGTACCTTAGTCCCGTAGGAAGCGGTTTGAGGTCCACCTTAGGCGGCTTGAGCTCACTCCAATCATCCTCATCCAAGCTAGTCTTACCATTGCTAGCTTCTACCACGACCTCCACTTGATCCACTTCCAAACCAAAGCTCTCTTGTATCAAACCCAATGTAGAACCGTCTTCACTCTTCATTCCTTGAATACCCAAATCAATGAATGAAGCTTCTTTAACCATAGGCTT
>PKMM01017362.1:303012-322099 GCA_002933915.1 Eutrema heterophyllum | reverse complement strand
TCTTAATTGTATTAAAAGATTAGAACTCCTTACAATCCAGACAAAACTCTAGGTTTTACTGCCCTACCCAAACGAGACTGACTTCCTAGACACAAGACTGGCGAAACACTCGGGAGGACTAAGCTTTAGAACACAAACAGAAATTTAAAATATGTCGTCGTAAGAAAATTGCTTAGATGGGTAGAATAAATTTTCAACAAGTTGTTATTTGTTTTAAAAGATCTTTTAAATATTCTAAGTTTTTTAGATGTCTTTTAATAAGATTGGATAAAGCAAATATAACTTCATCATCGAGGTTAATAGTAGTGTATAAATCAATAAGATCTTCTAGTATGTTATTCTCATATGTTATATTATGTTTAATCCTTTTTATATAATATCTCACCATGGCTCTGATACCATAATGGGCAACCCTCCAACAAACAAAAACCCATTAAACTCAAACCCTTCTTATAACTTAACCACTATCCTCAACCAAGGAAGACAAAGTAATTCCAAAACTACTTTGCAATCCCTTCAAATTTAAATCAAAGAAGTAAAAAATGAACTCAAACATTTAAAAGACAAACAAAAAACGGATTCCGAATTTTTTCACTCAATATTATCCACAAAAAAACATGATAGCTCCAGTTCGGATGAACAGGAAAATACTTGTTTAACAAATATGGAAGATGATCTAGAAGAACAAATAAAATCCTTAAATACAATGCCAAAAGATTTCCTCTTTGTACTAAGAGAAATCACTTCTAGAAAATATAAAATAAAATTACGCTTGTTTTTTCAAAAAATTATAAGATAGATACAATTGCTCTTTTTGATACTGGCGCCGACCTAAATTGCATAAAAACAGGTCTTGTGCCAAAATGTTTTCATCACCATACAAATGAAAAACTATCAGCGGCGAATAATTCAAAACTAAGCATAACTTCAAAAACAGAAGCTTCAATATTAAAAGACAATATTCTTTTCAAAACTGCTTTCGTTCTCACAGATGATATATACCAAAATATCATTCTATGAACACCATTTATAAACCTAATAACACCATACAAAGTTAAAGAAGATTCAATCATTTTCAAAGCTCAGAATAAAAAATTATCTTTTGAATTTATGGAAACCCCAAAAAAGAGAAGTCTACATTTAATAAAAGCTTGCTCAATACAAGAAAATTCTATAAATTCTTTAATTAATAGCAAAAGGTTCCATTTAGAAAACCTCCAAACAGAGTTTCTCGTTGAGAAAACAAAAGAATCATTAGAAACCCTAATTACAAAAGAAAATTTTTTGAAGCTAACCAAACTCTTTGAAGAGCAATTATGTTCAGAATTACCAACAGCCTTCTGGGATAGAAAACAACACATGGTTGATCTACCCTATGAAGAAAAATTTGATGAAAGAGAAATTCCTACAAAGGCCCGTCCAATTCAGATGAACTCTGAATTAGAAAGCCATTGTAAGAAAGAAATTTCAGAACTTCTAAACAAGAAATTAATTTCAAAATCAAGATCTCCATGGTCTTGTGCAGCTTTCTATGTAAATAAAAATTCAGAAATAGAGAGAGGAACTCCAAGACTGGTAATAAATTACAAACCATTAAACACGGCATTAAAATGGATTAGGTATCCAATACCAAATAAAAAAGACCTCCTTCAAAAACTCCATTCCGCACACATATTTTCGAAATTCGATTTGAAATCAGGATTTTGGCAAATCCAAATATCTGAAAATGATCGATATAAAACTGCATTTACTGTTCCGTTTGGACAATTTCAATGGAACGTAATGCCTTTTGGTTTAAAAAATGCACCTTCCGAATTCCAAAGAATTATGAATGACATATTCTCAGAATATTCAAAATTTTGTATAGTCTATATTGATGATATACTTATCTTTTCAAACTCCCTTGATGAACATTTCAAACACCTAAAAACGTTTTACTATGTTGCACGAAAAAATGGACTTGTTATCTCAAAAGCAAAAATGTCTTTATTCCAAACTAAAATTAGATTTCTTGGTCATTACATATCCACAGGCGTGATAAAACCAATAGAAAGATCATTAGAGTTTGCAAATAAATTTCCTGACAAACTCTTAGACAAAACCCAATTACAAAGGTTCCTAGGAAGTCTAAATTACGTCCTAGATTTTTGCCCAAATATCAATCGAATAGCTAGGCCTTTACATGATCGTTTAAAGAAAAACCCACCGCCCTGGACAGACGAGCATACCGCTCTAGTCCAACAGATTAAAAAACAAGTCCTAGAGATTCCCTGTCTACACATAGCGGATCCAAACTTAGCAAAAATTGTACAAACAGACGCTTCTGATATAGGATACGGAGGTATTTTAAAACAAAAAGAAACAACTGGTCATGAGAAAATAATACAATTTACTTCGGCTCATTGGAATGAGGCCCAAAAAAATTACTCAACTATTAAAAAAGAAATTTTAAGTATAGTTCTATGTATTCAAAAATTTCAAAGTGATCTTTTAAATCAAAAGTTTTTACTGAGAATTGATTGTAAAAGCGCCAAAGATGTTTTACAAAAAGATGTTAAAAATCTTGCTTCGAAACAAATTTTTGCCCGATGGCAGGCATTACTAAGTATTTTTGATTTTGATATAGAATATATTAAAGGAGAAACGAATTTTATTCCAGATTTCTTGACTCAAGAATTTCTTCAAAACAGGTACGATGCCACCAAAGATGATTGACAAAGGCAAAGGCCTTTCCTTAGAACAAAACCAAGAAAGATTACAAACTCCAAACACTTCCAAACCCAAAACAGAACCCCAAACACAACCCTGGATTACGGTCACCAAAAAGAAACCTGTGAACCAAGAAAAAACTCTCCAAACGCCAGAAGAAATTTTGGATCAGATACAGACTTTACAAAAAGCTTTTGAAAATAGTTTTTCAAAACAAGAGAAAGGTAATTCTTCTGAAATATCATCTTCTCTTGCGATTTCAAAAAACACTGAAGCCTCTTTAAAAATGATTTCAGAACAAAATCAGGCTTCGAAACAAATTTCAAAACCTTTTACTAATTCACAAATTGTTTTAAAAGAATTTTCACAAAATCCCTCTTCAGAATATTTTGAAAAATCGATTTACCAAAACGTCATTACAGTTGAAAAAGACTTTTTTGAAAAAGATCCGTTTTTATCTATCGAAAAGTTTTTTGGGAAAAATCAGTTTTTTAAACCTTTCAATACAGATAAAACTGTATTATTTTATCAAACAATTCTGGAAATTACAGGATCCGTTACTTTCAAACACAACTTCCTCGACGAAAGTCACACAGCTCCTGCTTATTCTACTTTCAAAATCCATGAGATCATTTCACCAAGCGACTGGGATTATGATCTTAGTGATAATTTAAGATTTCCAGAAACCTCCTTAAATCTCTCTTGTTACAACGTCCCTTTCAATTATTGGGATTATTGCCAAGCCTGGTATAATTCCTTTTTAATTCAAAGCCCCAAACACAAACACACTTGGTTGATCTTTTTCGATACCACCTGCAACCTATCTAAATCACCTATTTGGTTCAATCAATGGTGGAACAACTTTGGTTCTGTCATAAACATTTTCAAACCCCAGATAAACAAATCCTTCCAAATCTTCACAAAATCCTTCATACTGATGACGAAAAAAGATTTTCCGCCTTAACCCTTTTCCATTCCAAATTCCATTTACCTTGGGTTTTTTCATGGACTTTTGAATATTCAAATGATGCAATACCTATCATCAGGCGAAAATTTAAAGTCAAAAGGTGGGACAAATACAGAATCCCTTCAAATCTATATCCGTCCAACATTCCTGAATGGATTCGAACCCAAAATGCCAAACCTCTTAACCCACCACCTCATACAAATATCCAATCACCAGAAATGACCCTTTTCTTAGCTCAAAAATCAAAAATGTTGTCCATGCTGGCAGCTGCAAAATCAGAGGAAGAAATCAAATCAATCTCTTTGAAGTTCTTACCAACTTTATCAGCTCAAAACTCCCAAGCCTCTGAAAGTGAGCCTGAGATAGATGAAGATGATTTATTTGGAAACTCCGGTATAATCTAATGAAAAAAAAATAATAATAAAAAAAAATTATAAATATAAAATAAAATAATAATAATAATGAGACAAGAAAAATATCCATATTGTGTCAACAACAGGTTTTACGAAGACTTGATCAATCAACAAAAATCTGCTCTCCAAAAGATGTCGGCCACCGATTGAATCCGCAAAAACCGCAATCAATGTCGGCCACCAAATCAAATCAAAGACCTATCTACTACAAAAGTCTCTCCACTACAACAACAATCGACAAGAAGATTAAATCAAAGACTTATGTACAAAAGTCTCTAGACTCCACTACAAAATTCTCCACTACAAAAAGCAATCGACAAGAAAATCAAATCAAAGACTTATCTACAAAAAGCCTCCACTACTGGTTTTAATATTTTAATGGAAAATGCATTGTAAAACTTCTATATAAGAAGTGTTGTGTCTCTCTTAAAAAAAACACGCTTACATTTTCCCATCTACCATTCTCTCACTAAAACCCTATCACCTTCTTCCATCACCCCGAGTCAAGAACTCCCTTCCTTTTAATTTGTAAGTTGTTTATAAAATGTTTTGTATTCTGATTTCAAAGATAATGTTTTGTATTTTGATTTGAATTTATATATTCTGATCTCAATTTATATATTATAAATTTCATCTTAAAAATAAATTATGTTTATGTTTCTATGTTTAAGTGGCTGGATCAACCGCCCATAATACTATCTTAAATATAAATTTTAAAAAATCAACCAAAACCTCTATAGAAGTCTGACATGTCGCGAAGGTTAAAATGGTAATAGCGGTTTCGCGTTTTTTGTTTGGTCATAAGGGTGTAACTGTAATTTTCCACCCCCGAAAGTGTAGCGCAGCATTTGATTGAAAGGACGATGTATTGTTGTCATAAAAACGAAATTTTGGTGTAAAAACAGCAATTTGCCCTTGAATTCTCATACACATTTCTTTTTTTTGTAACATCTTTCATTAAATCAAATAGTATATGGGAAATACAAATAGTTCATCATCCAACTAGGAGGAACATTATAAACATTTGATAAATTTGAACATTCATATGCTTTCTTCGATAGCACATCCGCAGTCCTCCAGAAAGCATTCTGGGAGCTTTGCAATCCAATGACGAATGTCATAAACCAAATTTCCAGATTCCGTACTTTCCTCCTTACGATTGATTATATTTGATAGCTCCAAATTGTCTCCTTCAAACCACACATTCCTCCATCCGTATGCCAACACTATTTGGACAACATGGAGAAATCCAAGAGCTTCAGCACGTAAAATTGAGTTTGCCTTGGGTAAAATACTTGATCCCGATCTCAAATGAGTACCTCTGTGATCACGTATTATCCATCCCATTCCAACTACATTTTCTTCACGTTTATAGCTGCTGTCAAAGTTACATTTGAGCCATCCAAGAGGCAGAGGTTCCCATCGACTATCCCGCATTACTGGCTCATTTTCGTGATTACACATTTCTTTTCCGGTTCGATATCCTTTTGTGCTTCAATCCATTCATAAGCAGCCTCGGTTCCTCTTTTGACATCTTCATTCGGGTGGACATTGTGTTTGTTGAAATAGAATTCATTTCTGGATTTCCAAATAAACGGGAGAAAGGCTAATTCTTGCCTCAACCTTGACCAATGGTACCGATTAGTGCCTGAACATGCACTAATCGGTATGTTTGAGCACATCAAGATTGTTCATGCACTAATCGGTACCATTGGTTTAGGTTGAGGCACGAATTAGCCTTTCTCTCCCAAATAAACTATAGCAACCAGAAAGGTAATACACGATTTACCTTTGGTAGTGATTTTTGCTTCCAAATTTGAAACAAAGTATTCATATTCTCTTCAACATCAGATACTGGGTGTAAGATTTGTTGAATATTAGCACATCTCCGTATTCCTTGAGTATGAGAACAAGTGAAGAGGACATGATTGATGGTCTCCTCCTCTACACAACATCTTTGACAGATCATATCAATATTAACGCATCGAGACTTTAATCTCTCCGACGTTGGTAAAGCTTCTCATACAACCCTCCAAAGAAAATGTTGTATTTTCGGAATGATTTTAAGGTCCCAAATATCATTCTTCAGCTCTATGGATCCATATGGCGGGAAAATCTCATCATCTTCCCTAGCTGTATGAGTTGCTAACCAATATCCAGATTTAATCGTATAGATAGCGTCTTTCGTATGTGGCCATATATGTGTATCGTATTGAGCATAATTAGATAGAAGAATTTATTTCGCAAGTGCTGCATCTTCATGTATTAAGACTTCATCAACTCGATTTGTATCTCATTGCCTTTTTCCAGGAATCCAAAGATCTGATATTTTCATTGCCGACTCCATTGATGATCTAGGTAACGCCGCTCTCGGAGGTATCGTTGGTAACCAGAAATCTAACCAGACATTTGTAGAATTTCCATCACCCAATTGAACTCTCAAACCTTGAACTAGCAGGTCTTTTCCTGCTTAAATCGATTTCCAACCATAAGATGGTTGAGTACCCTTCACCGACTGTAAGAATGTCGATGATTTATGGTATCTCCCTTTATAGAGTCGTGCCAGCAAAGAACTTGGATTTTTCAAAATTCTCCATGCCTGTTTTGCTAGCAATGCTCTCTTAAATCTGTGAAGATCTCTAAATCCCAAACCTCATTCAGTCTTAGGCAGAGATAATCTTTTCCACGCTACCCACGAAATCTTTCGTTTACCGTTTTCTTTTCCCCACCAAAACTTTGATAGAATATCCATTGATCTCTTCGCAAATTGTTTTTGGTATCAAAAAACAATTCATAGCATACACCGGTTTGGCTAGTGCCACTGATTTAATTAAAACTTCCTTTCCAGCCGGAGATAAAAACTGATTATACCAGCCTCCCAGTTTGTCTTTAATACGTTGCACAACAAACTCAAAACTCTCTGTTTTGTTTCGACCAAATTGTTCAGGCAGACCAAGATACTTCCCTCCCCCACCTACTTTGTCAATTCGAAGGATCTGCTGTAGATTTCTCCTTCGATTTTCCTCAATTTTCATACCAAAAATTATAGAAGACTTCTCATAGTTTACTTTCTGGCCTGATATCGATTCATAATTTATGATTATACTAGCAATCTCCTCACAATCTTTGGGTGTTGCACGACATAAAAATAGTGAATCATCAGCAAAAAGTAAATGTGTTACCGATGGGCAAGCTTTTGCAATCTTCATACCTTGAAACTTCTTTTGACGCTCAGCCGAACACAGCATTTGACTCAGAACCTCTGCACAGAGGAGAAACAAATATGGAGATAGAGGATCTCCTTGCCGAATCCCTCGAGTTGGGTTAATATTCCCATACGCATAACCATTGATCAACACATAGTACGACACTGATCTAACACACTTCATAATCCAAGTTATCCACTTTTCATCAAATCCTAATTTTCCATCACATTTTGTAGAAAATCCCATTCAACCCAGTCATAAGCTTTACTTATATCTGTTTTGACAGCCAAGTATGATTCCGAGCAATCTTTTTTGACTTTAAGGCATTCATTAGCTCATGAGCTACAAGAATGTTATCAGATATATTCCTTCATGGCACGAAAGCTGCTTGCGATTCCGATATAATATCACCAAGGCTTTGCTTCAAACGGAGAACAAGAACCTTCGAAATAATCTTATAACTGATCGTACATAAGCTGATTATACGAAAATCGCTCATTACAACCGGTTCTGTTAACTTAGGAATCATACATATGTGTGTATGATTGATTCATGGATCTAAATCATCTTATTCAAACAAATTCTGAACCATTGCACACACATCCTTTCCTACTAGCTCCCAGAATTGTTGATAAAATGCAGCTGAGTATCCATCAGAACATGGTGCTCTATCAGGACCAGTGAGGAACAGTGCTTCTTTTATATCTTGATCAGTTACTGGTCGTATCAGAGAAGCATTCATGACAGAACTTACTTTATGTTTAATATCAGGAAAAATATCATCAATTCTTGTCGGATTTGATGATGAGAACATTCCTTGGAAATATTCCTCAGCCACTTTGCAATAGCGTCATCCCTGCGATGTATGATTCCTTGATCATCCTTTATTAACTTGATACAGTTACGAGCTTTTCGTGATTTTGTTGCTCCATGATAAAATCGTGTGTTGCGATCACCAACTTGTAACCATATGTTCTGATTTTTAAGTTGCCAGTATGTTTCTTCATCCCTATAAGCTTGAATTAGTTCCTTACGGAGGTTCTGAATTTCTGAAGACGGGATCGAATGGTCTCTCAAAGCTCTGTCAATCCGCATTCGAAGACTGTCTATTCTTTCAGCAGAGTTCTGTCGATTTCTTTTCTTCCATTTTGCTATGTCTTTCCTGCAATGCACTAATTTTGAAAAGATTTCATTCCCTTCTCTGTCGCGATGTTACCATGAATCAGTTATAGCCTCAATAAAACCATCGTTATTATACATTCTTTTATCATAACAAAACTGGCCTCTTCTTCTCAAAACTTCATGCTCAATTGTGACTATAAGCGGTCGATGATCTGACTCGGCCATGTCAAGGAATTCTGTTTTAGAAACGGGATGGATATTCAACCATTTTGTATTTACAAAGACCCGATCTAAACATCATTCAATCGTTTCCTTCCTTCTTCTTCCTACCCAGCTAAACGGATTACCTTTGAAAGGTAAATCTTTCATGTCGTACACATGTAGCATCATTCGAAAATCAGCAAAACTTCCCCTATTTCGAGTTCTTCCTCCTTTTTTCTTAGACTGATCCGTTATTTCGTTAAAGTCACCAACCATCATCCAAGGACCAGTTCTAGTAGTAGATATTCTTTGAAGTTTTTCTCAAAGATGATTTCTGTTTTTGGGTATTGGATTTCCATAGATACAAGACAAGTAGAACTTAAAGGATTTATATTCAATAGATAGATCTACAAGCCTTGAATCAAAAGAAATGCAATTAACAAAAACATAGTTTTTCCAAAAGACTACCAAACCACCACTTAAGCCTTGTGGAGAAACGATACAGCTACCTTCATAACCTATTTGAGCTCCTACATCTCTTACATAGTCATCCTTTTGCTTAGTTTCAATTAGGAACAACAAGTATGGAGAACACACCTTTTGTCTCCTTTAGACGTCGAACTATGAGGCGTTGTCCCAAGCCTCGACAGTTGCACACCTCAACTTTCATGGAACCGGTGGTGGATTCGGACCCACCGTGCCTCCGATGTGTGAACTCCATGAAGGAGGAGAGTCTTCATTGTTACTGTAATCCTCACGCAACTTTTGTAACCCATCTGAAACAGATTGACCTTCGGAAACCACCACAAATTTATCAATAGAATCCACTGATGTTCTCTGCATCTTTTGAGACGGGCCAGCATTTAGTCTTTCCTTTTCCCCTGCATCAACTGCATAAATCTCATTCAACACCCTCAACATACATGCATCTCTTTGTTCCATTGCCGCAAATGATTGGCTCTTCAAGACTGAATCTGGAACTTGATTTGTGAACTTCATAAAGCTCCCATATTCCATAATCGGACCTTCATGATTCCATCTATCTTCCCATTCCAGAAAACGGTTATCGTTTTTATCACCATCTTCAGTTACTGCCACTTCGGGAGGGTTAGCAGTTGTAGCAATCCAAACGACCGCACTTATTTTTTATTTTTTTTATAATTAAACAACACAAAAACAAGTTCTACAGCTTACACAAGCTAACAGTTCTATAACAGCAAAAGCAACAACAATAACAACAAAAACCCCGAGTCCTAATCATCCCCTCTTCACTGCCTCGATTCCACGATCACGCCTTATCTTTACCTGCATCGACAAAAGTGATGCATCAACATTTGGCTAACCAAACGTTGAGTGAGATTGATCCTCCCAACAACAGGCTACCAACAAGCACAACAATTAGCAATTTACAACACGAAGAATTAATTAACACCATTAAAACTTCCAGCACAATTAGCAATTCAATCCTATGAAAAACTAAACCAACGCCTAGCAATTCTACTCCAGGAAAAGCTAAACACACCGCCTGAAAAGTAAACACACAACACGCTTTCAAGGCACAACCAACGACTGGTATCGATCGATACACCCCTGGTATCGATCGATACTAAAACAACACGCGTCAACCAAAAAGGGACTGGTATCGATCGATACTGAAACAACACGAATGGTATCGATCGATACTGAAACAACACAAGCCTACCGACAAGGGACTGGTATCGATCGATACACCCATGGTATCGATCGATACTCCCCTGCGACTCACAACCTTCCCGAAATCTAAACCCAGAAATCGCCAACACAAGCCACAAAATTCATCAGTCAAGCTTAACAAAGCACCACACAAGCTTAATTGCTAACCTTTGGTCACAACTCACCTTAGATAGGATGGATCGAGCTCTAGAAGTCCTCCCTCTCTTCCCCCTTAGCTCACGCCAACTACGCTCTTCTTCAAGCTTCTCTCCAAGCGCAAACTCTCTTGATCTCGCAAGATCCAAGCTTCACCAAGCTCTTCTTTCCCTTTCTCTCTCTCCCTCTCTCTCTCTCTCACGACTAATTCTGATTTTTCCCAAAAGAATGGTTTATCCCCCGTAAGAAGAGAAGAGGAAGAAGACAATAAGGAAACCCCGACTGGTATCGACCGATACCGGCCAGTATCGATCGATACTACCCCCGACAGGTATCGATCGATACAAGGCTAGTATCGATCGATACTACCCCGGAACAAACCCGAGTTAATTATTTCCCCCAATAATCAATTCTTCCGGAACGCGGGCGTTACAATTCTCCCCCACTAACATAGATTCGACCTCGAATATTCGTTACCGTTCATCTCCCAATGAACCTTAATCGTCGCAACGATTCATAAACCTTGGCCAACCCGGCCATCTCAACACTCACACGAGGTCCAATACCAACCTCCGAGGTTTCCCACTCAGTCCCTATGCTTATGACACCGTGGCATCATATGTACTTATTGCTCAAACACAAGCCAAACCCCATCACTCAAGACACCGCAGCATATCCGAGTTCCGAGCATCTGCCATATCCCGCAGGATATTACCATACCTCGCAAGGTATCAACCATACCACAACACCCAAGACACCGCAACATCTCCGAGTTCTTGGTATCTGCCATACCACTCCACTCGGTAATATAACCTACAAGAGTCTCGATACCCCATACCACTCAATTCTAGGTAATATATCCTACGTCTAGGATATACTCACGAATCCATGGTATCACGTATCACTCTAGGCTATAAACCTTCCGAGCCTGGGTACATCGCCAATCACACTCTCAAGACACACAGTCCTGCGAGCTATCAGCACCAGAGGAACTAGTCCCGTCAACGAGCAATAAGTCACACATCTATAAGCATCTCGACTGAACTACCTCCCGTGATCCGTGTAAATCCTCGCAAGGCAACACCGGCATCACCCATATTCCGTACCCGGAATATCTACCGTGCATAACCAATAACCAGGCCATCGCACCGCCCTTGCGCACCCTCCAGTGTCGGCTCGCTTTAGAGAAACTTGTCAAGACAACTATGACTAGGCTAACTCTAACACCCAACAACTCTCTGCAGTAGGTCATCAATACAAACGTAATAAAACAAACAAGTACCATACGCCTGCAATCCGACCCACCACATAGAACCGCTAAGTGAAATAACCTGGTCCCGTCACTTGACTCATCTTTCCGAACAAGCTTAACTGAAACACGCAACTCTCACAACAGCAATAAGAACATCCATCTTATTATACATCATAATGTAACATCGTTCCACACAACGGAAATACAAAATGAAACACACAAGGCATACAGCTACAACCCAAACTGGAACCTCTCGATGGAACTCAAGCCGCAGCTTGCTTCTGGAACCACTTCCAGAACCTCGCTTCCATCCTAGCCTCTGGCTCCCAAGTTTCCTCCTGCACCCGTCATAGTCCCACAGAACTCGCATCATCGGAATCTTCTTCCGACGAAGCTCCATGACCCTCCGCTCGAGAACTCTCAAAGGTCTCGCCTCAACGGTCATATTGAGCTGGAGATCTGACGGAATCTCAGCCAATACCTCGTCACCCCTATGCAAACACTTCTTCAGCATCGACACATGGAAGACCTTATGAAATGCTTGCATAACCGCGGGTAACTCCAACCGATACGTTACCGGCCCAACAAGCTTGTGTAATGGACCTGTTCGGACCTCTCAGTAAGGCCATCTTGAGATACACGCTATCTCCCGCCTCAAACACAAGCTCTTTCCGCCTCTTATCGGCATAACTCTTTTGCCGATCCTGGGCCTCTTTCATGTTCAGCTTCAAAACCTGGATCTTCTCCGTGGTTTCCTGAACAAAACTTGTACCCAAAGTGCTCCTCTCCCCCACTTGTGTCCAACACAAGGGGGTACGACATGGCCTCCCATACAGAGCCTCGTATGGAGCCATCCCAATACTCGCCTGGTAGCTATTGTTATATGCAAACTCTACCAAGCTCAAGTGATCCACCCAGTGACCACCCCAATCCAGCACGCACATTCTAAGCAAATCCTCCAGAGTCTGGATGGTCCTCTCGGACTGCCCATCTGTCTGAGGATGATACGCCGTGCTCAAGTGCACTTTCGTGCCCATCTCCGCCTGAAACGCATTCCAGAACTCCGATGTGAACTTAGGATCCCGGTCCGAGACAATGCTCACCGGTACTCCATACAGTCTCACAATCTCATGCACGTACTTCCTAGCCAAAACCGCTGCCCCATCGGTCTTCTTAATGGCCAGAAAACGCGCACACTTGGTCAATCGGTCAACGATGACCCAAACAGCATCCTTGGTCCGAGAAACTGGTAAACCCACCACGAAATCCATCGTGATCATATCCCACTTCCACTCTGGAATGGGTAAACTCCGCAACAAACCACTCGGGACCTGGTGCTCCGCCTTCACTAACTGGCACACGTTGCACGACGCGACCCAGTTAGCAACATCCTTCTTCATCCCGACCCAATGATAATAGCGCTTGAGATCGCGGTACATCTTAGTCGCTCCTGGATGAATCGCGAACATACTCGAATGAGCCTCACTCAGGATCTCTCGCCGCAAATCCTCATCCAAAGGTACGCATACCCTCCCACTAACAAGGATAGTGCCGTTCGCAGATACCTGATACTCAGAACCCTCCGCTCTCGAAGCCTTAACCAAACCCTCATCTTTTTCCTGAGCCAACCGAACTCTGCTCAAAAGATCCGCCTGGTTAGCCGCCTCTAAGCCCAAAGGTTCCTGAGATACAACACATAAGCGCAATGTGCTAATCTCGCTCACCAAAGACTCAACCTCGAGCTCCCGAGCCAAAGCCACCCGCTTCCGACTCAACGCATCCGCAACCAGATTAGCCTTACCAGGATGGTAAGCTATCTCCAGATCATAATCGGCCACTAGCTCCATCCAGCGCCTCTGCCTCAAATTCAACTCAGGCTGAGTGAAAATGTACTTCAAGCTCTTATGATCTGTGAACACATGCACCTTTCCGCCATAAAGATAAGATCTCCAAATCTTTAAAGCGAAAACTACTGCAACCATCTCCAGGTCATGGGTAGGGTAGTTGCCCTCATGCTTCCGCAGCTGCCGCGAAGCATAGGCAATAACCTTCCCCCGCTGCATCAACACACATCCAAGACCCACTCCCGACGCATCGGTGTACACCACGTAAGGCTCGCCCGACTCAGGCAACGCCAATACTGGAGTACTAGTCAACATGGCCTTCAGTTCCGCGAAACTCTCCTCACACACCGAGGACCACACGAAAGGAACACCTTTTCCCGTCAGCTTCATCATAGGCTTGGCCAGACTTGCGAAACCCTTGACGAACCGCCGATAATACCCTGCCAACCCGAGAAAACTCCGAATCTCAGTAGCATTCCTCGGCCTCAGCCAAGTACTAATGGCATGAATCTTCTCCGGATCTACCGACACCCCCTCCGCAGAGACAATGTGACCCAGAAAACCGATCTCCCGCTGCCAGAAGCTACACTTGCTCAACTTAGCAAATAACTTCTGCTCCCTCAACTTCGAAAGAACCACACGCAGATGCACCTCATGCTCCTCCCGGCTCCTCGAATACACCAAGATATCATCGATAAAGATGATCACGAACTCATCTAGATACTCCTGAAAAACGTTGTTCATCAATCTCATAAATGCAGCCGGTGCATTTGTCAACCCAAATGGCATCACCACAAACTCGTAGTGGCCATAACGAGATCTGAAAGCCGTCTTCCGGATATCTACCTCATCAATGGGAATCTGATGATATCCCGACGCCAAGTCAATCCTGGAGAACCAAGTAGCCCCTCTCAACTGATCCAACAACTCATCAATCCGAGGAAGAGGATACCTGTTCTTCACTGTGACTCGGTTAAGTCCCCGGTAGTCAATACACAACCGAAAACTCCCGTCCTTCTTCTTCACGAACAACACCGGAGCTCCCCACGGTGAAGAACTCGGGCGAATAAACCCCTTGCTCGACAATTCCGCCAGCTGCTTCTTCAGCTCTGCCATCTCTGCTGGAGCCATCCTATAAGGAGCCCTGGATATCGGTGCCATCCCTGGTTCCAACTCGATCGTGAAAGGATCCGACCTAGACGGTGGCAACCCCTGCAACGACTGGAACACATCCTGGAACTCACGAACCACACGAATATCCTGAACCCTAGCCTCTCCGACGGCCTCTGGCAAGGAAATGGTAGCCAAATACGCCTCGCAACCCCTCTCGATCAGACGCTCCGCGTGCACAACCGAGATCACGAGACTCCCGGAAGTCGGCCTCACACCCTGATACACCATCTTCCATTTCCCTCGGTCGAACTCGACTCGCCCTCGGTGACAGTCCAGATGCGCTCTGAACTTCCCGAGCCAATCCATGCCCAAGATGACATCGTACAGCTCCACTGAGCAGATAATCAAATCGGCAGGCATGGACTCTCCTGCTACCTGAACATCCACGTCTCGCACACGACCGTGAATTCTCAGGAGCTTCCCTCCGGCAACCTCCACGAAACCCAAACTCACACCGGGCTCGCTTCGAAGATTTGCCTTCTCGGCCAACTCCGGGGAAACGAAGCAATGCGATGCTCCCGTGTCAAATAGCACATGACACTCTACACCCCCAACACACAAGGTCCCTGCACATATACATGTACCGAGAACCTTAACACCCCGACAAGCACGACATTCCCCAACACAGAATTAAACTTAGATGAGTCTAAGGAAAATACCTGTGATCGGCCTGGAACTCGGCTCTCCGGACTCGGTGATGAAGTACACTCGAGGCGCTGCTGCCACCTGCCTGATGGGCTGCACCACCGTGGTCTCACTCTGCCGCAACTGGGGACACTGAGGCCTGATGTGCCCCGCCTCCTTGCAGTGATAGCACACTCGAGGATCCACTCGCACTCCGCCCTTCTGAGGACAGCTCGCCACTCGGTGATCCATGCTCCCACAACCAAAGCAACCCGGACCACCCCGACTGCCTCTCGAAGCGCTCTCCCGCTTCCGCTTATGTCCTTGCATCGGCTTACCGCCTCTGCTCGGACCGGACTGCTGCTGCACAGGTTTCGCCTGAAAACTCGGTGTAACCGCTACCACCTCGTCTTTCAGACCCTCCTCAAGCAAAGCTGCAGTCTCAACCAACTCATCAACCGTGCAAAAAGCCCTCACCATGCAATGGTTCCTCAAGTCAATGGTTCCTAAACCCATCAGAAATCTCTGCACACGGGCCGACTCACTCTCAACCGCTCGTCTAACATAAGACCCGAGCCGGTTGAACTCCACCTTATACTTGCGTACCGACCGATCCCCCTGAGTCAAACTCGCAAGCCTCGACTCTAACCGGTTGAACGCCTCCTGAGGGAAGTGCTTGGAGTTAAACTCCTCCACAAAATCCGCCCAAACCATCACGGCCTGAACTCTCCGTGCTGCCACACCCCTCCACCAGAGATGCGCATCACCCTCCAGATAATGGACCGCAATGTCCACTTGGTATCCCGCGGGACATCTACTCGAGAGGAAATTCCTCTCTACCCTCCTCAGCCACGCATCAACGTCCTCAGGATTAGCACCTCCAGAGAAGAACCCCGTGCCAATCCTCTGCATCTGCTCCATCATCCTAAGGTGGGATGGGAGCTCCTCAGCAACCGCAGCTGCCACTTGAGGCTGAGCCTCCACAACTACCGGAACCACAGGAGCCTGAGCCGGTACCCTCTCTGGTAACCGCTCCAACAACCTCGTCAAAAGATCCGCTATACGATCATCTCGGGCCCGAGCATCACCCCCTGCTACACCCGCTGGAACACCAGCCACACTGGCGCTCACGCCAGCCCCAACGGCACTCACACCGGCCACGCCCTCAGACCCAACCTGACTCGCACGCGACTCCTCGACCTGCTCCTCCGGCACACGGCCACGACCCCTACCACGGCCACGACCTCTACCACGCCCTCTAGCCATCTGCATACGTGCAGAAGCACAAGCTAAGAAAACTAAAAACAATCATCACAATAAATATACTCACCGTGGAATCTCGCAAGGCTCGAAGAGGATGATTCTAAGACCCCACACAACACCCAATTTATTCTAGAACCACCTAGGCTCCTAGAACCGTATGGGCTCTGATACCAAACTGAAACGATCGCACTTTTTTTTATATTTTTTTATATTTTTTTTTATAATTAAACAACACAAAAACAAGTTCTACAGCTTACACAAGCTAACAGTTCTATAACAGCAAAAGCAACAACAATAACAACAAAAACCCCGAGTCCTGATCATCCCCTCTTCACTGCCTCGATTCCACGATCACGCCTTATCTTTACATGCATCGACAAAAGTGATGCATCAACATTTGGCTAACCAAACGCTGAGTGAGATTGATCCTCCCAACAACAGGCTACCAACAAGCACAACAATTAGCAATTTACAACACGAATAATTAATTAACACCAATTAAAACTTCCAGCACAATTAGCAATTCAATCCCATGAAAAACTAAACCAACGCCTAGCAATTCTACTCCAGGAAAAGCTAAACACACCGCCTGAAAAGTAAACACACAACACGCTTTCAAGGCACAACCAACGACTGGTATCGATCGATACACCCCTGGTATCGATCGATACTAAAACAACACGCGTCAACCAAAAAGGGACTGGTATCGATCGATACTGAAACAACACGAATGGTATCGATCGATACTGAAACAACACAAGCCTATCGACAAGGGACTGGTATCGATCGATACACCCATGGTATCGATCGATACTCCCCTGCGACTCACAACCTTCCCGAAATCTAAACCCAGAAATCGCCAACACAAGCCACAAAATTCATCAGTCAAGCTTAACAAAGCACCACACAAGCTTAATTGCTAACCTTTGGTCACAACTCACCTTAGATAGGATGGATCGAGCTCTAGAAGACCTCCCTCTCTTCCCCCTTAGCTCACGCCAACTACGCTCTTCTTCAAGCTTCTCTCCAAGCGCAAACTCTCTTGATCTCGCAAGATCCAAGCTTCACCAAGCTCTTCTTTCCCTTTCTCTCTCTCCCTCGCTCTCTCTCACGACCAATTTTGATTTTTCCCAAAAGAATGGTTTATCCCCCGTAAGAAGAGAAGAGGAAGAAGACAATAAGGAAACCCCGACTGGTATCGACCGATACATGCCAGTATTGATCGATACTACCCCGACAGGTATCGATCGATACAAGGCTAGTATCGATCGATACTACCCCGGAACAAACCCGAATTAATTATTTCCCCCAATAATCAATTCTTCTGGAACGCGGGCGTTACAGGAATAGCGTTGGCTTCATCTTTTGCAATGAGATTTTCCAGAAATCTCCGCTTCCTACAAGGAATCTCCTTACCATCAATCACTGTCCTTTCCGCTTCATAGACATCCCAGCTTTCCAGATAGACTTCTTCTTCATAAGGATAATCACCAGCATCTTCTTGGACTTCAGGATTCATCTCATTGGCAGCATTGTCTGGTTCCATTAGTGGCATTGCTTGATCCACACCAAGGTTGTTATGAGCCTCTTCTGGTTGCTCCACCATTTCCACATTTGCATCTGGATTCATTTCTCCATTTGCATATGCTTCATCATTCTCATCATTATCAGGATCTTGGGGGAGATCTTCTGGTTGTAAACATTCACACGAATCATGTGTGAGCATTCCGCAAGTTTCACAGAATCCCCTCAATCTTTCATACTTGAACTTCAATAACGTGTTTACACCAGGGGAAAACTGGAAATTTTTCTAAAATCTCAGTGGGAGATCGACATTCCAGTACTGATCTTCACTTTTATGAACTCCACCACAACCGCAGTTTCTGGATTGAAATCCACAGCTTGAACCTCGCCTAACTCCTCCGTAATGTGTCGAATCACATTCTCAGTTAGGTATTGTGGAGGGATTCCACGAATTTGCACCCAAAAAGGAATGAAATTCAACATCAGATCATTCATTTGTGGAGTCCATTTCTGCAACACCAGCATTCGCTCGTTGAAAGCCCAAGGCTCTCGATTGATCACTGACTGCATCAATTCTTTCGATGGGAACACGAATTGAAACTTACGTCTCTCCACCATTCTTCCTGAGATCACCCCAGTCAATCCCCAGTTACGAGGGAGAGTCGCGACAATTCACTACAAGAAAACACAGTTTTTGTGACCCCTAAAATAATCCCAAAATGGTCGCAAATGAGTCATTTGCGACTATTTTGGGACTAAAAAAAGTAGTCGCAAATATTTGATCGCTAAATAAAATGGTCGCAAAAACAGTCGCTCTTTTGCGACTAATATGTGACTTACTATCAGTTATAATTTTAAGACTAATATGTGACTCCCACTATCAGTCGTAATTTAGTGACTGATTTGTGACTACCGGTAAAAAAAAAAAAAAAAAAAAAAAA
>PKMM01017362.1:271578-302917 GCA_002933915.1 Eutrema heterophyllum | reverse complement strand
ATATATATATATATATATATATATATTACACAAAGAAAATAAAAAATGTCAAAGAAGCTACTAAGTTACTTTTTAAGATGAAGGAGAGGTTGAATCTTGGCGATGATGCCCACTTCCACGATGAAGGAGAGGTTGAATCTTGGCTGGAGTGGTGCATGCTGCGGTGGCTGGTGTGGTGGGTTGGGCAGTGGCTGGTGATGTTCTTCAAGTACCACGGATGCTTCTTGATCTCTTCAAGCCAGAAATTCACCATGCTTTGCTGAGTTAAGCCAGAATCCAAAAACATAAACAATCGTATAGCTGAACCAAAACTAGAACACATATAAAGAAGAGTCAAGTATGGAATTAAACAGGTAAAGGGATATAATTCAGTTTGCTAAGTGTACTCTTGTGTTGCTCATTAGCTTCTTTTTTCTTTCAGTATTAATCTTTAGCTAGAGAAACAAATAGCATAAAAGAGAGATATCAAACCCAATCAACCCAGAAAAGGGGGTATTTCTGAACCCTAACAGATACAAGGAACTACTCCATTTGCTCAACAAAAGCCATTAGAGTTAAGCTGCAACAAATAGAACCCATAAAACACACCAATTCGATAAGGAAAAAATGAAAAGTGAAATTACCAGAATCGGAACCAGATAGACGGTTAAGCTTAAAAGATTCAGGCGGAGCGGTTTCAATTATGAGAGTCCGACAGGTTTGGAGCATGCAATTTCGGCTGAGAGATGGTTTTCCGACGAATTGGAGCAAACTGTCTTGGCGGAGATACTTGACGAAGCTCATCGTCTTTGACCCGTGAACCCTCCAAAGTTTTGATGACAAGAAGACAAGAGAAGCAAGTGAAGAGAAGAGAAGAAAAGAATTGTTAATCAACGAGGGTTCAGGAAATTGAGAGAGTATTGATTCAGAGATTGAGAGAGATTGAGAGAGAGATTGAGAGGGGTAGAGAGAAATACATGAGTATGAGGAATTGTGGATTGTGGTCTTGTAGCGGCAAGAGAGAGGTGGTGGTGTGAAGCAGCGAGAGAGATAGGCAGCGAGAGAGTGGGTAAGGAGAGAGAGAGAAAGTCGGCGATAGAGAGGGAGTCGGCGAGAGAGAGGGAGTCGAGTGAGGGGGGAGTCGAGTGAGGGGACCGTCGAGAGAGAGAGAGTCACGGCGACACTGGGCGAGGCGGCAAGAGAGAGGAGGCATGGCAATTGAAAGAGAAGGGAAGATGGGAAAAGAGAAATAGAAGGGAGAAGAGAAAGAGAAGGGAAATACTTTTAGTAATTATAGAAGGAGACCTTAAATAGTCGCAAAACGGTCGCAAATTTGGGATTGTTTTGTGACAATTCTTAAGGCAGGATAAGTTGTCGCGTAACATTTCACCGAAATCGTTTAAGACATTTGGCAAAAATTTCATTAAATCTGATATGGTTGCAAAATCGTCTCAAAGTAGTCGCATATTTGGAACTGTTTTGTGACGATTCTTAATAAGTCACAAACCTATACCCTAAACCCTAAACTTTCAATCATTCTTATTTTAAATATGACTTTACAATCATTCTTATTCTAATTCTAACACTACAACTCTCTATTTAAAGAGTAAACTAAGATATGTTAAGTAAATTTTGAAAGATTTCTATCTTTCAAAATCATTCTATTTAAAACACATATACACTTACTACATGTTATGAGAATATACAAACATAAGTAAAATATTGGAATTTAAAAGTTTTTTTCTCTCTTATCATGATTCAGTGTATATAGTAGTTCAAATCTATGTAAAAAAGTACAAATTAACATATTTACAATTCAATATTGATGATTTTTAAAAACAAAATTGAGTGAAATTGCTAAACGGTCGCAAATCAGTCACAATGTCATGTGTTGGTCACGAATCGGTCGCAAATTAGTGGGTATTTTAAGACTCTTTTGTGACTACTAATAAAATTTGAAATGGTCGCAAAACCTTCTCAAAGTAGTCGCAAATTTGGGACTGTTTTGTGACGATTCTTAATAAGTTATAACCATATACCCTAAACCTTAAACTTTCAATCATTCTTAATAAAAATATGACTATACAATAATTCTTTAACTAATTCTAACACTACAACTCTCTATTTAAACAGTAAACTAAAACATGTAAAGTAAATTTTGAAAAATTTCTATATTTCAAAATCATTTCATATAAAACACATATGTACTTACTACATGTTATGATAATATACAACCATAAGTTTAAAATATTGGAATTTTAAAGTTTTTTCTTTGTTATCATGATTCAATGTATTTAGTAGTTTAAATCTATATAAAAACTTACAAATTAACATATTTACAATTCTATATTGATGATGTTTAAAAAAAAAATCAAGTGGAGTTGCTAAACAGTAGCAAATCAGTTGCAAATTTGGGACTCTTTTGCGACTACACTTTCCGACTCAAAAATAGTCGCTAATTCGTCTTAATTTCCGACTCTTTTGCGACCATAACTATATCGTCGAGTAACAATCCTTAAACGGTCGCAAATAAGCGACACTTATATGACTATTATTTTTCGTCGTTAATTTGCGACTCTTTTGCCTCTGCAATACAAGTGGTCGTTAAAGAGTCGCAAAGTGGTCACAATTTCGTCCCACTTTTTTGCGACAAAAAAAGAGTCGCAAAAGTTGGTCACAAAAACTGTGTTTTCTTGTAGTTGCCCGAAGGTTTTGTCTCCTTGGAATCAAAGCACGTCCCATCAAGGAGAAGCGATTGACACGAACCGCTTTGGAACAGACATCGATCAGCAGAGCAACAGGTTCATCTTCAGCACCAAGGTTGAGATCCTGGATCGTACGACGTAGATGATCAGCCATCAGAACACATGAAAGATGCAAAGGAAGAAATTGAGAGATCACATGAAAGAGATTCAATTTCAAATTCCTGTAATTTATAGAACCGCAAAAATATGCAGTTGTAGACCCCCAGTTTCGCGAGAACATCGTAGTGGGAGTACAGATCCACTACGGAGATGGAGACTCCACAAGATCCACGTCTGTAACCGTCGGAGAAACTGCCCACTACGTCGTCTCGGAGAGAGGAAACCGTCCTCCGAAGAAGGAAACCGTCCTCCGAAGGAGGAAAGAGAAGAAGAAAAGCAATAACCGTTGAATCGCCTTTCTAATCGCCAAAATCGCTTTTCATACACAGTTTTTTTATCTGCATAATTTAGAATTATAAAATAATTGTGGTACATAATTCGTCATGTATATATAAATAAAATGGGGTCTATGGACAGAAATGCGATATAAATATAGTGAAAAATCGAGAAAACAAACCCCGTATTTGAGCATGTGAAGTAGCACGATTCTAAGATCTGCAAACGGCGAGATGCAAAATCATAGAATTTCTAACGAAGATGAGTTCACGACTAGTTTGATTTCCGGTGAACTTAACAAATTTCGATGATTTTGCACTAACAAAATATTCTGGCATCGGAGAATTCTCAAATGACAAAAAAGATTTTTTCGATCTAGGATTTTTTATAGTAACTTTCATTAAACGCAAATGGTCAAAACTTTTGGAACTTCGAGTCTAAGCTTTGTGGCTCCGACGATTACACTTGCATACTCCATGTATTGGCGGGTATATTACATATTTGTATAATTACCTTTTGTGTAAATATCCTTAGTTAGGTTAAATCTATGTAAACATATATATATATATATATATGCCTCTTTGGCTTGTGAAATAAAACATCTTCCGCTAAACTTTGACATGGTATCAGAGAATTAGGTTTTCTTTCAATCTTTTCTCTCGATCTGTGTGACGGCGGCAGTAATTTTTCTTCTTCTTCCGAATAGGCTCTGTTCTAGACGTTTTCTGTGGTGTTGTTTCAGCTAGAATCTGGTCTCTAGTTGTTTAATTCGATTGGTGTTAAGATGACTGGTGATGGTAAGCATGGTTCGACAGGCAAATCCTCGACCGTGACAAGTGGTGGTAGAGAGAGCAACGTTCTCTCTGATTATTATCTGAATGCTTCTGCAGATCCAGGGCAATTAATATGTACGCTGTTGTTGAATGAGAACAACTATGAAAGGTGGGCTAAGCTAATAAGAAACTCTCTCAAGGCTAAGAACAAGCTTGGTTTCATTGATGGTGCTGTGAAGAAACCAAAGAGTGGTGATGATGAACTCTAACTTTGGGGAATGGTGAATTCGATGTTGGTGGCTTGGATTTTGAATGCAATTGAACCGAAATTGAGTGGTAGTATCTCGTGTGCAGAGACAACATATGAGTTGTGGGAAGGACTTTGTGCTCGTTTCTCCGTTGGAAACGAACCTCGAATCTATGAGTTGAAGGCAGATGTGGCTTCGTTAAAACAAGGAAACCTCTCTTTTCAAGACTATTTTGCTCGTCTGAAATTGATTTGGGATGATTTGGTGGAGTATGAACCTCTTACCTTCTGTTGTTGTGGTAATAACGACTGAAAAGTTAACAGAGAACTTGCAGAAAACCGTGAGAGGGAGCAGCGTTATCAGTTCCTTTTTGGTCTTGATACTACACGTTTTGGGATTACAAGATCGAACATCTTGTGTATGCAGCCACCACCGTCTCTCAACACTGCTTTTTCGATGGTGGTTCAAGAAGAACAACATCAACGTGTCGCTGCTGGTCATGAATCGCGTGGTGATATGGTTGGATTTTCTGTTCAAGCCCAAACACCTACGGGTGAAAATCGAACCCGAACAGTCGTGACATGCACTCATTGTGGTCGTGCGGGTCATCCTGTTCGTGATTGCTATCAATTACATGGATTCTCAGAGACTCGGAATGATGTAGGAGGTCATGGAAGAGGTGGATCTGGTCGGGGCACTTCGTATGGTAATAATGGCAGAGGAGGAGGAGGCTGGAATAATTCGAATACTCGTGGACGAAGAGGCAGAGGTGGTGCTAACAATGTTTTCTTTGGAAACAATTCTTCTGGATCTTCTCATGTGATCTCCTTTGACGATGGACAAGGTCTCACATTGAATAAAGAACAGTGGACCAATCTGGTTGAACTACTCAACACTCCGAAATCGCATGGTTCAGATCGATTATCTGGTATGATTATTGACACTGGTGCTTCTCATCACCTTATAGATCATTTGGAGTTGTTGTTTGATGTTTTTGATATTGTCTCATGTCCAATTGAACTTCTGAGCGGTGAAATGAGTATGGCTACTCAATGTGGCAAGCTTAGCATCGGTGGATCAATCACGATCTCCTCCGTTTATTTTGTCCCTCAATTCACAAATACTTTATTTTCAGTGGCTAAGTTGCTTCGAGAACAACCATGTATTGCAGTATTTACGGATAAGTTTTATTATTTGCAGGACCGTATAACGAGGATCCTGATTGGAGCGGGTGAAGAGTGTGATGGAATCTACTACTTTCGAGAAGTTTTTTGGGTTCAGGCAAATCTTGTGAGTTTTGTTGGTGGTAGAGATTTGTGGCATCGTCGTCTTGGTCATCCAGCAAAATATGTGCTTTCTAGTTTGTCTCATGTTATTGAATTAGGAGAAGTTAGTCAAACAGCGAGTGATCTCTGTGACATTTGTGTAAGGGCTAAACAACCTCGGTTTGCATTTATTGATAGTGATAATAAAGCTGATGCAGTTTTTGATCTTATTCATTGCGATGTTTGGGGACCGTACAACACTCCGACAACTTGTGGATCAGTGTATTTTTTAACAATAGTTGATGATTGTTCACGAGCTGTTTGGGTGTTCTTAATGTGTTTTAAGAGTGGAGTTGCATCACATTTACGAAATATATGTGCTATGGTGGAACGGCAATTTAACACTCGTGTGCGTATAGTTCGTAGCGATAATGGTACGGAATTTATGTGTCTCAAGACATATTTTGCTTCACAAGGAATTCAACATCAAACGTCATATGTTGGCACGCCACAACAAAATGGACGTGTGGAACGCAAACACAAACATATTCTCAACGTGGCTCGTTCTTTACGATTTCAAGCATCGTTACCAATTGATATTTGGGGTGATTGTGTCATTACCGCTAGTTACTTAATTAATCGGACTCCATCGTCTGTATTAGCGGGTAAGACTCCACATGAGATATTATTCGGGAAACCAGCTTCATATAAGCATATGCGTATCTTTGGTTCGTTGTGTTACGTTCACAAGGGAACTCGATCTCGGGACAAATTTGATGAAAGAGCGACTCGGTGTGTGTTTCTTGGGTATCCATATAGTCAAAAGGGCTGGCGAATGTATGATCTTGAGCGACATGAGTACTTTGTTTCTCGTGATGTGGTCTTCAACGAAGACGTTTTTCCCTTTGCCCAGGTTCCCTCTGTTTCGGACGACCTAATGCATGTTGTTTGTCCATTTGTTGATGATGATAATGCAATGATTTTTTCACATGGGAATGATCAGTTAAGGGGGAGTGCAAATTCATGTCTGTCACCAGATATTCCAATAAGGGGGAGCAATTCTTCTTCCTCTCCATTACCGTTAACAGAAGTAACTTATGAGCTAGGTTCTGTAGCAGTGACAGACAGAGACGTGACAGAAGTTTCTGTTGAACCTGAGATAGTTCCTGCAGCAGTTTCTGTAGAATCTGTGATAGCTTCTGCACCTGTTTCTGTTGTACCTGAGACAGTACATGTACTTGTTTCTGAGCTGGGTTCTGTTGTCGTTGTTGCTGCCCCAGTTTTGGGACGGGGTCACCGTGACAAATAGAAGTATGTACTTCTTCGGCCTTATCATACATACTCAACTAAATGTTTACAAGAACCATCACACTCACACTCCGCTTCGATCACCTCGCGGTCCTCCAGGTAAACCTTATCCTCTAGCTAAATATGTGTCTTGCACACGTTTCTCTGATAACTAGAAGTGTTTTCTGGCCAAAATCACTGCGGTTCGTGAACCACGATCATTTCACGAGGCCATGCTATATATTGAATGGAGACATGCTATGGCTACTGAGATTCAAGCACTAAAGGATAATAAGACTTGGGATTTGGTGGATTTACCTTCTGATAAGAAAGCAATTGGATGCAAATGGGTCTTTACAATCAAATACAAGGATGATGGTTCAATTGAACGGTATAAAGCAAGACTTGTGGCTCTTGGAAATCGTCAAAAAGAGTGTATTGACTATGATGAAACATTTGCTCCAGTTTCTAAGATGACAAATGTTCGTTGTTTCTTCAAGGTAGCTGCTGTTCGGAAGTGGGAGTTACAACAAATGGATGTTCACAATGCGTTTTTCCATGGAACATTGACAGAAGAGTTTTATATGCGTCCACCACAAGGTTTTTCGTTGACCTCTCCTAAGGTTTGCCGTCTTTTGAAATCTTTATATGGTCTCAAGCAATCACCTCGTTGTTGGTTTGCTACTCTTCATGGTGCTATGCTACGATATGGATTTACGCAATCAATTTCAGATCCGGCATTATTTTCTTTAGTTCGTAATGGCACGGAGTTATACGTTCTGGTGTACGTTAATGATCTTGTGATTGGTGGTAATGATTTATCAATGGTGAATTGTTTCAAGGATTATCTTAAAAGCTGCTTTCATATGAAAGATTTGGGCCAAGTACGGCATTGAGATAGCAAGGAATCCATAAGGAATTTTCTTGTGTCAAAGAAAATATTGCTTGGACATTATTTCTGAATGCGGTCTTTGGGGCTCAACCGATGCATACCCCTATGGTTCAAAATCATAATATGGCCTCGGCAACATATGCTTATTATGCCGATCCAGAGCAGTATCGGCGTATTGTTGGTAAGCTTGTTTATCTCTCTCTCTCACGAGGCCTGAACTTGCTTATTGTGTTCATGTGCTGTCCCAATTTATGCAACAACCCCGACTCTCGCAATGGGAAGCAGCTATGCGTGTGATTCGCTACCTGAAGAATTCTCCCGGACAAGGTCTGATGTTCTCCTCTACAAGTGACTTACAACTTATTGGTTATTGTGACTCTGATTGGGAAGCGTGTCCGCTTACTAGACGCTCTCTCTCTACTTATGTTTTTCTTCTTGGTGGGTCGGCTATTGCTTGGCAAACATGTCAGCAGAATACGGTTTCATGTTCGTCGGCAGAGGCGGAGTGTCGATCTATGGCTGATACAACAACTGAACTTAAATGGTTGCGTGAGCTGGTACAGTTCTTTGGCGTGACTCAGACGAAGGCGGTACCTCTATATTGCGATAGTCAATCGACATTGCAGTTAGTTGCTAATCATGTTATTCGTCAGTGGACCAAACATATTGAAAATGATTGTCACTTTGTCTGTGATGCTGCTCGAGATGGTCTTATTGCTCCTACTAAGATTTCGACTCATGATCAACCAGCTGATGTTCTTACTAAAGCTCTCGGTCGTGATCAATTTGAAAAACTTATTGTCAAGTTGGGTATTTAGGACCTTCATTCACCAACTTGAGGGGGAGTATTGGCGGGTATATTACATATTTGTATAATTACCTTTTGTGTAAATATCTTTAGTTAGGTTAAATCTATGTAAACATCTTTCGCTAAACTTTGACACCATGAGCTTGGAAATCGAGGTGAGGTAGTGGATACATTAAGTAATTCTCAGTTTGATGAGAGACTGATTTAGAGATATTTTTCTTATATAAATAAAGAGTTAAAGACAAGAAGTTCATCTTGGAAGGCTCCATTTTTGCTATTATCAACTTTTTTGCATTAATCTTATACATCACATTAATGTAGGCACCAGTGTTGCATAAGAAATTCTCAAAGAAAATCTATGCGATAAAACAAGGAATCTCAATGTAACATCCCGATTTCTTGTATATGCGGAGAGGCTTATAAGAATTGATTTGGCTACCTATGTCACCAAAGTGCACTTATCTTTTCGGGCACTTGTCCAGAGAGAACTCCAGAGTTAAGCGTGCTTGAGCTGGAGCAATTTAAGGATGGGTGACCTACCGGGAAGTGATTCGCGGTATCGTGTGAGTAAGGACAAAACACGGGGAAAGACCACGTGGTGATTGCAGGGTGAGTAAAACAAGTATTACAAGCCTCCCGGACTAACGCACCGGCCGTCGGACTAGGGGGTGGGGCCCACGGGCCGAGAGAGGGCATGGGGCCCACAGGTAAGGGCGGTCGGGGCGTTATAAGTGGTATCAGAGCCGAACCCAAACACGTGTGTGGAGTCAGGTGGGCTCACACCATCTAGGGTGACGATCCTGGTGCGCAACGAGGACGTTGCGCTCTGTGAGTGGGGGTGATTGTAACATCCCGATTTCTTGTATATGCGGAGAGGCTTATAAGAATTGATTTGGCTACCTATGTCACCAAAGTGCACTTATCTTTTCGGGCACTTGTCCAGAGAGAACTCCAGAGTTAAGGGTGCTTGAGCTGGAGCAATTTAAGGATGGGTGACCTACCGGGAAGTGATTCGCGGTATCGTGTGAGTAAGGACAAAACACGGGGAAAGACCACGTGGTGATTGCAGGGTGAGTAAAACAAGTATTACAAGCCTCCCGGACTAACGCACCGGCCGTCGGACCAGGGGGTGGGGCCCACGGGCCGAGAGAGGGCATGGGGCCCACAGGTAAGGGCGGTCGGGGCGTTATACTCAATTTCCCATGAACTTCTTGTTTAAGCAACTTTTTCATATCGTGTCGGCCTCTTCTTGCCCTTTCAAACCATTTTCTAATGTATTCTCTCATTTCTCAGCAATCGAGGGAGAAATCACCTAAAGGATAATAGTCTCATGAATATCAAATTTCATGCCAGACGGAATCTCCTTGACTATCTTGTTGAATTTTTTCAAACACTCAATGTTGATCAGTCCTTTGAAGTTTTTGGGTGGGCGGGTTCTCATCCTTGAAGTAGTCATATATGGAGGTTTTGGAACTTATGGGGCCAATTCCATTGGATATTTCATTGCAACATCAGAATATGTATCAAAAATCAAATTTGTATCATGAACCTAATCAATGCCATTGTAGTAAGCTACTACGTTTTTCCCTGAGAAAAGTCGACTTGTCGATTTCTGCAACTTGATTAGCTTGAACCTCTTCAACTTCTGCTCCTTGGAGAACTTGGACATCTAACCATTCATTGTACTTCGAAGGGATTCGAAAAGCCTATTTCCATTGACTAAACCATCCATCCAAGAGACATGTGGTAATGGGTTAGAAGACCCTGCTCCAAAGCTTGATCATCCGCCATAATCTGTAGTATAGTAAGCTCATGAAAAGTCTTAGGAAGATCATTGATGTCCAAATTCTTCATTTTTTACAGTCTTTGAAAGAAACTAACAATTAGCAAACGAAAGGTCTTAGATAATATTCTAGTCGTATATCGGAAGGCAACGATATCAGGCAGAGTTTTAACCCAAAATATTCATACAAGTGCACATGCAATCGCAAATAGTACATAGGGTCGAATCCACTGAGGATTGAAGAGTTGCACTTCAAATCTGTGATAGTAGAAAAGAGCTAATACAAAAATATGAGTTTTTTGTATGATCAATTGACAACAGAAAATAAAGAGAATTCGCCGAGGATCATAGATTGATTCATGCATTATGATTCAATGATAAGAGAAATCAATTAACAAGTTTTGAAAACTCAAATCACTGATGTATATAGTTAACCTACTCTTGCAGCGCCAACTACTTATATTATATCTAACAACCTAATTAGTCAATTCTCGCATCAAATTATGCAGTTAAACATACATATTAAGATCATGTTCGATATGTTCACAAGCATCTCATAACTCAACTTTCACAGGTTATGAGACCAAAGCTCGATCATCCTAGCTAGTTCAAACAAAAATACTGTTTAAATACTCTCGTGACTTTATCAACCTATATAAGATCAATTAATAAGTGGCAAACAAATCAAAATGCAATAAGAACAAGTAAAGAAAGAAGAATTTTCTACAAATAAATAAATCATGAACCTAGCCACCTAAACAATTCAATCCATAAATCTCATTTGAAAACTCTTAAATCCAACAAGAAAACTACTCATACATGATTAAGAAAAACATGACAATAGATGAAACAAATTCCATAATCATAAATCAAACAAAAAACTTCTCATGTATGCATGTCTTGAGTTATGCATACTGTTCATCCATTTAGGAAAATACAGAGACAAAAAGCTGATTATTGACTCAAAACCAGGTTCATCAATCGCGAAGGGATTGACTTCTCTAACGCTGAGAGCATGCAAGCCGTTCAGGTATTTCATAAATCCACATCCATAAATCCACTTGTTGCAGAGTTTCTTCGAATGTAAATCTTTAATGGATGTTTGTTGTTCTTTGGATCTGACTACTAGCATCCCTTAGGATGTCTTATAGACATAACTGGATATTTAGGAATTCGACAGTTGGGAGTTCAGAGGTTTGCTACAGTTTCGAAAGTTGTTGTAGACTCGGCTTGGCGGTTATGATGTTGTTAGGATAAGGGATTCCAACTATTAGGGAGTTTAAGAAATATATAAAAGATATGGGCCAATCCACTCATTGCCAATTGGTCTTGTGTTGGAAGTCCATCTAACTTAATATGGTATCAGAGCCCGATTCACGCTGTCCAACCCGATCCATAATTGATCCGATCCAAAATTGGTCCCATCAAAACGACCCGAGCCAAAGTTGGTCACGTCGATCCATGCCCGAACATAGCGAGATCGATGGCCAAAGAGCCATCATCTCGAGGGGACATATTAAGGAATAATATCCCACATCGGAAGTTGGAAGGGATCTTAAGTAATATATAAATGATATGGGCTAATCCACTCATTGTCAATTGGTTTTGAATTGGAAGTCCATATAACTTAATACCAACAACTGTTTGTGCATATCTTGAGTATGCCGTTGTCAAATCCAGGGGGGTGGTAATGATATTGCTTTGTGGCGTCATTTGCCCATTATCGAATATGGTTCTCGGCCTCTAACAATTAGATCACATTCGAACTCACCAGAAATATATTGTGTGGAATAATGTGATTTGGTTCTCACAAGGGTTCTTAGATTCGTTTTTATAACATGGATGCCGATCAATGATAAGCTCTCTACTGAGAGCTCGTACTCGAAGTTGGGGTTGTATTTAATCGTGTTTGTTCTGTGAAAAGCCAGAGAAGACTAGGAGTCACTTGTTCCTCTTTGCCGATATAATTCTACAACTTAAATCGACGTTGTTGGTGATTTGTTAGGATTGCCACCTGATCTAGATTGGGAGACTATTTTCCATCGTCTCACCATACACTCACATGATCTTTCTAGTTTCACCATACACTCGTATGATGTGGTTGCGTATTTGCCATTTTTTTTAACATCTTTTTATTAATATATACAATCGAAAATTACATAAAAAGTACAAAAATAATAAAATACAAAATTTTGAACAACAATAAAACAAAAGAAATAAACATGACAATGCTTTTCGGAGAAAAGCCTTACTCGTTCTTATATTCGCATTTGATCTGATGCGATATTTATCTTTAGTAATCAACATAACCAATTTAAACACTATTTTCTCATGTTGTATTCCATTGACTAATTCCCAATTTGGATATAAAGATGTTCTTCGGTTAAGAATCCAATGTACTAATTCTTCCGAAAGAAATAAAGTTTGGAACTGCCAATTTACCGCGATTGTACAACAAAGAGTGTATTTGCGTTTTATACATATACTTAAACTTTTATTATACTGATTAATAAATCTAACATTAGCATTAAAAAAAAAAAACTAATGATAGGTTTAAAAACGCTGTGTTTTGGCTAATTGTGTTGTTTCATCTTCTCACCGCACTTTTCTCTCGTTTCCCGATTTTTCGTCGCCACAATTCCTGATCAGTTGTTTCGCCGACGAGAGAAAAATCCGATTGATAAATGTCGTGTACGCATGATCACAACTGCGAGGATCATGAGTGTTCCTCCGATTGGTCACTCTACAAGCACATTGATCTCTCCAAGGTCTCTCTCTCTCTCAATATTCCTCGATCACTTACGCTACCTCTTCCTCTTTTGCTCAAATATTGTTTAAATCTTCAATTATCGCGCTGATTTCAGTTCTCGATTAATGAATCCAAACAATTTAGATTCCAATTGATGCTGCGTAAATGTCGAAGATGTTCTGATTTTTCAACTCGCTGGACTTGTGTTGAGGGGATTTCAAAAACTATTTGGGATTGGGTTTAGAGAGAAACAGTTTTGATAGACTTTCCTCAGTAATAGGATGATCCAGTCCTTTTATTTATCAATTTAGGGTTTTCGTATACAGAATTTGGGTTTTTTTCGCGTACAAATTGCAAGCGTTTTGAGTAGAAGGCTAAGTTTTTTTTCCCGCTGTTTCTGTGTTTTTGAAGACATTCTTTGAGAAATGATGTATTTGTATGCTTAGCAAGAGTAGTATTTAAGTACTTGTATAACTTGGTCTCAGGTTTCTGCTCTGAACGAGGCTGTTTCCGGAAGTGTAAAATCAGTCTTCAAAGCGTGGGAACAGCGATTACACACTTCTGGGGTAATTTCAGTTTTCACAACAACTTATGTTTTTGATCTTTATTGAAGTTGAAGAATGACCTCTTGTTGTTGGTTTTATGGAGAAAACATATGAGATAACCTTAAAGATTGTGGTAAGGATCCAGTACCATATATCACGAACTCATGTGTGCATGATTCAACAAATATCATGCTTGGCTAGTGAAGGATCCTTAATTATATGCACCAATCCTCATATAATAAGTTTATATGCAAAGTTGTATCCATGATAATGTCTAAAGGAAATTGTATTTTGTCTTTGCTTACAGGAGCATTTGGAGAGCAATGAGGGAGACCCTGAGTTACTTGTCTTTGTACCGTATGTCATAGTTATTATTTGTTCTTCTTCAAACTGGCTGAATACACTGTTTGTTCATTCAATCACCTACTCGTGACTTCAAGTTTCTTCTAAGATTATTAGTTTTGCATTTAGAAGCTTGCGAGAAGTAGATATAGTCCATGTTTTTCTTACTACGATAATCATAAGTACTTTTAGATGGCCAGCTCATGTTGTCATGATTATCGTAGATTCACATCAGACGTCAAAATCAAGAGCATATCGATTGTTGGTGGCCCTGATGGAACAAGTCCTTCTAAGTTGAGAGTGTATGTATAAACTACTCTACAAAACTTTTCCTGTATGCATGTGTTGAGTTCTGCATACTGTTCCTCCATTTGGGAAAATACAGAAAGACAGAAAGCTGAATTGTTGTCTCAAAACCAGGTTCATCAATCGCGAAGGGATTGACTTCTCTGACGCTGAGAGCATGCAAGCCGTTCAGGTATTCCCTTGTGAGTATTTTTCTAACCGAATCGCCAAAAGATGATCGCACTAACGCCGAAACATTTGTGAGTTCTTTGAAGGAATGGGAGTTAGCTGAAAATTTGCAAGGAGTCTTAGAATACCAGACCAGGTACTGATAATAGGTTGTAATAGATTACAACTCTGTGGATTTATGTAATGAATCTTAAGAACTCTATATCAATCAAGCACTGTTTTTTTACTGAACTATATATGCTTTTGCTTCAACTGGCCGAATGATGACCCGATGCCTGGATACAGTGAAAGCGCGTAATGTGATTTGTGCTGTGATTAGGTATTCAAAATTCCAGAGTGTTGGGAATATCACATTGCATTTCCCTGAGAGCTTTGGAGGTGACACAACCCAAATACGTTATATCGGGTTCAAAGGTGAAGCAACCCAGGTAAGTTTGGATACACAAATGCTGCTACTATTCATGGTATTGTAGCTGTTTAAGTTTTTTTACCCTTTTGGTCTTAATAGTTGAAAAGAGATGTTGTTGCGACAATCGTATATGAGATTAGACCAAATCCTTCAGATCACAAGTAAGCCTGAATCTTAACCAAATTACTCTTTTGTTTCTGTCTTTATCGCCCATGTGATATGAACATCCTTCAATTGCAAACTCTGTTTCTTTGGTAGGACAAAGGCTGAGACTGGTGGAGGATTTTCACAAGTTGAGTGAAGACATCATCTCCTCTCCCAACTTCATTCCTCCTTACTAAGCTTTGGCCTATATAAACAAACATATATGTATCGAATAAAGTGACCAGAGACTGTCCAGTATGTAACCATTTCTACACTTAAACCCACATGAGATTCGAACAAAAAAAAAAAAAAAACCCACATGAGATCTTCACAAATCTCCAGACTATGTTTACTGAAATAATTGGTCTGGTAGCTACCCTCGTTGCTTGGTTTAAAATCCAAAATATTAACCCGAACCCTTAATATCATCATTTTTTTGACCTGGTTTAGTTGCTTGGTTTATAACTAAACTTTTTTTTTGTTAACATCATCATTTCTACTCTTTTTTTTGGGTCATATATGAAATTCTGTTAAGATATGTTCGTCGCAAGGGTAAAAAAGAGATGGAGAATGTTTTGTCTCCGTTGCCGGCAGGTGAAGACGGTGCAAGAGCATTGTCTCTGTTCGTTTATCGGATCAAATCATGCAGATGAATTTCTTTATATTAGGCATCTTTCACTCCCACCGTCTTTATAAAACACACACTAGTACGTCTTTAAGGGTTCGTCAATCAGTGAAACTCCTTGTTTGCTTTTGTTTCAGATGGTGTCCTCTTGTTGATGGGTTCTTGATGATTTCAAATGAAAATTGTGGTGTAGTGATTTTTTGTGCTGTCAACAGCTCTAAAACTAAAAGTGTATAAGACTAGGAATGTGAATGATTAGTGGCTGTAATCCAAAATAGTTTGATGAGTTTGTCAGTTTTTTGTGTAATTATTTGTATATAAACTTCTAGTTGTTGTTATTTTTGAGAGCTCATGCGATACAATTTTTGTGTGATTTGTTGGGGAAAAGTAGTTATTTTTGGGTTTGGTTAATTAGGATTTCGATGGCATCGAAGCTGGTTAATTGTGAGCTCTAAAGGACGAGGATTGACTCAAAATAGTTGAACCAAAGCTTGCACTGATCAAAGTAGAAATGCCTAAACATGCGTTTGCAGAGGACTACAAGGAAAGGTCTGGTTTATCATCATAACGAATGTATATGAGAGATTTGAATGGTAGATTTGAAAATGATGATGATGCAGATATACTTTTGGCAGATGATGGTTTTGGAAAGATCCATTCGGTCATGAGAGGAGAAAAACAGTTGAAATTGTAACTTGGAAAACTTTCCTATCCTGCTGAAGCAGCAACTTGGAAAAAGCTAGTTACTTGATGATCCAAGAAACTTGCAGCTTATCATAAGCATTGTTGTGTTCATGGAGTATATTAAGACATTGTAAATCTCTCTCTTACCTTGTTCTAATCTTTTACAAGAACCATGAACACAGTTGTCAGAAACCCGGATTTGATAAGCTGTTAAAAGAAAAAAGAGAGAGCTCAACTTTTCAGCCAAAACCTGGTTCTGCACTTGTGTCAGAGATGTATGTCTCTACCCGATGGATGATGGTGACAAGGCAATTATTTTGTACAATGGGTTGAAGACATCATCAATGTGTATACATATAAACTCTACAATCGCTGTTTTGTATTCATTACCACGGGGAAGATATTATTGATTTATAACTTAAGAGATGGAACCTTAATGAGATATGATTCTGAATCCCTGAAGAACTGTCACCTTTATCATGATTATTAGATATGTTACAAACTTACAATGCATAGAAAACGCCAAGATCTAGATATCTCTCTCTCTGAGAAGGATTTAAGTTATATCTCTTTTATTAGACGGCCGGCTCTAGATTTTTGGGGGGCCCGGGGCTAAAAACAAAAATCGGGTCCATAAACAAATTTTTTTTAAAAAACAAAAATCTGTTTTTGAATCTTTTTTTAACGTAACATTTTTTACTCTTTTATATTAGATTTTTTTAAAAGTTTGATTATGAAAATAAAATAAAATATATATATATATATATATATATCTAAATTTTTTGTTGTTAAAGTTGATTTTGTTTTGTATATATATGATTTTTTTTTTTAAAAATCTATATCAAAACTATTAAAAAAGAAAAAATTGGGCCCCCAAATATCATGGACCTCGGAGGCGGTTGCACTGTCCGCCGACCTAGTTAAGCCAGCACTAATTATTAAGGGATTGATTTCCACACCTCAGCAGAGAAATAATCCTCAATTCAAAACATTTAAACTCGCCAATTTCTTAAAGAGAACCACACTTACAACATCAACACCTAGTCCTACAAAGATTTTACAACCCCAGCCCAACTTCACGTCAAGATATTCAAAAAAAAAAAATTTCAAGAAAAGAATCCTCCAATCATAACATGGAAGCTCGCCACAACAACTGCTTTTGAGGCAAATTTGAACAATGTGTTTTGCTTATCTTGACAACAAATTTGAACGATGTGTATTGCTTCGTTCAATGGTTTTGATCCTCCATAAATATCAGAACTAAAAACCTAAAATTTCATCCAGATTTATATTAAGAAGATTGCTTGCAGGCGAAGATAAATAAATATCGATTTCGAAGTGGACTATTAAGTAGAGAATAGATATACACACCTAGAAACTAATTTCCAAAAATAGAAACATAAGAAAACTATATGGTAAGTTTTTTTTTTTTTGAGAAAAGAATTATATGGTAAGTTGACAACATACAATCATATATTCATGGTATATTTATGCATAACCTCTGCTAATCATACATTAAAAAAAAAAAGATACATTCATCAAAATGTTTATACATAGATCGAATATCTTTAATTAAGAACTCTAAAAAAAACATTATAACCTAAAACCAAATTTAAAATATTTTAAAAAAATTATTACAATACAAATTCGCACGTAGCGCTAAGTACCGCCGAGTAAGTTTGATAAAGATTAATCCCTAATATTATATATATATATATACAAGTTCTTAACAATATATTGCCATGTTATTTTGTTGTTAAACATTATATGTGTACAACTTCTTTTTCAATAAAAAAAGCTATTCTCTTATATGATCAAGCAAAAATTATATGCTTAAAGCAATCTTATTTGAGTTATAGTATAATTAAATAAAAATGAAACAACATTTAAAGATAGAATAGATAAAATAACATAAAATTGACATACAATATAAGAGGTATTTATGACGGGAAAGTATTATTTGAAGGAAATAGAAACGGTTATTATGATTATTGGGTGCATAAATAAAATTAAAGCAAAAGACATTTAAATAAAATTATGGTTGATAATTGTTTTAAGATAACGGAGGTACCTGTTTAGTATAACCAATGATTTCTTAAGCCATAGATGGTCCAGCGGATGTTGATGCAACATCCGCTCCATAACAATCACACATCTCTCTTGATCTTCTTTCTTCTCAGACACTTTATTCACTATTTTTTGCTCATCACCAGGTTGTGTAGAGTGGATTTCATTAGAAATAGGCAGACGAGAGTATTGTGGCTCTTTATCGGATCCCACTATTGGCGAGAGATCATTTACTGTAGAAGTGGTTTCTTCTTCTAATTTTTCAAGATATTTTTGTGGTGTGACAACATATACCACAAAAACCAGATATGGGGTCTTGTGTATGAACCTCCGCCTCATAACACAACGAATTGGCAGTATTTTCACGTTGTAAAGGAGATAGATTACTCAAAATCTTGTAGATTTTTTCTTCTCCTAATATTCTATGAACATTTTCGAATCTCGCAGGGTTGTTTGAAGAAAAATGTGGTGCGAAGATACACTCTTCAGTACATGGGCATTTTAAAACCTTGCATGCGGCACATTGATTGGAAGCCATTCTTTTTCTTATGGTCCTGCTTAATTATTGGAGGAAAAAATCCTTGAGGATAAAGTTATCATTATGAATTTTATAGATGCATATTTGACATAAAAAGTGTTGATCTAGAAGATCACTGAGGAGATTTGAGTGTTATTATGTGAAAGGGGGTGAGATTTCCGTAATTAGAACGAGTTCAACTAAGCTCAGAACAGGTTGGGGTGACAAAAGGTAGGTCGGGAGAAGGTGATGAACAGGTCGAGGACCATATTCCTTTTGAGATCCCGTAAAGAGAGTTATAAAAAAGAGTTACAAGTGATGAGAGAGAGTAATATATGTGGGAGAGAGTTCGGGACGCCTCTCATAAATACCCGCTAAGAGGTATTTATAGCAGGGGCTGTACAGTTGCCTCCCGTATTTCCGGGGTGACGTGGCGCTTCCAGCAACTTTTACGAGTGAGGTATCTCGAGGTATGCGCCCCGGTTTCTGCGGTGGGTAGGTCATAGTGGGCTTGATGTCGAACTGCTACGTAGGTAGGGCACTATTCACTAGCTACCCTCCATGTGTCGTCCATCCCCTGCTCTCCGCGCAAGATCGGTGGGCCCGCCCTGGTCAAATATGTTGACTTTTAGCTGGGTTTTGACCGAATGGGCCTTATTTGCTGAGATGGGCCTAGCTAAACTGGGGGTGCTAAGCCCACCTCCAACAATTGCCCCCCCCCCCAGTTCGGTGTCAGGAGGCGTGGTGAGTGCACCGAAATTGATTTTTCGCCAGCTCGGCGCATCTCATATCGGTTTCCAAGATTCTAAGGTTGACTGTTGGGGTCCGTCTAGGCGGGAATAACCAATTACACGTGTTGGGCTTCCCGCCAAGACCGGGGAATGTCCGCGCGTACTGGCCACGAGTGGGAGTGTGAGACGTTTTGCGTTTTTCGAAGCGGTTTCCCCTTTCTGTACGTGGATGTCGAAGCGACGCCATCATTAGGGTTTTTTTGGAAATCGTGCCCTTTTTCCACGTGTTGAGCCGTCGCTTCCCCTTCTCCCCCTTCTCCCCCTTCTCCTATTTGAACCTTCTTCCTCCTTTCTTCCTTCCTTCACTCTTCTGCGCATAGATTCGTCAAGGTAACCTCCTTCTTTCCTGTGAAAAAAAAAATTGTTTGTGCAGTCTCTTAAGGTTCTTCGAGACTCCGGGTCGGGTTATCAGAAGCTTTTCTCTTGTTTTGCGCGATGGCGTCGATGTTTCGAGGGATTAAGGCCGAATCTAGTGGTGAATCGGCATCTCTTTCTGACCGTGGTGATTCGCCGACGGGAAGTTCTTCGCCGAACGACAGTTCGGAACGTACCCCTTCTCCGTGTCGTGGTAATGAAGCCAAGGCGCAGTATGTTCCGTCGACTTCGGGATTTGCTCCATCGATTTCTGAGGCTCTCCAGGGGAGATCAATGGGTAGAGGATGTTTCTCCGGTGGTCGCGGCACCGATCAGGGTGGCCGAAGAGGTGGACGAACTGGAAGGGTTCGAAAACCTAAGGTCCCGAAACCCCCTCCGGCTTCTTATGATCAGGGGGGCTCACCGACCTGGAGCACCCCGGAGACTCTTGCGAGTTTGGTGTCCAAGTGTGGCTTCCCTAGATCCGCCGAGCTCCGCCTTCCCGGGCCGGAGGAGCGTCAATAGAATCCTCCAGAAGGTTTCGTCTGCTTGTGTGAGAGCTTCTTCACAAAATGCGGGCTGCGTCTCCCCCTTCCCGACCTATTCGTTGTGTATTGAAAGAGGCGGGGTTGGCCTTTTCCCAGATCTGTCCATCCACAATTCAAGGCATGGTTGTGATGCTGACTCTTGGGTGGGAATGCGATATGGTGGTGACTCCCCGCATGTTTGAGGACCTCACCTTCCAGAAGGGTAATCCTGCTTACCCGGGGACATACTACGTCTCCTTCAAGCCCAAGGTGGAGCTTATCGAAGATAAGCTGAGTAAGGTCGACCACTGGTCTCGCAGCTACTTCTTCATCCGTGCTACCGAGGCAGTTGGTCTTGATTCGACGGGCAGATACCCCCTTGATTGGAATTTTTCCCCGGGTATGAGCTATTAGGTCGCGTTACGTGTCTTCCTCTTATTTTGACTGACGCCGAGCTGTTTTGTTTTTAGGTTCGCATACTGTCGGTGCCAGGTTGTCCGATTACGCCGGTGTTCTAGCTGTGCTCAGGTCGCGGACTCCGAGAGTTTGGAAATCCTTCACCCCGGAGAGAGTCTCTGTAGCAATGGCTGGTGGGTCGTTGATCCTTTTTTTTTTTTTTTTTTTTATTAAACTAATGGTTTGTTGTGAATAGGTCGCTCAAGGTTTGCTATCCCGTCCTACTCGGACTCCTTCATTACGCATCATTCTCCGGCTGTGGAGGAGACAGACCGGCAAGAGGCGCCACGGGCTGGGGCGTCCACGGCCGTTCTTGGGAAGAGGACGGGTGAGGGTAAGGGCAAGAAAGTGTCCAAGAAGAGAAGGACTGATGAGGTGGGGTCCTCCTCTTTAGGTCAGGAGGGTCGTCAGGCCGGTATGCCTAGTGGTCAACCGGCTGTGGGGGTGGAGTCCTCGTCTTTAGGTCGGGAGGATATGAGGAAGGGTCGTGGGACCGAGCTGTCAGAAGACCCTGTTGGTGAGGTGTCCGGTGGGCATGGGACCGACGTGGCCGGGATTTGGGAAATCGAGGTGTTTATTGGTCGGGGGAATGAAGCGGTCGAGGACCAGGTGCCCGACATGGTCGTGGAGGATGGTCAGGCTGACATGCCTGAAGCTGTTGATGTCGGCGGCGAGCCCCAGGAGTCTGAGGCTAAGGATGAGCCCGAGGTCCCTGGTGATGGGGGTGGTGGTGATGAGGAGCCAGTGGATCATAGCTTCGACTTCAGCTATGAGCGTGGTGATGTGCCCTTCGTACAGGACAAGGCAGCCTGTGCCGATCTGGTTTATGCGGCCGCGCTTGGGAGGAGGCCCCTTCTTTGTCCTGTCTCGGAGATGGCGGAGTCTGACGCCTTTCAGAGTACATCCCGCTCCTTAGTTCGGGTGAGTTTATTTGATTTTATTAATAATTTTTTGTTTTTTGTTTTTTTTTTTGAATTTGTTCGTTTCTGCAGACGATGGTCAACTTGGCCACCCTAGGTGAATGGTATGAGAGGCAGGTTGTCGAGCAGGAGCGTGTGATTGAGCGTCTGAAGCTGCGTACCGAGGTGGGCAAGAGGGAGTTGACGGCCGCTCTCTGCGAGGCCAGGAAGGCTTTGAAGGATGAGAAGGCCCGGTCTGAAGCCTTTGTATCGACCGACACCACCTGGTGTCGATCGATACTGACACCATGAAGGAAGGAAGCGCGTCATTTCCCCAGTATCAATCGATATTGACTAGTATCGGTCGATACTCACTGCAGCAAGACACAAGTCGCGACTTTTATGAAGAGTTGAAGAATTGCAAAATTGCCCAGAAGACTTTATTATTTACAATTAAGCCCAGAACGTGTTTTAGGAGTTTAAGTTAGGTTTTTAAGCCACTTTGGCTAATTAGACTTGATTACGCTTGATTCTATTCTTAGTTTTGTGAGAGAGCTTTCTGAGGGAGAAAAGTCTGAGACTCTGTTCGTCCGAGACAAGATTTCGAACCCTCTTGTTACTCTATTTTTTATTATTTATCAGAGTATTATTTCAGTCATGTTTATTGTTTCAATTACCATGTCTGAGTAGTTCTCTTTTAGGTTTAGGGTTCTCATAAAAGGATTTCTCTGAATGTTAGATAGATCGATTTATTAGGGTTCATAATCAATTAAGTTCTTCACCATAGGTTGTTCTTAGCGCCAATTCTAACCTGATCACCTAGAACTTAGATCTTAAGTTAATTGATTAGGCACGAAAGTGCAATTGAATAACCTGACAGAACCTAGGATGAGCAAAATAACTATCCGCAAAGAAATTTGGTTTAGTTGCTTTGTGAACATATCAAACCTGAACTCTAAAACTGGTTTAGATCTTTAGGATTAGCAAAGAAATTTGGAATTCTAGAACTTAGATTTAGATAATTTTTTTTGCCGTGACTATCATATACTTGTGGTAACATCGTGGAACAATAATGTATGTTTTCCAAAAATTATACAAAATTTAATCTAATTTATGAATGAATAAATGGTTGTGGAAATATATTTGACTTAAAAATCACAAAAAATTATCAAATGAAAAATTTATAAAGAATTAATATATTGAATGTGATAACACTATACCTCAAAAATCTTGAAAATTTTGATATCACGAAAGAAAAGAAAAGGCAGAAGAAGATGCTATTGATGCCTAAAAATAGAACAAGTTAGCCTTAAATTTATAGCCATGCCTCATACATGATTAATTAATAATGTTACCAACTTTGTTAGATAAAAATAAATCCCAGAAATATTAAAGTGACAGTAAGAAATATGATATATTTGACTGCAATATTTTGTCCTTTTGGCAAGATAATCACACCATATGTCTTTTATTAATTTCTTATCCGCTATGAATATATTGTAGTTTTGTTTAGAATTGTTGTTTGTCTTGGATATATATATCTAATATTTAAATCATATTTAATCTAATTCTATGAAAGTCAAATATTAAAAAATTTTAATAAAAAAAGAGCTATAATTCTTTTAGCTTAATTACTAAATCGGTCAATATAACCATGATTAAATACAAATCACACATCGTTGATTGATATTTTAATATTTATGCAAATAGTAATATAGTAAATTTACTAAAACCTAATTTATGCATTACTGTTTTCTTTCTCATACGCAATCCGAAAGAATTGTGGTTATGGTTTTAATTAAATAAATTTTTCGAGAAAGAAATATCTTTTTGTGACTTTCTGAGTTCTCTTCTCACTATGATATAAACAAGGCCTCCTCTCTAATTTCCTTTCACAAATGCAATGCCCTTTTTCACCTATTTCCGAGATACCCAACTCACATTCGTTGATTAATGAGAACCTATCGCAGTAGTCCTCATCGATTCAGGGGTTATTGAGTCGTTTCCCATTGTATGTGTGGAATGTCAACCTTTTAGAAATCTGAAGGGAGAAATATATCATATTCGATGGTTGGGAGCATGACCAAATTTTTGGACGGTGAAGGAGTTGAGGGCATTTACACGCGAACACTAATGGGATCTGATACAGACGATACAGAAATCCGCTTCAGCCACCATCGTATAGAAGAATCTACACCCAAGAAAATGTCCCCACGTCTATTTCATATTACTTTCACCAGTATCACAATAATTGTCAACGCCAAATCTATACACTCCTGTGGATGTTTGACGACTGGTGCTCTTCCTGATCCATGACGATCAAAATTTCAATGAAAGCTCGGGTTCATTGAAAACAATATAGGCCTAATGAAACAACATTTAAATATTGAATAGATAAAGCAACATAAAATAGACATACAATATAAGAGGTATTTATGACGGGAAGGTATTATTTGAAGGAAATAGAAACAGTTATTATGATTATTCGGTGCATAAATAAAATTAAAGCAAAAGACATTTAGATAAAATTATAATTGTTTTAAGATAACAAATGTATCTGTTTAGTATAACCAATGATTTCTTAAGCCATATATGGTCCAACGGATGTTGATGCACCAGCAGCCTCATAACCATCACACATCTCTTGATCTTCTTTCTTTTCAGACACTTTATTCACTATCTTTTGCTCATTATCAGGTTGTGTAGAGTGTATTTCATTAGAAATAGGAAGACGAGAGTATCGTGGCTCTTTATCGGATCCTACTATTGTCGAGAGCTCATTTACTGCATAAGTGGTTTCTTCTTCTACTTTTTCAAGATATTTTTTGTGGTGTGACAACAAACCACAAAAACCATATATGGGGTCTCGTGTACGAGCCTCCGCCTCATAACACAATGAATTGGCAGCATCTTCACGGTTCGAAGGTGATATATTACTCAAAATCTTGTTGATGTTTTCTGCTCCAAATATTCTATGAACATTTTCGAATCTTGCAGGGTTGCTTAAAGGAAAATGTGGTTTGAAGATACACTCTTCATTACAAGTTGTTTTTAAAACCTTGCAAGCGGCACATTGGTTAAGTCATTCTTCTTTTTATGTTCCTGCTTAATTGTTGGAAACAACATCTTTGAGGATAAAGTTATCATTATGAATTTTATAGATGCATATTTGACATAAAAGGCATCTAGAATTTCAACATATGAGCAAGAAAATATCATTAAAGTATAGATCATAGACAAGTCCATGAAAGGTTAAGCTTCTACAATTGATAGTGTAAGTGATAACTATATAACTATAACTATAACGCGTTCATGATCACTCATGATAAACAAAAATATTTATGTAAAAGTAATTTGTTTGACTAATACACTATAGTGTTTCATTTTTAATATTGAGGGAAACTTTTCTGGTGTATAAATGAAAACAAATGAATAAAATGCATTAACCCACTTTGTAATTCTAAGAAATACAAGATGATGAAGAAGAAAAGTTATATAAATATATACAATTATATATGAGTAGAAGGCATTTACACGCGAACACTAATGGGATATGATACATATGATACAAAAATACGCTTCACCCACTACAAAAAAAAGTGGGTATTGATAACATATTACGATAGCACGTTTTATGTAACTGCTATTAAAAAGGGTATGATGGGTTCGGGTACTCTATTATAGAACTTTATAAACGCTACGCCTAAAATTTCAGTAAACAGAAACAAAAAATGATTTTCGGAGCGTAGTTTATGTCCTAGGAGGGTAATTTATGTCCTAGGCAAATATTGATTTTGACGAAATTTTATCCCCAATTATTTTTAGGTTTTGGCGGATTTTGTTTGCCTCTCTTAAGTTTTTTTCCCCTCTCTTCCTCCTCACAAAACATGATTCTCTCTCTCTCTCTCTCTCTGACTCTCGTCTTTGGTGTGATCCTCCATGGAAGAAGATCCTCCTGGAGGCAATCAGACGGCATCTCAGCTGAATTTCCCACCTTCGATGAATCGACCGACGGTCTCACTCGAGACCCGAATCAACCAATTAATCGTCCAAGCACTATCACTCTCCGTCGAAGCGATATACTCCGATAGGTTTATTCCCAGTAGATCTGGGTCTAATTTCGCGCTTTTCGGTCTCGAACCGTCGCCGAAAAGGGATGTTGTTACTGGGTTCTCTCCGTCGCGGAATATTTTCCGGCATAAGACGGAGACGCAGCGGTCTTTGAACTCGTTCTCGCCGTTTGGCTCTGATGAGGCTCCTGGTGTTAGCCGTAGCCCCGTCAAGTCACCGAGGAAGATTCTTTGGTCGGCTTATAAGGTGAGAGTTTCTTTCGATCTTTGGGGGGATTTCTTACGGTGCTTAGGGTTTGTGGGTTGAAATTAGGGTCACTAGAGTGGATTGTGTGTTTCTTGGATGGATTCGCGTGTTGTTGATAGATTTTAGGTTTTGAGACTTGCGATACTTGAATGTGGTCCCACAATTTCATCTCTCTGCGTGCATTGAAGTATAACACTTGTGAGACCTTTGTGAAGTAATGTTGATAATTTGGAGTGAAGTGTTTTTGAAGAATGCATATTGTCTACTCTCTTTTCTTAACTTGATTACAAATGTTTATCCTTTTGTTACATTTTCCCTGTGAATGAGACGCTTGTTGTTGTTGTTGTTAGGTATTGGATGCGCTGGAGAAAAGAGATGATTTTTACTTGAATCTCCACACAAAATGTTCTTGCAGTGGGATTAGAGAACATCGTTTTTTTGTAAAATGCTTGTATATTTCCAAAATCCTTTTACTGGAATTTACGATTTTGGATTGATTTTAATGCGATGATTTTAACAGATTACCAGTGGAGCTGAGTAGCTGGGTATCACTGTTTCCGCTACACAGTGCTATAGCATCTGCCATATTGGTATCAAGTTTGTATGTTGAATATAAAAGATGGGGTTTAGTTCCTCAAGGTCAGTCTTTTTTTCCCCTCTATATTGATATTCCTCCTAAGTTTAATTAAGAAAATAACTGATTATCATTCTGTTTGTTTTGGATTGAAGAGTGATGACTTGTTACATTTGTATAGTAACAAGGTTCACATTCTGTTTGTTTTAGACATTTGGTGGGTTATATGACAATATGTGTCATCTCAGTTCCAGTTTTAGAAATCAGTTCTTGATAAGAAAGTATATATTTAGAGTAACATGAGCAAGATAGATTATGGTAGCTTATGGAAGCTATATTTGATATGGACTTGTTGTTTGCTTAGCTCAATGTCTGAAATTGCAGGTATTTCAATGCCTTTTTGCAGTTGATGTAAACTGGTTAGTGGTCATGGGATATGGAAAAATTTCAACCCAGCGTATTATCTCAGAAGGCCCAGGCGTCTAGATTTACTTTTCATTCTCTTCGTGTTTCCATGATCGTTTGGGATCGTCAAACTCTTGCCCGAGAGTACGAGGTACTTTTTGTCCTTCCATTGAATCTCGATATCAGACTCCGAATCTCTAGCATCATAGCTCAACTGATAGACGCTTTTATTAAATTAGTAGGGTGTGACTCAAGCTCTTGAGGAAACCCAATGCAATCCTAGAGTCTTTGTTTGAATTTCTCCATGATAGACTGTACCCCAGACCATATTAGTTACTGAAAGAAGATAACCTTTAGTTAATCTTTTCCAAGGAAGTGAAATGTATCTTGTTCTTGCACTTTTGTGTTGCAGTTTCAACTTTCCAAGTTAAATAAAGAAGTTTTGCGGTTGCAGCTGATGGTAAGCTATTTTGTTTTCCTAGACCCAAAACACTTCTTTTCCTCCTTTTGCATCTGCTTGATACACAATGATCNCATTTCAGCTACCAACACGTTTGCTGATATAGGAGAGCTTGCCCCGCAACGCCATGGGAAAGGTAACTAAAAGCTTTTGAAAGCCTTCTACTGAAATGATACGAGAGATGTTTGTTTGGTGTATATAGAATCATTCTCAGTTTTTGATTATTTTTGTTTTTTCCGAGTTGCAGGTGAACAAGAAAGAGCTAAAGAAATCTCTGGATAATCAAGAAAGAGCTTCTCTTCCCAAACTGTTGTGGGAGTTTTTCCTTGCAACACTGATTGGAGGCAATCATCAAGACACATATACTTCTACGTAGAAAGAAGAAGTGATTTTGAGCTCTGGTTTGTGCTTTTGATTATATACTCTATCCTTAAAGATATTGCAGTACTTATGATGTTGTTTGATATCTTGTCGTTGAAAGATGAACTATTTTGTAAAATTACTATTATGTATTTTTTGATGATTTATGGAAAGAAACATGCNTGCTTTTGATTATATACTCTTGTAGTACTTATGATGTTGTTTGATACCTTGTTTTAACAAATAACTTTGAATGATGAACTACTTTGTAAAATTACAATTATGTATCTTTTGATGATTTATGCAAAGAAACATGCTTTCAACTAATTGGTTTTGTAAATATAATTAATTGGATTTCCAATATATATATATTTGAAATAATATAGTAATTCATTATTTTATAATGTAGCACATAAAAATTGCTGTAACACAATGTAAAATAGCGCGAAAAATGTTCTACAACAAAGAATATGATAGCATTCGATTAGCGCTATTATATAATGACCTATAATAACACATCCCAAAAACGCTATCGTATCGAGACAACCTATTATAGCTCCTCCAGTCTTAACGTTTATGAAAACACTATTATAACCCTATGATAGCGCTATTCGTGTGCTAAGAATGCCATTTTTTCTTGTAGTGACCCACCATCTTATAGAAGAAACTAAACCCAAGAAAATGTTCTCACGTCTATTTCATATTACTTTCACCAGTATCGCAATAATTGTCAACGCCAAATCTATACAGTCCTATGAATGTTTGATGACGGGTGCTCTTCCTGATCCATGAAGATCAAAGTTTCAATGAGAACTCGGGTTCATTGAAAAAAATATAGGCCTAAAGTGATTTTTAAACGTATTTGAGTTATAGTATAATTAAAATAAAATGAAACAACATTTAAAGATTGAATAGATAAAACAACATAAAATAGACATAGAATATAAAGGTGTTTTTGACGGGAAGGTATATAAGATTGAAGTCGAGGGTTATAAGGATGGTCGGATGGGAAGCAACAAGTTGGCGGTCGCTCTCTCTCTCGTTGTATCGATTGATAGATTTGATGATGGATCGAAAATCGCCACTCAATGGTGTGAAAGCCCTTGTGATGAGATCACAAATCTAGACCTTAGTGAATCGTACACAAAGGACATAGATTCAAACGTTTACTAAGTAAAGGAATCCCACATAACTTAGATAAACAAAAACAAAACCTAAGTTTTAAAAGAGAAAACTCTTTATTTTATATTCCAAAAATCTGTGTATATTTACAATGAATTGAGAAATGGGCTTATATAGGCTCAAATTACAAATGATCAAATAAATCAACATAAATACAAAATAAATTAGATTAATTACAAAAATCATAAAATATAATATTGACATAATTTTAGCTATCACCATAAATGGTGATTGGTTCTTTGTATCTAGACAACTTCTTGATATATCCATATTTTGATTGTCTTCTAGAACCTCTTTGGGCTTTTGGGCTTGATTCTTTGATAATTTGGCCTCGTTTTACTTGAATTGTTTGTTGACGGGCCAATGATGTGAAATGTGTATTCAAGATTGCATCAAGAAGGCATTTACAAGTGAACACTAATGAGATATGATACAGACGATACAAAAATACGCTTCACCCACCATCTTATAGAAGAAACTAAACCCAAGAAAATGTTCTCACGTCTATTTCATATTACTTTCACCAGTATCGCAATAATTGTCAACGCCAAATCTATACACTCCTATGGATGTTTGACGACGGGTGCTCTTCCTGATCCATGAAGATCAAAGTTCCAATGAGAACTCGGGTTCATTGAAAACAATATAGGCCTAAAGTGATTCTTAAACGTATTTGAGATATAGTATAATTAAAATAAAATGAAACAACATTTAAATATTGAATAGATAAACAACCTAAAATAGACATACAATATAAAGGTATTTATGATGGGAAGGTATTATTTGAAGGAAATAGAAACTGCTATTATGATTATTGGGTGCATAAATAAAATTAAAACAAAAGGCATTTAAATAAAATTATGGTTGATAATTGTTTTAAGATAACGGAGGTATCTGTTTAGTATAACCAATGATTTCTTAAGCCATAGATGGTCCAGCGGATGTTGATGCACCAGCAGCTCCATAACCATCACAGATCTCTTGATCTTCTTTCTTTTCAGACACTTTATTCACTATCTTTTGCTCATTCCCAGGTTGTGTAGAGTGTATTTTATCAGAAATAGGAAGACGAGAATATTGTGGCTCATTATCGGATCCCACTATTGCCGAGAGCTCATTTACTGCAAGTGGTTTCTCTTCTAATTTTTCAAGATATTTTTTGTTGTGTGACAACATACCAAAACCATATATAGGGTCGCGTATACGAGCCTCCGCCTCATAACATAACGAATTGACAGCATCTTCGCGTTTTGAACGTGATATCTTGTTGATGTTTTCTGCTCCAAATATTATATGAACATGTTCGAATCTCGCAGGGTTGCTTAAAGGAAAATGTGGTGCGAAGATACACTTTTCATTACAGGTTTTTTTAAAACCTTGCAAGCGGCACAATTGTTGGAAGCCATTGTTCTTCTTATGTTCATGCTTAATTGTTGGGAAAAAAATCTTTCAGGATAAAGTTATCATTATGAATTTTATAGATGCATATTTGTGAAAAGCATCTAGAATTTCAACATATGAGCGAGAAAATATCATTAAAGTATAGATCATAGACAAGTCCATTAAAGGTTAAGCTTCTACAATTGATAGTGTAAGTGATAACTATATAATTATAACGCGTTCATGATCACTAATGATAAACAAAAATATTTACGTAAAAGTAATTTGTTTGACTAATACATTATATTGTTTCATTTTTAAAATTTGAGGGAAACTTTTATGGTGTTTAAATGAAAACAAATGAATAAAATGCATTAACCCACTTTGTAAAATTCTAAAAAATAAAAGATGATGAAGAAGAAAAGTTATATAAATATATACAATTACATATATATATATATATATATAATTCAAAAATATATATATAATGTACCCACTAAGATTTATTAAACAAAATCTACAAACATATCAGTGTCATAATGGATCTACCTAAAATGGTAATTATACACTTAATTAAAATTTTCTTCTTGATTAAGATTAAATTATGATTGGTAAGAAACTCATAACCGAATAACCTAAACAAAATAACAAATACCTAAATTATGAGTTTGTAAACTAAAATTGTATAGTAAGAACATGCTTCATATTCATGATTTTTTAAATATTTCTTTCATGATAAAGCTACTATTTTCACCAATATTTTGGAGGTTTCAAATGATTGATTGGGTTTCTTGTACAACATCACATATATATATATATATATATATATATGTGTGTGTAAGCACAAAAATATTTATCCAGTCTAACATCTAATGGAATGATCAATTTTTTATTTTACAAATA